>CM077083.1:4096578-4649888 GCA_039513925.1 Platanthera zijinensis
CCCCCCAGCTCCGTCGTCGACTGCGACATCTTTTTCCGGCGGGCCGCTTACTCCTCTACGGCCGCCGCTTCAACGCCAGGGGTTCGTTGTCGACCCGAGTTTAAAATTCCGGCGAGCACCTGCGCCGACGCCTGCTGTCGGGTTCCAGGCATTCTTCGGGTAGAAGTCGCACTCAGCCTCGCCAGTTCAGATCGGCCGAACTCTGGTTTGATTTCGTCCACGGATTTGGCTCGATTGGGTCTCGTGTGGTAACGACGCTCTTTCCTTGCTCGAGTTAGTTAGATTTAAATTTATGCGATCTTTAAATAATTAAGAGTTTGCCCCGAACATTCTAATCGCTTTAATTGCCATTATTTTGATAAATTTTTTACTTGGGATTTTGTTTGTGGTTGTACGAAACTCGATTGGAATCAATTCGTTAGATGCGGCGGAATCTCTCTCAAATAACGATTAACGATCTTGCGATGTTCAGACGTTGGAAATAATTACGCGTGCAAAGCTCCGATCTAGGCCGCTCGGCCCCTCGTTTAAAAATCAATTTATGTTCAAAACTCTACTTTTATTTTACTACAAAATAATTTTTTTTGCTAAAATAATTACTTAAATTTGAAACCCTAATCCGGTTTACATCATATTTAATAATAATATTAGTTAGACCATGATGCTTCCATATGCGTAATTATTATTCAAATTTATTCATTTTTGCACGATCGTTTGCAAAATGTGCTCATGCTATCAATATATATGCAACCTTTAGAGGCGTCATTATTGATTGAAAACACACGACTCGACTATTCGTTGCACCTAACAGATTATCGAAATTATTTCGACGGTATTTAGACATAACAATTACCTGTAGAGGCGTCACCATGTAAAACAAGCATTAGACATGAATACAGAATTATTTTCCACTTACATCGATTTCGTCGCCTATATTTGAGTCAGGTATTATTTCAGCTCTTTCTAATTTAGGGTTTTTACTTCAAGAAACTTTATTTAGGCAGCACATCAACACCAAATAAGGCTGAAATCCCCCTCAAGAACGCTCCTCGAAGCTTCCCTGATTTTCTTGCAACGTTCTGATACTTTCTCATCTTATTTATCTGTCTTTTTCTTGATTTCTGAGAACTGAAAAAGAATTTGAAATAATATGAACTTTTTATTAGATCTGTATTTATAAAGATTTTCCAATTCGATTAAAATCGTCGAAACCGAGTCTACAACTCTCATAAACTCAAAAAATGCCCATAACTGAACTTTCTAGGAGACGCCCCATGGCACCGAACAACGCCACATGGCGCGGTGTTGTGCGCTCAACGAGCCTAGCCAAGTGGCGTGTTACCGCCTCACATCCATGTGGGGATGTCAGGCGGCACAAAACATCGTCACATGGCTGTGCTATACCGCCAGGTGACATTACGACTCCATGTGCCACACTGTAGCGGCACCAGTTGCTGCATGGAGCATTGCTCGTAGCGCCGGACGCTGGCCTTCATTTTTTCTCAGTTTGTCAAAATTTAAAAGTAAAAACAATTACCATAAGGTTTTTTGACGTCCCAATTCCCAATTCAGCTTTGAATTTTCCAAATTCTTAACGGTTCTTACCAAAATTGTACCTTTTCCATACAAGTGCCGAGTTTGGCAAATAATATTGATCAACATATATTTTGACATTCTGAGTTTAACTGCGAACTCTGTTTCTCAAAATTCTCACAGGTTCTTGCCCAAAATACATTTTTCCATACGAGCACCTGTTTTAACAAATGATATGTCGGTTCTTAGACATTTCAACGCTCTGAATCTAATTGCAGATTCTATTTCCTCAAATTTGGCTCAATTTAATATTTTAGCGCTTAATTCCAGTTTTAAGTTTTTTCATGATTTTTCAGTTTGCGGTCGTGCTTATGATTTATGATTATCATTATTATGCATTGCTAAATATGTTTATTTATTCTAGGACATAACAATTACCCTTTTCCGTTCTCATCCCCGGCCGCACTGCCAACCCTATTAAGATCAGGCCACCTCCGCTGCCTTCCGTCGTCACGGTTCCTATCCCTCTACCCGCTTCCTCTTTTTGCTCACCCTCTTCGTCCCATTATCTTAATTGGGGCCAAAACCAAGCATCGCCCTCATCGGCGATAAGGAGCTTAACTTCTGGCATTCAAGTGGATGGGCTTGGCGTTACCGAAAAGGGTGGGAACGGCGGAGGACCTACTTTCGTGATGCAGGTTTTCAACATGTTGGATTCCTCCGGCAGTGGACCTGCTAATAATTTTTCTTAAATAAGCCGGAATTTTGCTTTGGATGAAGAATGTATTACAAATTTCTTTTAAAATGGCTATTCATTTGTTGTTAGGTTTGGTAACTGTGTACGCGTATGTTATAGACATTCTTCTTCTTTTTGATATACTGATCTTACCCTTGGGTTGCACTTGGATCTGTGATAAGGGCATGAACTGGAGGCCACCATATTGGAAGGAGGTGATTGCGGTGATTCTTTAGGGTTTAGGGAATTTGCTTGAGACAACGAAAGATACCATACATTCCCATTTTATTTCTGACATAGGTTATTCAATCGATCACCATAGATGAGAGATATGATAAGAGGGAATGCTTTGTATGTTGCTATGTTCATAGTGTGGGATTGAGATACCTCCAAGAGGTGCCAGGATTTTCCCAATGTTAATTATGCCCGTGAATTATCTGTATAGCCTGTAATAGAAGCTTCAATGTGTGACTTAGTAAGGGTGCACATGATTTATCCTTTGAAAGTTCTGGTTAATTGGGCTGATATGCAAGTCCACATATAATTGAAAATTCTTTTGGTTGCAATAGGATGGGGTGGGGGTGGGGGTGGGGGGGGGAGGGGGTTATGATACACCAATACAAGTAGAAAAGACTGCCTTTCCACCCACTACCTAATGGTTCTGATGATTTATGTTACAAGTAGTGGAGAGTCTTGTTGTGGAGGGTTAATAGACTGGATTATTCTAATGTCCATTAGCACTCCACTAATGAGGGTAAATGCATAGTTGATGACTCCATTTGACCACAACATTTTGCAATATTGGGATGCACATTTTTTGCCAATCACAAAATGGTTGTGCGGGCATATATATACATAAATTTTTTTATACTGGGAAATGTTAAAACCACCCAATCATATTAAGGTTGCCTAGTGGAGCTTTTGTAATGGCTAAAAAATGATCAAGGAAATGACCCTTATTATCTCTCTGTTATGCGTGCTTCTATTTTGAGTTGATGAAATATTTCTTATGATTGTTGACAGCGTTGCTTGCTCTTTAGATCTTTAATCTTTGGGTTGCATTTTTTACTTTGTTGTTTGTGCAACCTGAGCTTCTTTATCGACATTTTTTTTCTACCACGCGGTTCTTCTCTAAGTCTGTGTCATGCCATCCTTCTCTCCCACATATCATCCTCACTGAATTATCTTTCACTAGGTTGTCTTGCTCGTCCCTTCGTCGGTTTAGATTTCACCGTGCTTGATCTGTTCGCATCGCTGCTAATCATTTCACTCTCTTCCACCATCATCTCTCGTCCTCACCCTTGTTCCATTTTCTGCTTCCTTTTATTGAACTTTGCTTCTTGGAGCAACTAGATATGGTCTCCCTCCACGCCGGCTCCACCTAGGCTTGATATATTCTCCTTTGGCCTCTCCTTTTTGTAAAAACTCAACACTACCATTCTCTCGCAATCCTCACGTCTTTCCTTCCGTTGATTGCTTCTCCGCTTTGATTGTTGGTGGGAAACAATAATATATGGAGAAGGTTAAGATCAATCCTACTCCTAACTGGGATTTACTAATGCGAAGCTAAATGATCGTAAATGAAAAAAAATTATTTTGGGCTCAATGCATGCTCATGGAAATTAAGAGGAAAATGAGTTATATCTCTAGAACCAAAATTCCACCACCATTAAGGGAATTAACTAATGCCATTTATGAGTGGCAATGAGACAATCTGACAGTGATGATATTGCTCATTCTTTCTATAGAATCTGGAGTTGCAAAAGTCATTTTATATTTAGTCGGAATACCAGCATGGTTGAAAAGAGCCGCCTAAGAAGTGTGACCTTGCTCAGATCTACCAAATCTAAGTTCTTTATGGAAAGTAGAGCTCTTTTTGAAGATTGCTATGTGAGAATTTTCCTAAAGTATGATAAAATCAATCAATATTATGATTTGAGATATGGCCTGCATGCACTGAGTATGAAGGAAGTAACCTAAGTCAATCTTATCACTAGTTGAGTGTTGAAATTACTTTATTGCATGGAGATGTTCAAGAAGAAATTTACATGGCTTCCTATCTCAAGTTTTCCCTCTCATACTTCTGAGCATGACTATAAGTTAAAAAAAACTATCTATGGTCTTAAACATTTACCCTGAGCTTGTTTTGGAAAGCTTAGTGTCCAACTTTTATTCATTGATTTTTCTCATGCATATGATCACTGTGTTTAATCACAAAGTATGTATCCATATTACAATTCTTGCTGTTTACGCGGTTAATATCATTTTTACTAGTTTCACTGCTCACCAAATTACTAGAATTAAAGGCTTGCTCGCCCCATTATTTGAATTAAAGACCACAAATATCTAGTATCCACATTATTTCTTTATTATCGAGGTTGTTATGTGTATTTATATTTCAATGAAAATATGTACTAGACATTCAAGTGCTAAGACAATGTAATTTTCTTTATCAGACTAAAAATATTCAAAAAAGGAATCATATATTTTAAAGAAGAGTGAAGTCTTGGTGATTATTTGGGAAGCTAATTTTTGCATATTATCGAGACAAATATTTCATTTGATATATGGATATATGATATATCCATAATGAGTCAATTTATGTATGAATCATGGGCTAATCATTATGATGTTATTTACCAAATTGCGAGGTATCTAAAGGGATCCCCAAAAAGGGGAATTTTGTATAAATACCAAGAGCATTTGGACATTTTTTACTACAGTGATGCAGATTGGGCTGTATCATTAAATAATAAAAGATCTGCGAGTGAGTACTGTATGTTTTTCGGTGTCATTTTTGTTTCACAAAGGACTACGAAACAAATAGTTATGGCATAGTCATTCACTGAAGTTGAATATAGAGCTATGACTCTAACTACACATGAGCTAATAAAGCTCAAGTTCATCAACAAGGAACAATATGTTTACACCGTGACATTCAATCAATGCTTACTTTTGCCTCTAAACAAATGATCCATGAGAGAACTTGAGACGTTGAGATTGATTGTCATTTTCCGAGAGAGATAAATATACTTGGTAAAATCATATCCACTCCTTTAGATTCTTTTAGAGTTCCTCTTGCTAATATGTTTACTATTTTTTCTGGGAAATACTTTAGGGCAATGTAATTAAGTGGGGTTTTACCAATATCTATAATCTTTGCTTGCAAAGGGGTGTTAAAACATATGACAAGCTAAGTGAGAAACAACTATTTCTTTATTCTCATTAGATTTTATTCTCTAACCCTTCGGGTAACTGTGTCATAAAGTGTTGTCATCATAGTCTCGGTCATGTCTATGGTCTATGTAGCCCTAAGCGGCATTTCTATAATTTCATTGTATGCCTACTCCCAGATATATAGGAGAGTGGAGAAGAGTCATTTGAGTATCTTGGATCATTTTACTCTTGTAGGCTCTCATAAGAGAAGACTCTTCGATATATTTTTTTTCTTGATTTCAATTGATCTACTACTCTTTTGGTATGACGATAGCGAATATTTATCAACTAGTCTGACCCACCATTCTTTTAAGGTTTAGGGTTTAGGGATTGACGAACCCTAATAATCCATCACTGACGAACCAGTGCTTGGCATCGATCGCTTGTTTCCCTCATTGCTTGACAGAGACGCCTTAGATTGTGCTTCCTTGGGCTTGATTGCAACCACTTGATGATGCAACCCAGTCGTTGATCATCTTCGACATCATCCCATGTCGCACATGCTCCAGTCAATCAACGTCTAGATTCCAACTGCTCAATCGACTGTTCCATCGCTTACTCTGCTCAATCTCACTCAACCAATAGTACCACAAACGGCATGCCACTAGCTCACCGTAAATAGCAACTCAACATTTCTCGGTTTTACTTCCAGTCGTATTTTCACGCATCTAAGGCTGAGCATATTACTTGAAACTCAAAGGTGCTCGAAAACTGATTGGATTTGAGCCGAATTTAAATCGATTACAATTGATTCAACTTAATTTGAGTCGATTCAATTTAATTCGAATCACAGTTTGAGTCAATTTCAAGCATGCCCCAAATCACTCGAAATATGATTTGATTCAACTCGAATTGAGTAAAATATAATGGATTTACTAACATATCATTATTTTAAAATTAAAAGCACTAAAGTCTAAGTCTAAACTAATGGAGTAAAACCCCAAAGAGATTCATTTGCTTAATTTCAAGCCAACTCAATTTAATTTAAAACTGATTCTAAACAAAGAGAAAAATTGCCCAATTTCGAGCGATCTCGATTAAATTTTGAGCCGTCTCGAAATCAAGTAATTTTCAGCTCGGCTCAGAATCGATTTTGATTTCAGCTGAGTTCGACTCAGAATTGATTTTGAATTTGAGCTGAGTTTGACTCACAAATCTATTTCGAGTCGAGCCCAAATCGCTCGAACTCGGCTCAAAATCAGCCTTTCATGCATTCAACAGTCCCTTGTCTCTCTTCCCACGATCTGTTTGCTCCTTCGATTTATTCATGACTCGTTCAATGGCCTTAGATGTTGATGAGGAAGCATCCTCATCGATTTGTACTGATTCCACTCACTTGGATCGATTGACAACTCGAGTAGAAGATCTTACGTTTCTACTCTGCAAACTCGCAACCACCATTGCCAACTAGCACCTCCGCCCCCTCCACCACCTATTTGCGGCCGCATACCGACTCACGTTAACTACATTGGGTTCCTACATCCCATCAGGGACATTCACTTGATGTTAAAATAACAAAAAAGTGTTTAAGTTGAAGAGGTCTAGAGGCGTCAGTCTAGTTGCGACAGCTTAACCAACGTGAAGAAGACGTGAAGGAGGAGGCACCACCCGCAAAAGAGAAATCACAACTTTTCAGAAAGGGCGCAACTTATGTAAAAGAAGCTTTTCATCCTCTTTAAATGAAAATTTGTAGTCCCGAGAAAGACTGAATCATTTTCTTTTTATTCTTGCCTTTCTATCTTATAAACATCCACAAAAGATTTTATAAATTCTGTCGTTTCTTGCCACAAAAAAGTGGATGGGCCTCCCGTAGCCATTCGAAGGTAGGATGGGGTACTGGGGATGGCTGGGGATGCAGGAGCAACCTGATTGCAGAGGGGAAAACGGTTGTAGCTCGAGTTCGGGAACAAAGAACAATGAGAGACTAATGATGGAGCAAGAGGGGCCACAGGAGAGGGGAGTCGCTAGAGGATAACTCGTTAGTGACTTGGAAGGTACCGGACGGTGGCAGAGTGGTTTGGCGAGAGCAAGCACGCAGCTTGGAGTCAAAAAGGTCGATCTGAGTATAACGAAACATAGAAGGAGGCTCCTCCTTCACGTCTTCTTCACGTCTTCTTCAAAGGAAGGTCTGGTGATTGCTTATTGCAGGAGGTTTGATCTAGTTCCTTTGAAAAGTACAACTCATGGCAATAACGATCGATCGTGAGTTTCTAATGTTCAAAGGTTGCTCGTAAAATATTAGCAGTAATTTTATGCATTTTGTTTAAATAATTAATATGAGCTTACACATTGAAAGAAATATGTTCATGAAATAAAAGATGATGACGGTCAGGTGGGCGGGGTAACACATAAAAATCTTGAAAGGAGATATCTTAAGAGATCGGCTTTTAGAATTATTACAAGTGAAATTTGCATGTAGAGGTACAAGATCTCATTGCTTTAGATTCTCCCTGATTAAACGTCTAAGAATGTTCTCCAAATTCTGATTAACGATTTCAGTCAGTTCATCGGTTAGTGAGTGATAAGCGCTTACTAAACTCGAGTGTGGTGTTCTCTCGACCCCATAATATGTTCCAAAATTTTGATATTAAATATTTAATATAATTATACAACCCCACAAATCCACTCACATTTAACTTAATATTACAAATTTTAAAGTTGATTCTAATTTTATCTTTTAAAAATTTCCAAAGAAATCCTTTAAAACGTGTCTTTGTTTGGAGTTAAAAATTTAGGCATCCACTTTATCTTTTCAACTATAATTTTGGTAATTATATCAAAAATTTGACAACAAGGTTTATCAGATACGTTTATATTTAGAGGATAATACAGTGGTTTAAAATGACGTTTCCCAAATATAAAATCAATATATTGTGATGACTTTAATGTGAGTGATAAGTGATCGTCAAACAAACCTCCTGCGACCTCAGGGGTAGGCAACGGTAGGAAACTAGGTGACTTGAGAAATACGAAGTTCGAGTTTGTGTCATCTAAGGTGAGTGACACGTCGTTAACAACTTCCTCTTCCTGGAGCAGGGGCTCTGGAAGAAACTCAGTGACTACAGTTGGTGATTCATTGGGGCCAAGTGAAGTCACTGCTTCAATTGGGATAACAAAAATAGGAGAAAGAAGCTCTGCTTTCTGGAGCTGCGGCTCAAGAAGAGTCTCCTCGACTGGAGAGATTTCTACTGTGGAGCTAAATTTGGATAGTGTGCTCATGAGGGTGATAACACTAGGGGAATCCATGTCCTTAAAAGTAGGGGCAACAATGAAACTAGTGAGGGGTCTAGCAGTAGACCTAAATTCAGACTCCACCCTATGAGCCATACTAGAAACTTCTTCTAAATTGCGATAATTGTGAGCCTCTAGTTGAACCCTAATGTAGTAGTGTAACCCGTGCAGATAACCGGATACGGTCATCTCATCACCCTCCTGGATACTTGGTCTAGATTGAAGGACTATAAATTCATTTGTGTACTCATCGACTGACAATCCTCTTTGTTGTAGATTTTGAAACTTATAATATAAATTTTGAAGGTACTCGGAGGAGACATAGTGTTTGCGCAACTCTGTTTTAAAGTCAACCCAAGTAGTGATTGGAGGCAACCGTAATTTATCTCTCATGCGTTCGAGTTGTTTTCACTAATCTAGTGCGGATCTCTTAATTCTACGGGTCACATTTTCAAGTTGCCTACTTAAAGGTACTTGACTACTAAAATAATATTCCATATCATGACACCAATCTAAACATTCATCAAGTCCTAGGCGTTCATAAAGATCGCTCGGTTGTATGTGTTCTAGACATTTTGGATCAGTTGGCTCATCATGCTATGGGTGTATATTGGCAAGAGACGCTACCATTTCATTTAAATTTTTAATTCAAATATTTAAATCTTCTATGGTTCTCTCTAAACCTACGCTAGTTAAATGATTGGCCCTTTCCTCCATTTGAAATAATTTTGTTTTTAATCGCTCAAAAATTATATTGATTGATTTTTTTAATTCCTTTTAAAACAAAACGAACCTCCTAAAAAAATTAATAATAACACAAATAATTTAAAAGTTTTTTTTAAAAAAAATTTATGCGAGATTACTCGAGCGGGTAGCAAAAGAAAATAATATATATATAATTAAATTTCCAGTTCAACATAAATAAAAAATGATTTTATTTTTTTGTAATTTTAAAACAAGAGAAAGATTTTAAAATTTTAAAATAAAATAAAGTTTTAAATTAAAAGGACATAATTAGATTTTTTTTTAAACCAGATCGCGTGATTTGCGAAAAAAGTGAATCACATCCTAGGAAGCACCGGTACGAGTACGGATACCGGGTACGATACGTATCCGGTACGGCGGTACGACAAATTTTAAAAAACAAGGATACGGGTACGGCAGGATACATTGTATTAAATATAATAATTATATCTTTATATATCACAAATGCAATTATATAACATGAACATTTAAAATTTAACATGAAGTTCTTGAACATAAACATAAACATTTGCCAAAACATCTATGAATTTCTGGATAAGTTCTCAAACAATTGCCAACATAAACATAAACATGAAGTTCATAAACATAAATGTAAACATTTAAAATTGAAGTTTTTAAACATAAACATAAACATTTAAAATTTAAAGATGTTCATCACTCATTTTCTTCATCTTCCTCCGTATTGTTGGAGATCAAAGCATCTTCAATTTCTTGCTCATCTAAAGACAAGTTGGCGATCGTAAGCATGCCAACTCCATCAAATGGATTTGCCCAAGCATCTCCTCCTATATCCCACATCTTACTCCTTCCTTGATTGTAGAGTTCATTTCTCCTCGATAATAGGCGTAGATTGCTATGCACATACACCAAATCGTCAGCTCTTTGTGGTAGAATTTTATTTCTTCTTAATGAGTGAATGAATGAGTATGTGCTCCAATTTCTTTCACAGCAGGAAGATGAAGAAGGTTGACCTAAAAGCTTCAAAGCAATCTTTTGCAATTTTGGTGCTGAAGTTCCATAGTAACTCCACCAATCTTTGGGCAATAATGAAGCTCTACTCTCCAAACTATCTGGCTCACTAAAAGCTTGACCAAGCCCCGTAAACCTAGAGAATTCATTGATTACTATATTTCTCTCCACCATATCAGGAAAATATCTTCTCAAACATTTATTCCTCTCCAAGGAAATATCCTCATCCGTATTTGGAGCAACTCTATTTGGCCCTCCATCAAGCCATTCCCTACTATAATACCTACAATGAAAACCACATAGTAAATAAATAAATCATAATAAATGGTAAAAGTCAAGTATGCAAAAGAAATTACCTTGGGTTAAGAGAATGAGCCATGCAATGTAGTGGTGTGCAACTCTTGGTCCACCGATCAACGAGGACATCATAAATTGCCTCATAATGAGGGCAATGAGCTTCCAAGTCCGTTAACTTCTCATGTCTATATATTTCAATCTTCACATTTTCAATCATTGAATCCCACATGTCATATACCAAATGAAGGTTAGGTTTATCTGTATCACAAACCCTAATCATATCGTATATGGGTCTTGTTATATCAAGGATCTTCTTCACATCATCCCACCATTGTCATTATATATGATATTTTTAACCTCCAGAGCTTTCTCAACATCATCTGCTCTATACGTAGTCCATTCGGGACATCCAACCATATTAAGCAAACCCATCTTCACAAGTTTAAACCTCTTCAACATCACTATAGTTGAAGCAAAGCGTGTTTCCGCAACTGCAAGTAACTTGAGTGAGACAAAAGATTCATTATGAAAGTTCTGATTGACTGAGCTTCATTGGCCACTTGAGTTATTCATCTGCATTGTTCTCTAACTGTTGCACAGCGATCTGTATTATTAGCGGCACAAATATTTTTTAATGCTAGATTTAAGGTATGCACAACACAAGGTGTCCAAAAAATATGTGGGAATCGTGCCTCCACAGTTGCTCCTGCTGTCTTACACACCGGCGCATTATCAGTGATAACCTGTATAACATTTTCAGCCTCAACTTCATTAATGACTTCAATCATCAATTTTGCAATATAATGTCGATCTGTGTACTCTCCTGATGCATCAACTGCCTTTAAAAAACCCGGACCATCCTCAGAAGCCGCCATAAAATTAATCAAGGGTCTTCTCTGAGCATCTGTCCAACCATCTCTAACTAAGTTGATTCCCTTTTGGGGCCAAGTATCTTTTATTGGTTGAAGCATTCTAGTGATATCGGATTTTTCCTTTTGCAAAAGTGTAGTTCTTAGAGCATTATATCCAGGAGGAACAAATCCATCAAGATTGTGATTAGCCGCAAATTTATACGAACTAATATAATACGGATTTCTAGCTAGATGAAATGGCAAACCACCAGAATAAACATCCTAGCTATGTGGCTCCTCAACTCATCTCTAGCTTTATTTTGAAAAACCATATCAATAGGTCCACCTCTTCTTTTTTTGGTTTCCCCAACTAATTGAGAAGATGGACTTGCATTGGAAAATTTCATGATCTTGGAAGCCGGTTTGCATTTTTCTTCTGAAATAGAAACCACTCTTTGAAGCTCTTTTAAATACTCTGGGGTCACCTTTGCACATACCCTAATCCCGGTCCCAGATATTTTTAGCAAGTGACTTTTTACCCTAGAATACGAGCCGCTGAAATCAACCTCACAAAAATTACATTTCCACTTTTTGTTTCCCCCACCAACTTCTCTACTATGGATAAGAGATAAATTGATTTTGTTTTTTAAAAAAATTGAAAGGGGGTCGAGCGACCAAATTGAGGCGTTCGCTCGTAGAACACTCTTGACGTTTGAATTTCGTGAAGCCGTTAATCTTTATCGAAAAAACGTTCCTCGACATTTAATGAATTGAATTGTCGCGAGATTTGTAATTCCACACGCAAACCACAATTGAGGCGTTCGCTCGTAGAACACTCTTGACGTTTGAATTTCGTGAAGCCTTTAATCTTTATCGAGAAAACGTTCCTCGACATTTAATGAATTGAATTGTCGCGAGATTTGTAATTCCACACGCAAACCACAAGTAAAAACTTATGAAATAACGATAATTCAAGCGATTGAACGTTTGTGGCAAACTCTTAATTATTTAGATGAGTGCATACATTTAAAACTAAACATTGGAGCAGGAAATCGAGAAGATACCGCAAGAGAGTGGTCCAATCCGAGTTCGGGAAGAACATTTAATGCTGACAGTTTGCTGGTAGGGTTTGCCGGATTAGGAGCTCGTAGTCGACGACAAACCTCACGCACGCAAGAATGATCGGCTCGCCGGGGGAGACAACGGTGTCAACGGCTGCCTGTCGCGGTTTGCTGGTGAAGAGGGCGCACGCTGGAGGGTGCCGGAACAGGGACTTGAAGTCGACAACACCTCTCCCGCAGGCAGAGTTGAAGGGCTCGCCGGAGGATTTAGAAATGGAGCCGGAGGCCTGTTGCAGTCGTTGGCGAAGAAGGCGGAGAGAGTTTTATTGTCGCCATTTCCCGTCGCCAACTGCGACGCCGAAAGTTGCGGTGGTCGACTGTGGCTTCAACAGGATGTAAGAGGGCTTAGGCAGTGAGGTACGATAGTCTTCCCGGACGCCTGGGCCATGGCAAGGGGCGGCAACGCGGGATGATGTACGGGGGTGGGGAGATTACTGGCAATACATAAATTAATTAAGAAATTAATTCTTGTTGTCCAGTCTGACTTTTCCCTAGCACAGTTGGTATTAAATAGAGAGGGGGATTATTTTTTCCAGAAATTATTCAATGAACTCTTTCCCCCCAATTACTTATCTCCTTCATATTTCTTTCCAAATTATTTTAGCTGATGATTCTTTTTCCAACAAATTTTATTTCTAAATAATATTTTCCAATTGTTCATCATTTTTGAATAATTTCCAAACATAATATTTCTTATTTTTTTTATTTCAATTTTAAATTTACACATTTTAAATAATTTTAAGTCTGTTTGTTTCGTCCTAATGACTAAAATTACCAGACCTTTTTATTTAAGATCTCATCGGACGGTCAACCCGAAGAGCCGAACAATCTCAAATAGAAACAGGGGCACGAAAGAAATACGCGATAATAAATTAATGTTGAAAAATTAAAATGCGTGACTTAGAATGTGATGAAAGATGCATCACATACCATAAATGGAGAGGTAAAGGAAAGCCTTACCACCTAGAAAGACCAACCTATAACAATTGGAATGGCCTTTCCTGCATCTTATGTAAAAGGACAAGTCATGGAGCAACTGATTGCTTTTTTAAACACAAAAGATGTAAAAGACCCACACATCTAGAAAAAGATTGTTAGTTTAAAGAAAAACCCGAGGCAAAGGCCACTGCAAGTGGTAACAATGAACAACCTTTCTATATAAATGAAAAGGAGACCAAACACATCAACACCTGTTATATTGATAGTGGGTGTTCAGCCTTATGACTGGCAATAAAGATCTCTTCATTTTCTTGGATGAAAGCACAACTACAGAAGTCATTTTGGTAGATGTTAAAACTTAACAAATTAAGGGTAGTGGTGCCATCAAAATTAAAACTGAAACAAACCAAGTCAGATATATTTATGATGTGAGTTATGTGCCAACTTTACCTACCAATCTATTAAGTGTTGTGTTGGAACCAAAAAATGTCTCCAGCTCTCCGCGCGCTATCCCTGAGTAGGGTGGTCAGCGTTAATTCCATAAGTTGTTAATTCCATAAGTGCCGCGTTAATTCCATAAGTTGTTGTATGCGGATTTCGTCTTAAGAATGCAAGATTATCGTGCGATTGTCTCCAAACATTTAAGAACTTCTTTCAAATAACGATCAATAATTTTTCAAAAGCCAACGACCTTTTTTTTTAAATCGTTCGCGCGCTAAACTTTGGATCCGCTTAGGTTACATCATTAACCCATCTACTTCCTCCCACGTCATAGATCAAGCTCGTTGCCTCGACAAGGAATTCTATACGGTCCTACCACCCTACTCTACTCGGCCACTCCAACTTTTTCCACTATCGAAACCACAACCACCACTCCATCACTTGGATTCTCTGCCAGCACCCAGACCTCTGTTGATCGTCCTGCACTACCACTGCCTGTACGACCATTGCCAGTACCCCCCACCGCAGGTAACCCCACCACCGCCGGTAACTCCACCACCGACGGTAACTCCACCACCGTCGGTAACCCCACCACCCTTGTCGTTTTCTCACCAGGAGTACCTCGAGCTTCGCTGGAAGTGCCCCTATTTTTGTTGCCACAAGAAATACCCGTCCGCACACAAATGTCCTCTCAAGGATTTATGTTTGATGTTAAGTGTCAAAAACAATGATCTTGACCTTGTTGGCTTGGATTCTTCGACGCTTGCTGCCGACTCCTACATGCCTTGACCTTGAAGACAAAGTCGATTTTCAGGTGGGGAGTGTTGATATACATATACGACCATCTGGGCCTACAACGGCTTCGTGAAGTGTTGTTATCATAGTCTCACTCGCATTTATGGTCTATGTAACCCTAAGTGCATTACTGTAGTTTCATTATATGCCCACTACCATCTATATAAGGAAGTGGTGGATATTTATTTGAGTATCTTAGATCATTTTTGTCTTTTGGACTCCTATAGGAGAGAATGACTCTGAGATGAATCAAGCCCTCAAGAGTTTGGGTATCGAGGATAACGTAATAGAATGAATCTTGATTTCAATTAATTTGCTTCTCATTTAGTTCAATGATAACGAGTATCTATTATATATAATGGTGTTCCTAGTGGATTCCACGATGGGATTGATAGTTCTCATCTACTAGGCTTATGAAAACAAATCGTGGAAGCTAAGCACTCTAGTTTTTTAAGTTATGACACACCCAAATGCACTTGAGCTCATTATACCATCCACAAATCGATGGGTATACTATAATGCTCAATTGATCCTTATATATGTATCTCCATTTTTGCTTCAGAGTGACCTAGTGGATGTGCCAAATGTTCGAGGCAAGCCAAATATTAGTACAATTCGTCCTTTGACACAATTGCCAACAAAGCTTCCTTTCAGGCCATGTATGGCTTATTACCACACATCCCAACACATCACTTTCCTGGTGAATGCCAAGTCAGCGCCTTAGCCCACCAACTCTTGGATGATGTCCACCCATGGTTTTTGTGGGGCTGGGAGTGGCGTATATAGTCCCATGTTTTGTTGCGATCCTTTGGCCTTCTGATAGATATATCAATGACCGACGACTCGAGCGACGTCTCTCTTGAGGATATGCCAATATAAACGGTCTTTTACTAGTGTGATGGTCTTACATCCCAAATTGGTTGATTTCCCCATCTGCATGCATCTCTCAGACAGACAATTTCAGTTGGATGTCCGAGGAATGCATGCATAAGAGGGTGCCACAAAACAATTAGCCATCGGTGTTTAAGAAGTCAAAGATGAACTCGGGTGGACCCTAAGATAGTGCAGAGTTTATAGTCGCAAAATCAAGGCAGGTTGAATACTCTGTGATCTGGTGCTCGAACCCCGTGGTCTGATTGATAAGGGTGTAAAATAGGCTCTCCCTGCAGCTAAGTGCGTCAGCGCGTTTATTCTCAACACAAGCTCGATGTTTGAGAACATATGTAAATCCTGTAACTCTGTAAGTACTCAACACACTTGGCATGACGATGACTCATTTTTTTCTTGGAGTCCATGTAACGTAAGGTCTGGTGATCCGAATAAAGCATGAATTCACGAGGGAGGAGGTAGTGCCTCTAATATCATAGAAATTGAATAATCACGTAAAACTCCAAGTCGTAGTTGGAATATCTCTGTTGGACGTCATTCAGTTTTTAATTGAAGTAAGAGACTGGATGACCTTCCTGGCTGAGCACTCTTATACCTACGACGAAGTGTCGAAAGCCTTACAGAGAATGTCAAAGAAACTGGGGCTGATGTCGGGTAATCAGAGAACTGGGAATGATGTCAATTTAGTTTTAATGCCCTCAAATGCCTTAGTGGAGATGAGTGTCCACTAAAAATCTTCCTTACAATCACAACTTGTGTATGGAGCCATAATGATATTGAAATCTCTGACAAAACGTTTGTAGAAGGTGGCCATGGCATGAAACTATGAGCTTCATGCATATTTGTTGGGGTCGACCACTGTCAAAATGACTTTGTCAGAGTCTACGAACATGCTAGAGGCGGAGATGATGAAGCCTAGAAAATGTACTGACTCTGATAGGAAAGTCCATTTTTTCAGATAGATATAAATGTGTGCCTTACAAAGGATGTCAAAGAGCAACCACAAGTATGTGAAGTGCTCTTCGAGTCTGTCTATAGACTAGGATATCATTGAAATAGACTACAAGGAACTTGCTCATCTAAAGTAAAAAAATCAGAGTCATCGCGCACATAAATAAATTGGTTGTGTTGGACAGCCCAAAGGGCATGGCCAGCCACTGGTATAGACCATCTTGTTTTAAATGCGATCTTTCGTTCATCGCCTTCTCTGACCTTAATCTGGCGGTACCTGCTCTGAAGGACTAACTTTGAAAATTTTGTGCACCTGACAGTTTCTAGGAGGTCATCTAGTCGAGTAATGGTAAATCAGTAGTTGATTGTAATGTTGTTGATAGCTCTATTATCTACGCATATATATCATCTACCATCCTTCTTAGAGGTAAGGAGTGCAGGTGTGGCGCAAGCACTCATGCTTTCTCTAATAAACTGCTTCCGTAGAAGGTCGGCGATCTGAGTTTTTAGTTCTTCATGTTCATCAAGATCATCCGATGTTGTGGTCAGTTTGGCAAAAATGATTCCGACCCAAGATAGATCGCATGTTGATTGTCTTGTAGTGGGGGGAAGCCCGTCTGACAACATAATATCACTGAACTCGTCTAGGAGTCATCTAACATCCAAGATAGATCGCATGTTGAATGTCTTCTGTAGTCTACGTGGCAACAACTATAAAAATGATGCCGTGTCGTGGCTCTTCCAAGCGAACTCATTTCGTCGGAAGATGTGGATATGTCTTGTGGCACCTGTGCTAACTGGAGGTTCGATCCTCCCCTTAGGGGAATTCTTGGGTTGGGTCGGGGGACAATGTGATTTTGAGGCCCTTGTTGAAGAATACACGTGTTGCCTAATAATATATGTACAGTTTACTATGTCCATGAAAATGATGTAACACCAGACTTTGACCTCAAAGGAAGCAAGTCAGATGGGTACCAAACACCTTTGAGTGACCTGGATTGATGTTTTATCTAGTTAGACAACTCGATATGGGTATGCGCGGGGTTCTGCTTTTACCTTCATCTTTTCTAACTCTTATTAGGCAATAGTATTTACGCAACTTCCACTATCAATGACGAGTTTGTGCACTCAGAAAATAAGTATAGAATATGGTGGTTCGTTTCCAATCCTCATCATGTAGCAGACGACGGATAATGCCCATTTCAAGTACACGATCTGTCTCATCTTCCCAACTCTATTCTATAATCACAATTATATCATGTTTAGGTGGCTCTACTGACTCAGTACTAGGGTCGGGGTCCTCAATAAGTAGATTCCATGTTGGACACTGTGCCGCCACATGACCTCCATCCTGACATCGACACTAGATTCCTTCGGGGTTTGGGGGCCCATTGGTAGTGGATGTGCATTTCGTATCAATAGGAGCACGAGTAGGAATGGATGGATTGGGTCCCGGTTGGGCGAGGGTGGGGGTGCTTGGCATAGAACCGTCAAACTATGGGTTGGGTTGCCTTGGACCTTTAGTGCGTGAGTATTGCTTATATTCTAAGGTGAGCTGGAAGGTCTACTCGACCTATTCCAGGTGGTGAGGAATAAGTTCCCTCGAATGTCAACCCTTAATTCCCCCCGAAATCGGGAGGTTGTCACTATATGCTTCTCGGTGATATCACTCTTAACGACAAGCTTGTCAAAGAGAGTCATATACTCTGCTACAGAAAGGCTCCCCTGCCATAAGGCATGGAGTTTATCTAGAAGCTGACTCTGATATCGTGTGTGGGGAACATGATGATCTCTATGAAATGGATATTGAGGTTGAGGTCGTTCTTCTTGAGAAAGGTGGTGTCGATATAGAAGGTTGTGTCGACGTAATCCAGGTGGTGGGGATCTCAGTTTGTTGAACTACGCTGTTGCAGGCTGGATGACGGGGAATAACAGCTGGGATAGGTTGTAGGGACTGTTTGAGGAGCCATGGGGCTAAAGAATTGGGTGTTGTGTTTAACTACGGTGGCTGGAATCCAGAGCTGGGAGAGATTCTAGATAGTGGGGGGTGAGGTACAAGAAACCAGGCTGCCGAGATTAATTCGAGTGGCTGGAATCTGTGGGTGGGAGGGATTCTGGACGGTTGGGGGGACTGAAGAACAGAAAACGGGCTTCTGAAATTAATTCTAGAGGTTGGAATCTGAAGCTGTGAGGGGTCCTGGATGGTTGGGGGACTGAAGAAGATGAAATCAGGGTGCTGTAAATAATTTCAGTGCTTGGAATCGTGAGCTGGGAGGAGTTCTGGATGGTCGAGGACTTGAGGGGGAGGTGACCGGTTGGATGAGATAGAGTGGGGCTTGGTTGGGGGATGTGGTCATCAAGGGCGTGCACCCATCCATCGACAGCATAACAGACATTGTGAGTCGTGACATTTTAGCGACAACAGACGAACTCCACAGAACGATTCATTGGAGCGGGAGACCTACCATTGATGATACTTGGACGACGCAAGAGGAGCTCGACTTACCTCCGGGCTCCCTGGAGAGTATGATCATCTTCATTCAGTGGAGATGAATGCTCTAAAGTCAGGGGGAGGGGGGTGTCAGGGATCACATTTCATGGGTGGGCCGACCCATACCGGAACCCACCCGAGGCAACTTACATGGAGGCTGACTTAGGATCGTCGGATGGGCGATCCAAGTTGATAGTTATGTTCAACACGCCGACGACATAATTTTTTTATTTTTTTGTATTATTGTTTCATGTATATTTAGTAGTTTTATTTTTCAGACGATCATGACCGTTCGTAGTGGGTCCTAACTCTATAAATAAGGGTATAAGGGCTGATTTTTCAGGTATCACAGATTTTGGACAAAAATTTCGGGTTCTGATGGTCGTCCCATAGTGCTGATTTTGTGAATCTTTGTTGTCGAAGTCAAGGTAACTACCTCCTATTCCATTTAACTGACCATCTCCGCTTATATCCGCCCAAAACTACCCATAACCATCAATAACCACCTCCATCCACCAAATCAAATCATCAATATAACTACCTATTTCAACTGCCCATTCCCCCTTGGAAACCGCCTACTCACACCACCAAAAAATGATCATAACTGCCTTAAATGAGCACTCCTTTTCCCAAGTCCCTCACCTATCTACAACCAGCCCTCTGAAATCTCCTCCCAGATCTCCTCCTGCACCTATTCCAGTCCAGCATTTCCATTGACAACAACCCACTCACACCACCAAAACAGGCCATAACTGCCTTAAACGAGCACTCTTTTTCCCAAGTCCCTCATCTATCTACAGTCATCCCTCTGAAATCTGCTCCCAGAGCTCCTCCTACACCTGTTCCAGTCCAGCATTCTCCTTCTCCAAGCCACACGCCTTCAACATGGTAACTTCACCCCTCCAAACTTGTCGTTGGTCTGCATTTTCCATCTTGAACCCGTTCCATTCATCTCACAACAGTCTAAACATCACGTGTGCCTTGATTTCTTCAAGTGTGTCCAACAAGCTCCCAATACCACCTTCCCTCCCATAGCCCGCTCGAGCCTATTGTTGGGAATCATTTTCAAGAGCCCAGATTCAGAGAATTTCTGCAGGTGCTCCAGCACCATTCCAGAACATTTTCGGCCTAATTGATCACTTCCACTCCATGCCCCACAACCCTACTGCCCTCTTGCTGCCACAACAATCTTATATGTCCACACTTCATCCATGCTACATTTCAGAATTCTTAATTCAACGCAGAACTACAATTTTCTCATTGCCCAACCCTCCTAATCAGCCTCTTACCACCTTCCCGACTACTATTACTTGTTTAAGTTCTTGTCCGAAGTTTTTACTATTTATTGTTGAATATTTCATGGATAATCATATTTTTTGTGGTGTTAATTTGTACTAATTTGTCCACCAATTGTTCTACATGTAAGGCTTGTGTTATGGGCCTTGAGTATCGCGCCTACCCATTATTGTTATCTTTATTATTATCTTGTATTTTAGTAGTATTTTTTTAGTACATTGTAAGCCTATATAAAGACAGGAGTATGTTTGTATGAGATTATCAATGAATGAAAGTCTATTTCCCTAATCTTAAAAGATATTTTGGAAACTCTCTCTCCCTTGAGCAAGCCCTCTTAGACGTCGTGGTTTTTGCTCCATAGTATCCCCACTCCCCTCCGCCTCCGAAAACCACTCCGACAAGCCCATAACAACTTGGTATCTGAGCTACATCTCCTCTTCCGCCGAAGCTGCTGTCTATGAACCTAAATCCTCCATAGTCGTCGGATCTCGCGATCGATCGATCGTCCCCAACGCTATTTCGATCCCGCCACTTTATCACATGTGTACGCCTCTGGCCAATTGTGTCTCAACTCAACGCAAGACTCCAGTGGCCGCAAATCTCCATCTGATGCAGTTGTCTCTTCCTCCAATTGCATCTCTAGTCGGCGCCCGCTCGATCTCCTCCGCTGATTATGTCTCCTCTCAGCAGCGCCCTTTCCAGCCCTTCTGTGTCTCTGCCTCTACTCTCCCAGTCGGTTTTGCATGCACACTCTTAGCAGCCCACACTCTTTGTTGTAACCTCCAACGCCTAATTTCAATGCTCCGACCTATTTCCCTCGCGACAACCATCCTCAATGCAGCGCCTTTTTCTGGTTCACGCCCTGCGTTTTCCCCTGTGTGTCTCATCATAGGAAAGCGTCGAGGCTCTCGCGGCGACCCAACTTCATCCGCCTCTGACGACTCCAACCGTCCATTCACCTGCTCTTTCTCTCGACAAGCAAGTCAATAGATGGGGGACTCGCAAGATTTATGGGCTGCTATCCAATACGTGTTGCAGATTGTCATGTAGGGGTGTGCATGAAAAACCGAAAACCGACCAAACCGCCCTGAACCGCCCAAACCGAACCGATTTTACACCGAACCGAACGACTCGGTTCGGTTTTGGTTTTCCTCTCTGAAAAACCGAACCGCACCGACTAATAATACATGTAAAAATATTATCAATAATGATCTTTTAACTATTTTTATTAACTAAATAATGTACACAAATTATATCAACTTAATAATTTTTATATCATTTGAGCCAAAATAAATTTTTGTAATGCATATTTTATGCATCAAGAAGAATTAAACATTTTGTTTAACTGATTTTATTTATATCTTTTTATATTTATTACTTGATTTCACAATAAAAATATTCAATCATAATTTTTTTATGTAATATGAGCTATTAGTTGTAATATATCATATATAAATAGAGTTTGATGATATTTATTTTAAATTATCATATCTTTTTACAAATTTTTTTGAGATATTTAAGTACACAATTATTTTAAATAGTATAACTGAAAAACCGAACCGAGTAAACCGACCAAAAAACCGAACCGAACCGATAAACATCGGTTCGGTTTCGGTTTGGGTCCAAACCGACCCAAACCGAACCGTTTGCACCCCTATTGTCATGGCCTTGAAATACGCTTTCCGGATGTCGACGCCCGACATCGAAACGGCATGTCCACCCTCACCTTCATGCTTACTGAGATGGCCTCCACCCTTCCCGTGGTTACGACTCCGCCTACGGATCACGCCAACAGCAGTCAATCACTACCACTGTCGCCTTAGTTATTAAAGGCGCAAGACGCACCAAGGCGCAAAGAGGTCTTGGAGCCTAGGCGCAAGGCTTAAGGCACAGGAGCGCGCCTAACGAAGGTAAGGTGCAACCACATACATTTTAAATAATATGACATCAAACATCATTTCAGTTTCTCGATCAAATTATTCATCTAGTCTACTAATTAATCATTCATTACTATCATTTATATATCTTAAAAAATAAAATCAATGTGGTCACTTGCATCATATCTAAGTCTCAAGTCTCAACACACAATTATCTTTTACAAACATTAAATCAACAAAAAGTTATTGAGTTTTTACATTATTTTTTTCTTAATTTTTGAAGAAAAAAATTTACGACAAAAATCCCACTCAACCACACCATTTATATTCTAAAGGCACAAATAAGGCGCACAGAGGCGCAAACCTCTGGGCCTGGTGAGCCTGGAGGCTTAGGTGCGCCCGAGGCATGCCTTTAATAACATAGTCCATCGTTATCCGCCACTAGCCACCACCTCTTACCATTTTATGCCCTGAAGCTGTTATTCTGTCGCGCTATACCCGGTTGGACTTCCCTACCCACGGTGGAAAAACTGTTCCCTTTGGTTGGCTCACTAGGTGTGAGCAATTCTTTGGCCATCAACAAACTCCGGCAGCTGACATTGTGAGTCGTGACATTTTAGCGACAACAGACGAACTCCACAGAACGATTCATTGGAGCGGGAGACCTTCGATTGATGATACTTGGACGACGCATGAGGAGCTCGACTTACCTCCGGGCTCCCTGGAGAGTATGATCATCTTCATTCAGTGGAGATCAATGCTCTAAAGTCAGGGGGAGGGGGGTGTCAGGGATCACATTTCATGGGTGGGCCGACCCATACCGGAACCCACCCGAGGCAACTTACATGGAGGCTGACTTAGGATCGTCGGATGGGCGATCCAAGTTGATAGTTACGTTCAACACGCCAACGACATAATTTTTTATTTTTTTGTATTATTGTTTCATGTATATTTAGTAGTTTTATTTTTCAGACGATCATGACCGTCCGTAATGGGTCCTAACTCTATAAATAAGGGTATAAGGGCTGATTTTTCAGGTATCACAGATTTTGGACAGAAATTTCGGGTTCTGATGGTCGTCCCATAGTGCTGATTTTGTGAATCCTTGTTGTCGAAGCCAAGGTAACTACCTCCTATTCCATTTAACTGACCATCTCCACTTATATCCGCCCAAAACTACCCATAACCATCAATAACCACCTCCATCCACCAAATCAAATCATCAATATAACTAGCTATTTCAACTGCCCATTCCCCTTGGAAACCGCCTACTCACACCACCAAAAAATGATCATAACTGCCTTAAATGAGCACTCCTTTTCCCAAGTCCCTCACCTATCTACAGCCAGCCCTCTGAAATCTCCTCCCGGATCTCCTCCTGCACCTGTGCCAGTCCAGCATTTCCATTGAAAACAACCCACTCACACCACCAAAACAGGCCATAACTGCCTTAAATGAGCACTCTTTTTCCCAAGTCCCTCATCTATCTACAGCCAGCCCTCTGAAATTTGCTCCCAGAGCTCCTCCTACACCTGTTCCAGTCCAGCATTCTCCTTCTCCAACCCACACGCCTTCAACATAGTAACTTCACCCCTCCAAACTTGTCGTTGGTCTGCATTTTCCATCTTGAACCCGTTCCATTCATCTCACAACAGTCTAAACATCACGTGTGCCTTTATTTCTTCAAGTTTGTGTCCAACAAGCTCCCAATACCACCTTCCCTCCCATAGCCCGCTCGAGCCTATTGCTGGGAATCATTTCCAAGAGCCCAGATTCAGAGAATTTCTGCAGGTACTCCAGCACCATTCCAGAACCTGTTCGGCCCAATCCATCACTTCCACTCCATGCGCCACAACCCTACTGCCCTCTTGCTGCCACAACAATCTTATATGTCCACGCCTCATCTATGCTACATTTCAGAATTCTGAATTCAGCGCAGAAATACAATTTTCTCATTGCCCAACCCTCCTAATCAGCCTCTTACCACCTTCCCGACTGCTATTACTTGTTTAAGTTCTTGTCCGAAGTTTTTACTATTTATTGTTGAATATTTCATGAATAATCATATTTTTTGTGATGTTAATTTGTACTAATTTGTCCACCAATTGTTCTACTTGTAAGGCTTGTGTTATGGGTCTTGAGTATCGCGCCTACCCATTATTGTTATCTTTATTATTATCTTGTATTTTAGTTGTATTTTTTTTTTGAGTACATTGTAAGCCTATATAAAGACAGGAGTATGTTTGTATGAGATTATCAATGAATGAAAGTCTATTTTCCTAATCTTAAAAGATATTTTGGAAACTCTCTCTCCCTTGAGCAAGCCCTCTTAGACGTCGTGGTTTTGGCTTCGTAGTATCCCCACTCCCCTCCACCTCCGAAAACCACTCCGACAAGCCCATAACAACTTGGTATCTGAGCTACATCTCCTCTTCCGCTGAAGCTGCTGTTTGTGAACATAAATCCTCCACAGTCGTCGGATCTCGCGATCGATCGATCGTCCCCAACGCTATTTCGATCCCGCTACTTTATCACATGTGTACGCCTCTGGCCAATTGTGTCTCAACTCAACGCAAGACTCCAGTGGCCGCAAATCTCCATCTGATGCAGTTGTCTCTTCCTCCAATTGCATCTCTAGTCGGCGCCCGCTCGATCTCCTCCGCCGATTATGTCTCCTCCCAGCAGCGCCCTTTCCAGCCTTTCTGTGTCTCTGCCTCTACTCTCCTAGTCGGTTTTGCATGCACACTCTTAGCAGCCCACGCTCTTTGTTGTAACCTCAACGCCTAATTTCAACACTCCGACCTATTTCCCTCGCGACAACCATCCGCAATGCGGCGCCTTTTTCTGGTTCACGCCCTGCATTTTCCCCTGTGCGTCTCATCATAGGAAAGCGTCGAGGCTCTCGCGGCGACCCAACTTCATCCGCCTCTGACGACTCCAACCGTCCATTCACCTGCTCTTTCTCTCGACAAGCAAGTCAATAGATGGGGGACTCACAAGATTTATGGGCTGCTATCCAATACGTGTTGCAGATTGTCATGGCCTTGAAATACGTTTTTCGGATGTCGACGCCCGACATCGAAACGACATGTCCACCCTCACCTCCATGCTTATTGAGCTGGCCTCCACCCTTCCCGTGGTTACGACTCCGCCTACGGATCACGCCAACAGCAGTCAAGCACGACCACTGTCGCCTTAGTTATTAAAGGCGCAAGACGCACCAAGGCGCAAAGAGGTCTTGGAGCCTAGACGCAAGTCTTGGAGCCTAGGCGCAAGGCTCAAGGCACAGGAGCGCGCCTGACGAAGGTAAGGTGCAACCACATACATTTTAAATAATATGACATTAAACATCATTTCAGTTTCTCGATCAAATTATTCATCTAGTCTACTAATTAATCATTCATTACTATCATTTATATATCTTAAAAAATAGAATCAATGTGGTCATTTGCATCATATCTAAGTCTCAACCCACAATTATCTTTCACAAACATTAAATCAACAAAAAATTATTGAGTTTTTACATTATTTTTTTCTTAATTTTTGAAGAAAAAAATTTATGACAATAATCTCACTCAACCGCGCCATTTATATTCTAAAGGCACAAATAAGGCGTACAGAGGCGCAAACCTCTGGGCCTGGTGAGCCTGGAGCCTTAGGTGCGCCTGAGGCACGCGTTTAATAATATAGTCCGTCGTTATCCACCACTAGCCACCACCTCTTACCATTTTATGCCCTAAAGTTGCTATTTTGTCGCGCTATACCCGGTTGGACTTCCTTACCCACGGTGGAAAAACTATTCCCTTTGGTTGGCTCACTAGGTGTGAGCAATTTTTTGGCCATCAACAAACTCCGGCAACTGAATGACTTCCTCTTGCCTCCTTCCACCTTCTTGACTCGGCTTTACTATGGGCCACTTGTCTCCTCACCGACCAGCCGAGTCTGACGTGGAATGACCTCAAGCGATTTTGCAACCTGCGTTTCAGTCCTCCCATCCACAACTCCCTTGGTGCCCTCACGACGCTTCAGCGGACAGACTCTGTAGATGAGTATCTGGAGCAGTTTCAGCTTCTTGTGGTGCACGCCACGTTGTCCCCAGAGATGCAAATCACCATCTTCACCGCCAAACTACGCAATCTCCTACAGCTGGATGTCGAATTTGAGGCCTCTCCAGACTTAGTGATTGTCATGAGTCTGGCCAGTCTATGCGACCATCACCTCCAGCTGACGCGAAAGGCTTACTTGCCAACCGACTCCGACACTCAAGCTAGGTCGTATAGAGAGCCATCCACCCTCTCCTGTCCGACGACTTTCCCGGGTTGAAATTTTAGAACAACGTGCTTAGAGGTTATGTTTTATCTACAATGAGTAGTACACTTACAGGCAAAGGTTTAAAAGATTTTTCTACCTGCACGTTGAGGATTCTAACGAAGAGGTAGATGAAGTTTGCACCATCGTCGATCTCCTTTTATCTTGAGGTCAAACTCTTTTTGCAGTGCGAGAGAGATATTATGGGCCTCGAGCATCGAGCCTAATCATTATTGCTATCTTTATTATTATCTTGTCTTTTAATTGCATTTTCCTTTGAGTATGTAATCCTATATAAAGGCATGCGTATGTTTGTATGAGGTTATCAATAAATGAAAGTCTATTTCTCTAACCCTAAAAAGATTTTGGAAGCTCTCTCGTCCTTGAGCAAGGCCCACTTAGGCAGCCATGGTTTTAGCTCCGTAGTATCCCCTCCGCCTCCGGCCACCACTCCGACATGCCCATAACTTCTTGTTCGCTTATCATTTAATTGAAACACTTTCTCTTTAATTAAATTGGATATTGCTTGTTTCGCTAACACTTAATATCAACAGAGAATACTTGTGGTCATTATTAATAATTTCAAAATTTATTGTAATTGAACGTTGGATGAGCGCATGCGCATTACATCACATTAGGCCTCCACGATACGTCACTAACGTCACATCACTAGAATTTCCTTCGGGCATGACATTAACTACATCCTTCCTGCTTCAGGAAGCCTTCTAGTACCTCAATAAACAAGTGATGTACAACTTCTAGAAGAATGTGGTACACAAGAAATATGAGATTTGTAATAACAATAATAACTAGATGGAGGAAGCCCCCGCTTGAGTTGCTTCCTCTGCATATTATCATTTACTGGATGATAGGTATGATGGATCCATTATGTTGTACTTAAGTTGATGCAGGACATGCGTCACACCTGTTGGAGCATGCATTCCGCATCTTTTGATTTGAGAATAACAAATATCATGATGTATTTGATCTAGTATTTTGTGTGTTTATAGTGCGTAGGTTGTATATGTTGAATGAGGAGACAAGTCCTTGGTCAGGGGCATGATCAAGGGTGCGTGCACTTTAGAAAAAAGCAAAAGGACGAGTTTTGCATGCTAAACTTCAAACGACCATAACTTTCAATCTAGGAAGAGTTACAGAACGATCTACACCATCTCGGAATGAGAACTAAGTCATCTACAATTCGGAGAAGGTTTGAACGACAAAAGTAAAGAGGAGATACCGCAAGCGGTATCAAAATACCGCCAGCGGTAGCGACAATGACGTTAGCCATGATCCCGCATGAACCCACGACGCGCACAACTTCGTGATACCGCCCGCGGTATCGAGATATCGCCCGCGGTATCGAGATATCTCGATACCGCCCGCGGTATCGAGATACCGCCAGCTATAGCGACATTTTTTATAAAAGGCTTGGACTCTGAGAAATTTCGAACGCACCTTCTAGAACCTTCATTTCTACATCTTCTCAGAGCTTTCATCTCCGAAAATGTAGACCACTATCTTGTGCAAACACAAAGATTGAAAGAGGATTTTGAAGAAGAAGAGCTACAACGGATATTCTACACGAATGTCGAACGCATCAAGAACGTCAACCTCTACATCAGCTTCTTCTTTACCTTCAGAAATCCTAGGGGAGTTTTTCTCTTACATTTTTCATTTTCTTATAATCATTTTTGTTTTATCTTTTTGTAACGAGAGTGAAGAAATCATTCGAGGAGAATGTTGGATTTCGAGGAAGGATTCCGTAGGAAAATCGCCGACTAGGTCGAGGTTAGATCTAGGGGAGGCTAAAGGTCATATCTGGGGGTAAGATAGGCTATAGCCAGCCAATCCTTGGGAGAATGACCGGTGAATCATCAAAAAAGATTTTTCTATTCGCCTCGATTTCTATCATTATAGAAATCAAACATTTTTGTATTCAATTTCTAATGAAATAAAAGCATGTTTCTTTTGTCTCACTATTTTGATTTTATTTCCATTTCATAAAATGTTTTGAATTATATTTTCCAAAAGTTTTAACACAAACTATAATGAAAGGTTCATCTTTGCAAGATAGAAACTCTTAAATTCAATATCTGTAGGCTAACGCCCATCAGAAACTCTTAACGTCGGTGGTAGTTAAGAAATAGTGAATTCCGACTATTTCTAAAAATAATCTTCAATATAATATTTTCTGGTATATTAAAATATATTTTTCTATAAAATATTCTGAAACTTCATTAATTAACTCTAATATTTTTATTTAAAAATTAAATTTCATAAATCTCTTATTCACCCCCCCCCCCCATGGGCGCCGTAAGAACCAACAACACCTGCCTGCCACCCTGGAGTCCCACCAGGGGGCCCACCTTGGCGTCGCACCAAGACGGTTTTATCAGGCCCGCGGGCCGTACACCCCAACCCGTCTCCGGTCCCACCACAGGAAGCCAAAAGCTTGTTGAGATCGAGATTCGATCTCGAGACCTCCTTGATAAAGATCTCTCAGACGATCTCTCATCACCAGTCTCCGGTTCCACCACAAGAACACTCTTCTGTTAGATTTTGTTGTTCAGAAAATAGCACCATCATCTTTCTATTATACTTCAAACATTTGTCAAAATGATCAACATCAAAGTTTGTTTGTGATGAGTGAATGCCAATGGTGCCAAGAGAACCATCGAGCTTGTTTTCCTCGTTGATGATATAAGAGATGGCAGCATCAGGTGGAGTAATCTTTACTTATATATCCTAGTGGCTGCTAGTGCATGCCATTTTGTCGTAAATACAGAAAGCCACATCAGCCAGTCTCCTCGAAATTGATCCACCCGTAGAAATTTCCAACAGATGTCGGTGGGAAGCGTCAATTCCGAGATAAAAATTTTGTATGAACATTTCATCAGGCATTCCATGTAAGGGACAAGATCTCTGCGGAGCCACGAATCTAGACCAAACATCTAGCAATGATTCAGATGCAGATTGCCTGAAGTTAATAATATCTAAGCGTAGTTTTGTTGTTAGCTAAATTTGTAAAACCACTCTCTTGTATACCCAGTCAAAGAAAAAAAGACAGTTTTAGCCGTATTTCATCAGTCGACAATCCAGCGGTCACAACAATATCACATAATTGGAAAAATTCATTCATATGAACTATAGGGTCATCAGATAAACACCCCTAAATTGTAACAAATCTTTGATGAAGAGAATAGTGTCAGGTGAAATTTCAAAAGAAGTATCATTACTAACTGGACAAAGAAGTGAAGGCGAATAGAAAGACATTAATCACTCAGTTAAGGTTGTTATTTAAAAAATTACGTAATTGCAGATGTTAGAATTATAAATTAAGCAAAGAAATGGGTGAATTGTGCATTTATGGGAGTAATATAAACTATGGTTTCAAATAATAGGGAATGCTTAGACAAGCCTTGGTGAAGTATTTCCTAGACCTTCTAATGAAATTCATCGCGCTCTCCGATAACAATACCAAAAACTTGACCGCTAATCTACAGACGATCGTTATCCTGAGTATTGACGGAATAACACTGGTAGCACACCAGTTAAAGTAATATAAAACACAGGATTCCCTCCGAGTATCGAATCACGTGGAGTGCGGGTGAAGATACAAGAATGCCCTAAACCTTGGGCTAGCTAAGCTAATCGAAATTTGAGGAATTTAACTACCACTGCGAATCCAACTTTTGTCATCACACAATTAAATCACAAGCAACCAATCACAAAATCCCAAAGGGAATTCCAACTTCCAATATTAAGAAAATATGACTTTAATCAAAACAAAAATACATATAAATTTATGCATAAAGAGACGTGATTATCAATAGAGTGATATAATATGCAACAACCATCAACAAATAGGAGAATAAAGGAAGTAGAAGGGATTGGAGAAGATAGCACCAAAGCTACTATGAAAACGAAGAGACTCTTCCTCGATGGTCGAAGGAGAAGCTCGGATTGGTCCTGCATCTTCTAAAACTCCATATATATTTCCCATGAATGTATCATATAAGGGAAACGTTTAAAATCAAAGTAAAAATAATGAATACATATGTTTTATGCTAAAATAAGTGATTGATTTTTTTTAAAATCAAAGTTATTAAGAATATTTTTGTTGTATAATTCCAAAATACTTTGATTCCATAAAATTACAATAAATCTATAAAAAATTTAATCAAATGACCCAATTTATTTCATCTAAAAAGTTTATCTACTTTTGTTCTCGTTTTTTTGCAAGTTAGCGAAAAAACATTTAAATTTAAACCAAGTAAGCATATCAAAATAATAAAAAAATTTAAAATGTATATTACATGAATTTTATCATTTCTTTTAGAAATACTCATTTATCTATCTCATTTAACCAAAATATATTTTATTTAAATAATATCTAGGAATATTTTTTAATTATTATTTTTACCATGAATTCTATACAAAAATTCCTATAATGCATATTTTTATCAATTACTTACCTACCTAATATTAGAATAGGGGTTATACACCTATTTCTAAAGGTTAGGAGGTTATTGACTATGGTGAAAAAGATAAGGGGGTTATTAGAACAAGTAATCTTAAAAAGGACTTCTTAGAACAAGGGGGTAAATATATGAATAAATAGGTAATCTTAAAAAGGAGTTCTTAGAACAAGGGGGTAAATATATGTATAAATAGGTAATCTTAAAAGGACTTCTTAGAACAAGTACCAAGTTATTTAAATTACTATGATTTATCTTGAGCAGGCGTTTATTTTAAATATTTTTTTCTGAGAAGGATATGATTTGGCATTCATGTATTCTATATCGTATGACAAAAAATGTACACCTTCTAACATCTTTTTCCTATTGGCTTGTCTGGGTTTTATGGTCTAGAATTACTGTCAAAGATACTCCATTCGCAACTACTGTTCCTACAAATAGATATTTTTTTCTCATTATCTGGGCTCATGCTTAGCCGACCCACTATAGTGGGATAAAGGCTTGAGTGTTGTTTTTGTTGTTGTTTTATCTCGGCTCATGCTTCTGCACAAGTAGTTTTTTTTCCAGTGACTTTAATGATCCCATTCGATTTTCATTGATTCTTTAATGGATGAGATTCATCGTATTACATTTCTGATTAGGGGTGCAAATGAGGCGAGCTCGGCAAAATTTACAAACTCGAGCTTGAGCTAATCATTTTGTGCTCGAGCTCGAGCTCGTCGAGCTCATTTTGTCCTGGTTCGAGCTCGAGCTGCTCATGAGCTTTTTAGCTCATGAGCCTGATTAGCTCGTAATCGAGCTCGAGCTCCACAGGCTTGAGCTCGAGTCGAGCTTTTTTTGAGCCGGCTCATCGAGCTTTCGAGCCTGCTCAACTCAACTTGCACCCCTATTTCTGATGCAACTTATTATATGTAGTACTTGCAACTAGTACATTATGTAGTTATACTCTAGGCTTTGCACAGCAATGAAAATAGAGCTCTGTAAGTAAACATTTGTATATATATTATAGATTGCAGTAGTTTTTATTTATTGATGTGTTAGACTGAGTTTGAGGTGATTGTAATCATTTCAAAAAAAATAAGGGAGTGGACCGTCATGCGTCAGAGTTGCTCATCATGGATTAACTCACCACATAATCAATCACTATATATCTGTGATGCTATAATCTTCCTTTTGTTTGCACATACTTGGTATTCAGGAAACTTTTTGAAATTCAGAGTTATTGATTGTTCTTATGGAGTTAATAACATTTTAAACCAGTTTTTATTCCCTGCTATTTTCCCCTTCTGTATATTTAAAGCATATACATGAATTTAGAAGAACCGAGTACAATTTAAGCTTGAGCAGGGCCATGCAGAAAATCCTACATCATGATACGTCTATATATGTATTCTAAATATGCATGCAAATGGCCTGATAATCATTCATCGATGCATGCTTTTGGTTTAATATTATCATCTTATCATTTGCTTGTTGAATTTCCCACATTGTTTTGATGGCATATGTAGACCATGTAGATAATATGATTTAAAGAGATAAAATGATTATTACTTGGGGACAAATTGATGCATGACGAATCTACAAGTGACCTCACGACGCTTTAATTTTAGATGAATGTGAGCAAGCACGTGAAATTACAAGACAAATTATGAGCCAACTAGATAATAATGTGAATGAATGCATACACACAATCTAATGAACGAGGCTCACATCATAAACTCTAACACTAGTGCTAATGTGATGCAAATGACTCAATTATGCAATTAATTTCTGACGTGCAATTAATCAATACTTGCACAAACAATTACAGCTGGGTACAATTAGGTCAAATCGACTAATCAAGACTTGCACACAAATAAAAGTGTTAGAAATTAAAATGGAGAGTAAATAAGCCACATATTTACAAAAATTAAAAGAGCTAAATTAATTTAGCATAAGTTAACTAGAAACAAAATGATGCATCCATACAATGTAAATGACACAAAAACATGTGGTTCTCACCAAGTAATCAACATCGGTAGTGGAGGAAGTGGTAAGAGGGCTTAGGACGACTTTAAGAGCGATGTAAAGGATCGAATGTGCGGTTAACAAGGATTATGAAGTGAGAGATTTGTAGGGTTGTGGATTTTAGTGGTTTTGGAAGGCTTTAGGAGATTGAAGAGGTTGGTCAGGCTTGTACGGTGGCTGGTCAGTGTTAAAAAGGAAGCTGAAGGAAGCGGTTACACGACTTATGAAGGGTGGAGAGACGAGATGTGTTGGGCGGTTCTGGGAGAGGGTGTTGGAGGCCGAGGGGGTGAATGTTGTTGTTGTGGAGGGTATACAAGTAGTTTCCTTTTTCGCAAACACAATGAACGCACTAGGAAGTTAGTACTAGGGGTAGTTATTGGGGAAGGTATTTGTTATGGGCCGGAGGCCTGGGAGCTACTCATAATTGATCCAGAGTCCCGCCCTTTCTGGTCGGCGCCACAACAAGGGTTCGCGGAGGCCCATACGCACCCCAACCCATCTCCGCACGTGTTCTCGGTGCGGCGGGATGTTGAGGCGGGGACTTGATCCCACGACCTCCTTGATATAAGCTCTTAACGCCAGCTCACATCACCAACTGATCCAGGTGAAAATAGCGCGGTCAGGTGAAAAAATTTGCGCCCAAGCAAAAAAATCGCGCTCGGGTGAAAAAACGCGTGTCATTCCGAAATACACCGCCCCGACGAAAAATGCGCGCTTAGGTGAAAAAATCGCGGTCGGGCGAAAATAGCGCAGTCGAGGGAAAAATCGCTCCGAGGTAAAAATCACGCTCGAGCGAAAAAAATCTCGCACGGCCGAAAAATCGCGCCCGGACGTAAAAATCACGTTCGGGCGAAAAAAATTACAGCCGGCCGAAAAATCACGTCCGGCCGAAAAAAGTCGCGCCCAGCCGAAAAATTCTCGTCTGGGCGAAAAATCGCGCCCGGGCAAAAATTTCGAGCCCGGGAGAAAAATTCGCGCCTGGTATGCCGCCCTGACGAAAAATGCGCGTCTCCCCAAAAAACGCGCGTCCGTACGACAACATGCGCTCCCGGGCAAAAATCGCGCGCTTAGCTTACAAATGTGTCTCGGACGGAATTGTCGAATTCTTATATAGATTGGAAAGAATTGTCTTTAGTTCAAAATGAATTTCACGGAACCACGGAATTCATTAAAATTCAAATTCCAACGTCAAGCGAGCAAACGAACGACGGAATTGGAATTAGTCCTTCAATTCCAATTCCAGGAGCTCAATTCCGTGCAAACGAACGGACCCTTAGGGAACATGTACTCACAGGTGGGCATATGTGTTGGGATCTTGTGATCTAGAAATAGTTAAGGAATTATTCTTACTGCCAATATAATACGAGCCTATAGGGCCGCGCATATGAACGTCTGGAAAGTAGTGTTTGATCGTGTTGGTTTATGAAACTAAGTTTTGAATGAGCATATATGATATGTTCCATGGTATTCGATACGCACAGCCCGAGGTACACACCCGTGTTTTCTAAGGCTGTGTGTGCTAAAAATGATGGGATAACGATTGACATTAGTTCTGGACCAAAAGGCACGACTTTCCAAGGCACGCACCCGCATGCCAAGGGCGTGTGCGCTTTTTTTCCAGAGTCATGAGGAGTTGTGTCTGCATGAATCAACACAACTTTTGGGACACGCTCCCATGTGCCAAGGTCGTGTGCACCCCAAATTTCTTATACAAATTTGTGCCTATAAATATGCTAACATATCCTAAAGAACCATGGTCGTTCTCGGAATTCTTAATACCGTAAAACCACAAAGCACACATATGTACGGATGTACCAAATCGAAATTAGCATTTCGAAGGTTAGAAAAGTGATCTTCTAGTCCCGAGTTCGTTGGACGGACTGCATGGTGTTTCCGATATTTGTGTGGATATCTCTAGAGACACAGATACTATTCTGTGTTTAGACTCAAACGCCAAATATTCTTCTCGAACTCTGATTTCGACGCAACATTATGATCGGCACAATAACTAAGCCTATACATGGGGGTAGGGGAAAGACAAACCACTACAAGTTCACTAGGTCGCTCATAATCACTCTTAATTTATGTTGTTCGGTCTAGGCCGGACTTTAATGGGAGACCACTCATTGGACACTGAATCTCACTAGATGGAGATAAGTTAGTATATGATGTTTTGTCTTTTGTGCCTATTGGGGCATGAGTGGGCATGGTGGTTGCCTCAAACTTGAGAGAACTATCATGATGGGTCAGTGAGGGTGCGAGTCCAGTTGACTAACTCCAATGGGTCTCAATGAGTGCTTATAATGGAGGGAGAGTTGAAATGTCTGCTCGACCAACTCTAAGCAGGAATGGATCAACTCATTATATATCTTGGCTCGGATCCCCGATCAAAATCTGAAAGTGGTCACAACGGGCTCCTCTTGGATGTTGCTTCTCATCACTATCTCATCAAAGCTAGCCCTATAATCAACATGCATGGGCCCTTGTTGTACGAAAAATAGTTGCTTGAGGAGCCGATTCTTGGAAAAAATTGAGAGATATTTTTGACATAACCTTCGCTTCATATCTCCTCAACTAGAGATGGGATGAAGGCTATCGCGCTCAAGAGTTCTTGTCTTATTCCAATCTGCTTTAGCCTTGATTGAGGAGTCTATTCTTCGCGATACTAATGCAATGCTCACCTAATAACACATTTTTATCTAGGTAATACTCCATATTTTTGAGCTAATAATTAAGCGATTCTAGACTCATTAAACCATCTAAAGGCGGGCCGGCCTACTGTTCGAAACCTATATTCGAGATTCTCCTCTTTGTTGTACTATCCCTGATGAGACTCCCGATAGTCATCATAGTGAAAATAGTCATCCCCATAATTGAATTATGATGGCGGGTGAACACAATTTCTATGAAAGGGTGGACGATGATGATCTTTATGGATGCAAACGACTCAATCATGCAATCAACTTCGGTTGTGCAATTGACTAAGAAACAAAAAAACGAATAATTGCACAAACAATTACGATTTAGCACAATTAGTTTTAATCCGCTGATCAAAATAAACAAAATTTAAAGAAATTTAAAGGGCCAAATTAATTAATTAATTAAAATATAATTATAAATAAAATGGTGCATTCATACATTATAAACATTGCAAAAATAAATGTGGAACTCACTAAGTAGTTAGCTCTGATTGTGGAGGAAGTGGTATGCTGGCTTTAGGTTACTATAGTTAGCTCTGATTGTGAAGGAAGTGTTATGCTGGCTTTGGATGACCGTAGGAGCAATGAAAATGTTTGAATTTGCGGTTGGAGGGGACTATGAATTATGAGATTTCTAGGCTTTATGGATTTCAGAAGGCTTCAGGAGATGTAAGAGGCTGATCAGGTTGTATGGGGGAAGATCTACATAGATAAAGAAAGTTGGGGGCTTTGAGGAGCGGGTACAATGCTTTTGGAGGGTGGAGGAGAGAAGGGAAGGGCTAGGCGGTGCTGGGTGAGGGTGTTGGAGGGGCGTGGATGTAGAGTTGTGGAGGGTAGAGGTGGCGGTTGGGAGCTTTGACGAGGAGCAGTGGGATTGACAAAGGCGAATTGGTGGTGGACGATGTCTGGAAGTGGCTTTAATCGGCTGGGGGGTGCGGTCTAGGAGGGGAGAGGAAATTTCATGGTATGGGGAAAGAGGCTAGTGGGCTCGCGGTGGGCGTTGGAGGTGGCGGGGGAGAGGTCTATGGAGTCGACACTGCAAAGGGATAAGAAACGTTGGTTGTTCTTGCACCAAGGGAGTAACTGTCATGCCGAACGAGAGTTTTCTTTTCTCCCAATTCATCCGACCTTACCTAAGGCGGTCATGAATTCAAAAGTTCATCCACTTTTATGTTCAAAGTTAAAAAAAAAATTCTTGACGATGGCCAGAGCATGTCAAGTCAAACACATTTTTTGACCATTATGTTTTTGTCCAAAATCTAAAACACATTAAATGGCTAGCATAAAATTATATATATATATATATGTATACAAGTAGTCATGTGTGGGCTTTCCCTGTGTCCCGACATGACAGTACACCCGTCATCCCCACAATTTTCTTGCGGAATACAAAATTTAATAAAAATTGAAGGGTATAAGGACATATATTTAAAATTAAAAAATACACATTAAACACAACAGCATTCAAGCCTTTATCCCACTATAGTGGACACACTTACAAAAAATTATAAAAGTTGTAATAAATGTGTAAAATTGGAAAGATGATGTTCCAACAAAAGGTGATTTCCCTTTATATGTATATATATAAAGGGAAAAATTATAAAAGTTGTAATAAATGTGTAAAATTGGAAAGATGTTGTTCCAACAAAAGGTATTTACCCTTTATATACGAGCTTCTTCGCACGGGCTACGCCCGTGCTCGAAGCTCTCGGGCGGCCTTCGGCCGCATTCAGGCGGGATTCGCCCGCCTCCGCACGGCTTCACCCATTCTTGATACTCCGGCGGCCTTCGGCCACATAGAAGCAGACTTCGTCTACTTCCACGCAATTCACCAGCTCGGCGCCGCACCCGCCACTCAAGGCCCCCCTGAGCGTGTATGCAAAATCAAACAACAACCATGAGGCACGATCATGCCCAACTAGGCGCACGGTCATTCCCTTTTTGCAAAGAAACCTTAAATGATTCCTATCTCTTCCAAACAACAAGAAAATGTTGTATCCTCCCATGGCCTCCATATATCAGTCATTTGAAGAGATATATACACACACACAATAGATTTTAAGATTTCACACAATTTAGAGATAATAGAGGATAAAAACAAGCAAATAGACAAAATATCTATAACAATTACTCTCATCAGTCTCTCCAATGGCTTCTGTAGCACCTCCAAGAGCAGTCTCCTCAGCAATATCAGTTGACGCACTAGCACCTTCATTAATTTCAACGGCATAAACATCATCATTTACACTCTCAGCCTCTTTGGGAGCAGGCTCATTATCCATAACCGCTTCATCCTCAGCATTCTCAGTAACTGCAACCTCTTTGGAAGCATGCCCATACTCAACATTATCAGCATCTAGGGGTTCTGATAGGCTACTAGTCTTTTCACCCAAACTAGTCACATGCAAAGGAGAGGGGGTATGGACGGGAGAATAGGATGGAGAAGGGTCAAAGACAACAGAAGAGGAGCTCCTACTAGTTAAGGGGATCTGAACAGCAACCCTCTCACTCTTCTGCAGTAAATCAATGATATTGTTACAAAACTACACGACGACGAGCCTCTTTGGAAAGTTTACATGCGTCGAGCGCGTATATCGGAGGGGACCGTCATTACCGCATGAGATAATTAATCTATTACGGGAAGTTATTTGTTTCTTTATTTGTTTGCGTCAATTATGGGCGTTATTTGTTGTTTTATTTACTTGCGTCATTTTTAGTAATTTGTATTTCCTAAATTAAGTTATTTCCTTTTGTATTCGCTCCTCATCACTATAAGAGGACGTGTAAGCCCTGTATTAGAACCATCTCGAGTGAATGTTATATTTTCTCTTCTCTATCCCTAATCCCCTCTCTCTCTCTACCTCCCCTCTCTATCTCTCGTCTCTTATCTCTCCACTCCACTCCCTCTCACTCGGCTCTGCAACAAAGTGGTCTGACCTGCCCTCTCCGCCCGCCTCTGCCGGAGAACCAGCCCCCCTTGTCCCGTACCGCCGCAGCCATTCGCCGCCGCATTCCGCGGACGCCTTCCCCGCAACGTTGAGTGCTCGGCCACCGCTGTTGCCTCCTAGTAGGCCGTTGTTTCCCGTTCGCCCTCATGGCCCCAAACACTCGTTCAATTGTGGATCTTCAGCAGGAGGACACCACCGCTGAGGCCCTCCGCCGCGTCGAAGCCCAGGAAACCCTCGTCGCCTCTACGCACGCCTCCATCCTCGCCCTTAATGCCAAGTTTGATGCGCTCCAACCGCCCGCCGACTCGTCCACCAGCGGATCCGCGTGCTCGGGCCCCGGCGGGTTCCTCCTCGGGGCGCCACCGTTTCCGCCCATCAGGGATACCCCGGCCCCGCCACCCCCTGGCCATCCGACCCTTTCCTTGGACCTCCCTAGCTTCGCCGGCGTAGATCCGATGGGGTGGATCGCCAAAGCGGAACAGTATTTCGACCTCAATCACACTCCTGACCACGACAAGGTCTCTACCGTCGTTGTGGGACTCGACGGCTCCGCCCTACATTGGGCCCGATGGCTCCGCCAGACCAACCCGTCCATCTCATGGTCGGCACTCAAGCAAGAGATGATAAGCCGCTACGACACCCGCTACTCGGGCTCCGCTATCGAACGACTGTGTGGGGTAAGCCAACTCGGTACACTGGATGACTACATCGATGAGTTTGTGGCTCTCGTCACCCATGTTCCAGGCTTACCACCGGATCACTACCTCGGCTTCTTCATGCAGGGCCTCTTGCCCCACATCCGCTCTCGGCTTCGCACGCATCACCCACGGACGGTGTTCGAAGCCCTGGACATGGCCCTCCTCGTAGAGGCGGATTTGGCTCCTCGACACACACCACCTCCGGGCAGACACCCGCTGGGGGGCTGGCCTTGGCAGACCACCACCCCAGAGCCGCCAGCCCCTCAGGTTGCCCCAGCTGCTCGGCCATCTTGTCCGGCCGCCCCTCAGCGGTTCTCCAACCATGAGTTCGATGAGCTCCGTCGCAAAGGGTTGTGTTTCTGCTGCCGGCAACTCTACTCCCAAACCCACGTCTGCACGGTCAAGGAGTTCCGGGCCATCATCGGCGATGCTGAACCAGAGATTACCTTGGCCGATTTCGAGGACCTAGAGATCACATAGGAGGACGCCACCGACGGCACAGGCGTTGCGGCTTTCCATCAGTTGGAGCTTTCTTGTTTTTCCGTAGGTGGCATTTCTGGGCCGCAAACAATGAAATAGGTCGGCAAACTGGGCGGCCGCCACATTTTTGTCATGGTGGACAGCGAGGCGAGCCATAATTTCCTCTCCGCACATCTGGCACACCAGCTCGGACTACCGATGGAACCCGCGCCAGACTTCATGGTCAGTTTGGGCGATGGCCGCCGACGAGCGGTCCAGGGCTGTTGCCCCTCCGTTCCCCTTTCAGTGGGCCCTCACTCGGTGACGGCGGATTTCTACATCTTCTGCCTCGGCGGAATCGACGCTATCTTAGGAGTGGCGTGGCTCTGCACACTGGAGGACGTATGGGTCAACTGGAAAACTATGACGATGCGGTTTCTCTAGGACGGTCGGGAGTGCTGCCTGGTGGGGGATGCAGCCCTACTCCGTGCTCCCGTCTCCTCCCGCACGATTCAGAGGACGACGGACGTCAAGTTTTCAGCATGTCTCTGGTCTATCACGGACGTGGCCCCACCGACCCCGGCCCCACCTCCGGATATGCAGGACCTCCTGTCGGAGTTTGCGGACCTCTTCACGGCACCATCAGGCTTACCACTAGCCCGGCCACACGACCATGCCATCTCTCTCCAACCCGGCGTGTCGGCGGTATCAATCCGCCCTTATCGCTATGGGCATGTGCAGAAGGACGAGATCGAGAGGCTCGGCCACGACATGCTGATAGGGGGCCTCATCCGCCCCAGTGCGAGCCCCTTTTCTAGCCCGATACTCTGGGTCAGGAAGAAGGACGGCAGCTGACGCTTCTGTGTGGACTATCAGGAGCTCAACAAAGCAACCGTTCCAGATAAGTACCCGATACCGGTGATCCAGGAGCTTCTGGATGAGCTCCACAGCGCCACCGTTTTCACCAAGTTGGACCTCCGTGCCGACTACCACCAGATTCGCGTTCGGTCGGCCGACGTCGCCAAGAGGCCCAAGACGGCCTTTCGGACCCATGACGGCCTTCCGGACCCATGACGGCCACTACGAGTTCCTGGTTATGCCTATCGGCCTGACCAACGCACCAGCAACCTTCCAGGCCACGATGAACGACATATTCTGGTCGGTACTTCGCCACCATGTACTTGTTTTTTTCGATGACATCTTGGTCTACAGTTCTTTGTGGCAGGAGCACCTACAGCACGTCCGACAAACATCGGCGACTCTCCAGCACCACCACCTCAAACTCCACCCGACGAAGTGCTCTTTCGGGGTTCCAGAGGTGTGTTACTTGGGGCATACCATCTCCGCGGCAGGAGTTGCGATGGATAGCGATAGATCGAGGCGGTCATCCGGTGGCCAACCCCGTCGTCTCTCTGTGATGTGCGAGGATTCCTGGGCCTGATTGGGTACTATTTGCGGTTCATTCAGGGATACGACACGATAACTCGGCCCCTCACCCATCTTCTCAAGAAAGCGGCCGAAGGCCCCTTCGAATGGCCGGCAGCGGCTGCCGTCGCTTTCACCGCTCTCCAACAGGCCTTGGTTCGGGCCCCAGTGCTAGCTATGCCGGATTTTTCCTAACCCTTCCTCGTGGAGTGCGACGCGTCGGGCGTCGGTGTGGGGGTTGCTCTCATGCAAGCCGACTGCCCGGTGGCCAATTTCAGCCGCGCATTCTCGGACACCATTCGCAACCGATCAGCATACGAGAACGAGCTCATGGGCCTCGTCCTCGCGGTACAACATTGGCGGCCCTACCTACTAGGCCGACGATTCGTGGTTCGCACCGACCACCATTGCCTTCGCTACCTCCTCCAGCAGAAGATTGTCACGCCCGCTCAGCAGGTGTGGGTGGTCAAGCTACTGGGCTATGACTTCAGCATCGAGTTCCAACCAGGGAAGGCGAACCGTGTAGTCGACGCTCTCTCACGCAACCCCATGCTTACAGCCATCTCTCGGACGGTGGAGGACGCGAACACCCTTCAAAAGGAAGTGGAGGACCAGGCACTGAACAAGATTCGGACGGCCCTCATCATAGATGACACCGCCCACCCACCGTTCTCCTTGGTAGATAGCCGCCTACACTTCAAAGGTCGCCTCGTGCTCGCCCCCTCCTCCCCGTGCATTCCTCGATTACTGAATGAGTTCCATGCATCCCCGACAGGAGGACATGTCAGGGCGTACCGGACGTATCGATGGTTGGCGGCCTCATTTTATTGGCCTCACATGTTCCGACAGAACAAAGCCTTCGTGGCCGCCTGCCTCATCTGCCAGAAGGCCAAGTACGAAGCCGTTTTTCCGGGGGGTCTACTACAGCCGCTGCCTATTCCCGACCGCATTTGGGACGACGTCGCCATGGACTTCATCACTTGGTTTCCCCGCTCTCAGGGATTCGACTGCATCTTAGTCGTAGTAGACCGGCTCTCGAAGTATGCGGACTTCATTCCCCCTTCATCATCCTTACACGGCAGCCACAGTCGCCGACAGCTTCATTCAGGGGGTCGTACGCCTTCACGGGTTTCCCCGATCGATCGTCAGCGACCAAGACCCTCTCTTCTTAAGCGTCTTCTGGACTACACTATTTCGCCTGCAAGGCACCCGTCTCCGCATGAGCACGGCATACCATCCCCATACCGACGGCCAGTCAGAGGTGCTCAATCGGTGCTTGGAGACATATCTCCGCTGCTTCGTGGGAGAGCAGCCGCGTAGCTGGGCCAAGTGGCTTGGGTGGGCCGAGTACTCATACAACACCGCCCACCACCAGGCGGCCGACATCACCCTGTTTGAGGCCGTTTACGGTCGTTCCCCTCCGTCCATCGTTCGCCACCTTCCAGGGGAGTGCCAAGTGGAGAGCCTGGCATCAGCTCTGCGCGACCGGGATACTATTTTGGATCACTTGAAGCACCACCTCCGACGGGCCCAGCAGAAGATGGTCTTTTTCGCCAACAGGAAACGGCGAGATCTCTCTTTTGAAGTAGGGGACAAGGTCTTCATCAAACTCCACCCATACCGCCAGCTTTCGGTGGCCCGACGACCATGCCCAAAATTGGCCGCACGCTTCTTCGGGCCATTTGAGGTCCTTGCACGCATCGGAGCAGTAGCCTACCGCATTCGCCTTCCGGACGGGAGCCGCATCCACCCGGCCTTCCATGTTTCGCAGCTGCGGCGCGCGGTGGGCGAGCACGCCACCGTGGATCGCCTTCCGGCCGACCTCGACCTTTCCGGAGACGCGCCTTACTACCCCGCCTCGATCCTCAATCGACGATGTCGCACCCCAGGGGACCCTACGACCGACGAAGTTCTGGTGGCTTGGACTGGGCACCCTGACTCAGACGCAACGTGGCTCCCCAGGGATGATTTCCGCCGCCAGTTCCCCGATTACTGCCTTGAGGACAAGGCACATTTTCCAGACGGCGGCATTGTTACAGAGCTACACGACGACGAGCCTCTTTGGAAAGTTTACACGCCTCGAGCGCATATATCGGAGGGGACCGTCATTACCGCAGGAGAAAATTAATCAATTACGGGACGTTATTTGTTTCTTTATTTGTTTGCGCCAATTATGGGCGTTATTTGTTGCTTTATTTGCTTACGTCATTTTTAGTAATTTGTATTTTCTAAATGAAGTTATTTCCTTTTGTATTCGCTCTTCATCACTATAAGAGGACGTATAAACCTTGTATTAGAACCATCTCGGATGAATGTTATGTTTTCTCTTCTCTATCCCTAATCCCCTCTTTCTCTCTCTACCTCCCCTCTCTATCTCTCGTCTCTTATCTCTCCGCTCTCCTCCCTCTCACTCGGCTCTGCAATAGATATACTGCAAATCCTTCTTTATGTCCAGGTTGGATTGGGTGAGAGAGGTCACCTGGGTTTCTAGAGCTAGGACCTAGGAGGAGAGGAATTGCTAGAAGTTTACAGATGTAGAAGAGTGGAGAAACTCAGTGGGAGGGGAGGAAGGGGCTTGGGTGTTAGCAGGGTGGGTAGCATGGGCAGTGGCATGTTGTAGGAGTGGAGAGGTGGCAGGGATATTAGGCCAGGAAGATTGTGGAGAGGGTGTATGGATGGTGGATGGATCAGGTTGAGGTGATGAAAAAGAAAGGTTCAACAAGGTTGAATGATGTACCTTAAAAGGATGAGGGGATGGTGGTGGCTGGTTGTGGTGATAAGGGGGCTGAGGGATTTAGTGTAGGATGCTTAGTAGAGGTAGAGAAGCAATGGTAGTGGAGTCTGGGGTTGTGGTGTTGACAAGGGGTATAGTGTTGAAGGTAGGAGAAAGGGTTGTGATGGAGGGAGGAGATGCAATGGTAGTTGAGGTTACAAAGGAGGTGGCCCTGGAGGAAGAAGGTTTAAGGATAACTTTTTTCCATATATGCAAAATCTGAACAGAAAGGATTTTGTCACTATTTATGGCCACCCCGGATGAGGTTATGAGAGAGGGGTGAGTAAGAGAAGTAGAGGGAAAGAATCCTGCAAAAACTCTTCTCCATCTACTTGTCAAAAAATTTGGGCAAATAGAATAACTGGTCAGTCGAAATCATAGCTCACTTCATCGTATGCCGACCACTTACTCAAAATCCTTTACCTATAATATATGTCAGTAACTTGTACTCCTCGAAGAACATCACCTTGGTGACGCTTTGCTTATCCCTAGCCTAGCTCATCATCTACTTAGCCTCTGCAACCAAATCTGCAGAGATATCCTCAAAATTTATCTCTTACAATTGAAGACAAAACTTAAGTTTTTTTTGCAATTGAAAGTTTGTCAAAATGAAAAATCAATTCAGGAAAAAATTTCTTCAAAAAAATTGTTAGACATTTCAAAAATAACATGAATAGATTCTTTCACACCTAAAGTTCTTTTTATTGTAACATCTATAAACTTTGCTGGTAGAGGAATATTCAAAAAATATTCAAGAAACATTCCTTCATCAATTGTCCTAAAACTTGAGCTTCGTTTGACAGAGCGGTGGCGGTCGTAAGCGCATGGGTTAAACCGTCATTCGTTAACAAATACCTAAAAAAGTTCATCCGTTTGAACATAAAAGTTGATGAACTTTCTTAGGTGGACGTTAACAAATGACAATTTAACCCCCATGTTCATGACCGCCACCACCATGCCAAATGGAGCCTTAGTTAAAGTTGATTTATCATTATTTGAAATATAGCAAATACAACTAAATACCTTGAAATGAGAAATGTTTAGAGTCCTTTTTAATAGTTCATAAAGGGGTTTTCCTATGAAATTTGTTGATGAGACTTGAGAGCAGATATTTCAAAATATTAAATTGATTCAGGACTTGCCCGTTGAATTTTCTAAAATCGTCTCATCATGCAGGTCAAAGCTGCTAATAATTTGCTCGGGACATTGCCAAGGTGGAAGAAGAAAAGTTCATGGAGTTCCTATTTTTACATATTTTGAACATAGCAATAGCAACAGCTGACGGTATCAAATGGTTTTTTTTACTTATAAAACACCTTGATGGCAAACTTTTGGCATGCACAGGACACTTATTTACCTTAATTTATAATATTTTGAAACACTAAAAGATTGAGAGAGAGAGATCTTGATGGGTGAAGGGATCTAGATGAGCAAAAGCTAGCATGAAGAAGACAATGGAGGAGTTGAGCAAGGAGCTAGAGCTGGTGAGCCAGACATCAACACCCTTCGGTGACAACAAAGACCCTTTATTTGTGGCGAATGTCGGTGTGTCACCAGAGTAAATTTGCATAAGAAATGATTTTTTTGTATGCTTGGGTATGATAAGAAGGCTGGGTAAGTTTGCATCAGAAATGATCTTGTGGTAATAGTGGTAATTTATGCGGATATTATTTATTGTTTAATTATGATTTTTTATCATAGGTATTAAGAGCCTGATTGCTCCATTCTCAGGCACTATAAAAATTTAGGACCTTTTTAAATCTTATGTTAGCAGGGTTTTTTTGCATATAAATTATGAAGGATTGCTTGCGACAATTTAAACATAGTTGACGGCAAGTTTTTTTTTTCTGAAGCCATTGTAATAAAGCATGAATGGTATCAAGTTTTGATTGAGCTTGTTGTCCGGGTAGTATTGCTTGGTCAGCCGCCTGACCAGAATTGACTTAGATTAGTGGTGCCAAATTACTGGAGGGGCGCCATTAACCCCTTTTATTTTGCTGGGACATGCATCAATGAAAGGCTATAGTGCGCTCAAATGCGGCTTACATCAAGCGGATATTAGACTAGAATTAGGCCCTAATATGACCATAATTTAGGCCAAATGCGACCACATCAGGTCCAGATACGGGTTTAAGGCCCCCACAGGCCCATTTATGGCCCACGTAATGGCCCATTTAAGGCCAACATAACGGCCCATTTAAGGCCCACATAACGGCCCATTTAAGGCCCACATAACAGCCCATTAAAGGCACACATAACAGCCCGTTTTAGTCCACATAGCATCTTATCTAAGGGCCCACATAACGGCCAATTTAAGGGCCACATAACGTCCTGTATTATGCCCACACAACGGCCCATTTCAGGCCCACACAACGGCCCATTTAAGGCCCACACAACGGCCCATTAAAGGCCCATATAACGGCCCCATTTAAGGCCTGCACAACGGCCCATTCGAGGCCCATATAACAGCCCATTCGAGGCCCATATAACGGCCCATATAAAGTTAATTTTTTCCGCCCAGTAATAGCCCATTAAAGGCCCAACAATGTAAACCGCTTTGGCCCATAACCGTATATTTGTAGCTGTATCAAGCCCATATAATAAGCAAACCGTAGAGCAGGCCTCAGCTACCAAGCTAGACACTTGCAGGAACTCTAGGCAGTGCTAACAAATATCCGATCACGGTAAATATTAGATATATTTAGGATATAGAATATTTGTAAAAATAATGACTAGCTAATGATGTTAACTGGTGACAAATTTATATAAATCACTATATTAGTTTTTTGAAAAATAATTAAATTGAGCGCAAAGTAATTAAATAGGCATCAATTCAAATTATTTAATTACTTGAAAGAATAATGTTTATGCTTTCAAATATTTGTTTTTTTGTTTTTTTTTTTAAATACAATTACCATTAAATTATTGTCATAAAAGCTTGTCATGAATAATATTTAAAGCTTCCCTTGCACTTTCTTTCTGCCACAGGTCAATCTCCAAAGCGCAGAACTGATAATAATTAATTTGTTCAAAATAAATAAAGGCAAGGAAATACATTCAAAGATTAACAAGAATGCAGGGCATAATCTTAGTCCCCGGCCCCGCCGGGAACCTCGCTGAACATGTACTGGATCTAGTCGATCTCTTCATGTTGAGGAGCAAAGAATACACGTGGCTGATATCCTCCATCTCGGCCGCGTTCCTCCTGCGCTTCTGGCAGGTGAGTGGTGGGGAGAAGGTATTGAACCTGTAACTTTGAGCCTGCAATATGAAATATGATCATTTATTTATCATAATTACAACTAAAAATCATAATTTAAGATAAAAAAAAATTACTCATAAACCCTAATAAAAATTGTTTAGTTGGCAGGAGAGAGAATGTCAACTCAATATTTTGACTAAAACAACACTAGTTTCACAAGAACATCAGCCGGCCAAAGTCTCAAACAGTGTGAAACTGATGTTTTTGGTGCTTAGGGAGTTTAATTGAACACCCAACTGCTGGGAGGACGAACAGTCACGATGCTACATCGGCGCCGCGGATACCCAACCGTGGTTATAATCAATACATTTAGGCTCCATTTGTTTGGGCGTTTCATTGCTCCGTTTTGAGCAAACGCCGCCGGAAGGAGGAAAAACAAATGAACCTCCGGCGGCGTTTGCTCCATTTCCACCCGCCCCCCTTGAGAAACGCCCCCAAAAAGCTCCGTTTGGAGCAGCCACCTCCCCCCTCCGGTTCGAACACTCCGTTTCCACCCGCCGGAACGACCCGCCACCGCCGAACCAAATGAAGCCTTAGTGGCAGAAAAAACAGTGAAGGGCATCATAACTATCATTGTTTTGCTAAATAGGATGTGGGTTTAAAAGACCACACATAATTGTGTTTATTCTAGCCTCTCAATTCATATAGCAAAAGCATACACAGGTCTATGTGAGCAGGATTTTGAATATAAATTTGATGGGAGCTTTACTGGGACCTCCCCTGGGAGTTTTCATAATTACAGGTTGCACCCCCTCTGTTTTTCGAAATTACATTTACCTCCCCTCTAAATTTCCCTAGTTTACAAAAAATACCATTTTCGTTAGAAATATGAATGAAAAATGATAAAATCAGTAAACTTATTTTATGATATTTCAATTTTATCTTTTAACAGTGATTCTAGATTCATTACAAAGGGTAAAAATGTAATGCACCTTTTTCGATATAGAGGTATTACCAAAGGGTAAATTGGAATATAGTAAAATTGGTATATTCGATCACTTTCATCTATATTTTTAAAGGAAAAGGTCATACCTTTAAATGTAGTCATTACAAAGGGAAAAATTGAATATCATAAAATAATTTGGGTGATTTTTTTCATTTTTTTCATTCATACGAAAGGGGCATTTCGTAAACTGGGGAAACTTAGAGGGGAGGTAAATGTAACTTCAAAAGATAGAGAGCAACTTGTGCTTATAAAACTCTCAGGGGAGGTCCCGGTAATTAACCTTACACACACAAACACACACAAGTGACAGTGCACGGGGGCCTCCCGTGCACCGCGCGACAGTACCCGACCCGTGATGGCGAGCTTCGCCTGATGGTGGCGGGTGAAGCCTGCAGGGGCTGGGCATCACCCGCCCCCGACAGGCTTCGCACGGCCTACTTGAGTGCAAGCGGAACGGGCCTCCGGCCCTACTTGAGTGCAGCGGAACGGGCCTCCGACCCTATTGAGTGCAACAGAACGGGTCTCCGACCCTACGTTTGTGCAACGGAACGTGACTCCGGCCCTACTTGAGTGTAACATAACATGCCCCTGGCCCTACGCGAGTGCAACGGAAAGGACCTCCGGCCCTACGTGAGTGCAACGGAAAGGGCCTCCGGCCCTACGTGAGTGCAACAGAACTGGCCTCCGGCCCTATGTGAGTGCTAAGGAACTGGCCTCCAGCCCTACGTGAGTGCTACAGAACGAGCCTTCAGCCCTACGTGAGTGAAACGACACGGGTCTCCATCCCTGCGTGAGTGCCAATGCATGGGTGGCGACATTCGTCGGGGGGGGGGGGGGGGGGGTGCGGGGGGCGACATTGTGCGAGGAAGGCGACATTATGCGTGGGTGGAGACATTGTGCGGGGGCGGCGACATTGTGCGGGGACGGCGGCATTCTTCGAGGGTGGCGACATTGTGCGGGGACAGCGACATTTTTTGGGGGTGGCGACAGGAAACATTCAAGAGAAACTATGAGAAGTTACTTTTGTGTAAGATAATTAAGTAATCAATGTATGAAAACATGTATCGAAATAGTGGAAAAGAACCATAAGAAAAAGAATTATTAGTAAAAACCCAAAACTTTTTTTTAAAAAAATGATACCTTGAATTTGAATTAATGAAAAAACAAACAAACAAACAAATCATAACTGATATAAGAAATTATCTCATCAATAAGAGGCTTACCTGGTATAAGGCAATATGAATAGTATTGCTACGGAAATTTTAATCATAACTGATATAAGAACATCTGCATCTCGTAGAAACCTCCAAATATATATGAAAGTGGAGCTACAAAGGAAAAAATATTCAAAATTCATTAATCATGACAAATGTATTATTGAAATCACGTGATTAAAAATTAATAGCATTAGTGAAATGACAGATATCCATTAAATGGTGCATTACTATATGTTTATTCACCTCTAACTCTATGATTTAATGCAAAATACTCATTTTCTAGCATCTAAACAATTTCAGCTCCTTTGCCGAGTACCATTACTTGAAATTCATGGCTACACAGCTTGTCACGAATGTTTAATCCAAAAGGAAACTTTGAGCATAATGTATAAGTAGAGCTTTATAAATTGAGGAAGAGATGTATTTACAACAATGCAGACCTGGAGCAAGAAGACCTTAAAGATGTTTGGTATGAAAAAAGGTTCAAACCTATATATTGAGAAGGAGATGTATAAACTTGAAGATGTCTGCTCTGCAGAATTAATGAGTAATACTATGTCAAATTTAGCTAAATCCAATTGCAACATCAAGAAAATAAAGACAGTTAATAAAAGAGTAACTTAATAATAGTCCTCCTGGTTAACCTTGACCATTCACAGAATTTTTTGCAAATCAAGCACCTGGAAGCTAATTAGAAGAGGCACTTAATAAAATAAAGTGTCTGATTTATACATCACAAATTTTATAAAAATAGTATAAAAAATTCAATTTCATTCTCTAAGTTCACACAAATCTTCTCTCTCCTCCCAAAACGCTTCTTTGTTCCATGACCACACTCGCAAACGGATTGAATTGGTATCTAAAAATGAAATCTGAAGTTAGAGATAAATGTCTTATTGGAGATTTAAATTGGTATCCAATGAATAGTTATGAAAAATTGGCTTTAATTCCTGTTTTTTTATGTGCCTGAGGACTTGTTAACACTTAACAGCGGGGTTAATCCGTGTGTTTGTTTTGTGTTTGTTTTGGATGAACAGATTTTGGTCGTAGTTTATTTGAATGATCGTGTGTTGCGAATTGAAACTATGGTAAGAGCGGAGAATGGTATATTATTTTATATATAATAAAGATATATATATAAATACAAGCAATCGTGCACTGGGGACCCCGTGCGGGCACCATTCGTCGTGGGTGCGACATTTCTCGAGGGGGCGACATTTGTCGTGGGGGCAACATGTGTTGTGGGGGCGACATTAGTTGCGGGGGCGTCATCTATCATGGTGGCGACATTTGTCGTGGGGGCGACTTTCGTCGTGGGGGCGACATTCGTCGTGAGGGTGACATTCGGCATGGGGGCTACATTCAACCGAAGCGACATTCGTCGTGGGGGCAACATTCGTCGTAGTGGCGAAATTTGTCGTTGGCGCGATATTTTTGGTGGGCGCGACATTTTTCATGGGCGCGACATTGGTCATGGGAGGCATCATTGGTCTTCGGGGCGACTTTGGTGGTGAGCGACGACATTGGTCGTGGGAGGCATCATTGGTCTTGGGGGCAACATTGGTCATGGGAGGCGTCATTGGTCGTGGGCGGTGACATTGGTCGTGGGCGGCGACATTGGTCGTCGACGGCGACATTGATCGTCGACGGCCCATATTAATGAATAATGATAAATAGTTTACAATCAACCATTTTTATAACAGGCCCATATTAATGAATAATGACAAAGCATGATGTATAAGGGAGCAAAATAACCCAGACATGAACAAAGCATGGTGTATGAACAATCAACCGAAGCAAAACTTAAACCGAAGCATGGTGTATGAACAATCTATAACACCCCTTCCCAGTATTTCAGAAATCAGCCGTCCGGCCGGGTCAGCGATATAAAGAAAACTAGGAAACAGTATTAAAACTAGTAGCAGCAGGTAATAAAATCTATACTAAGCAAATTAAGACTTACAGCGGAAGTTTAAAAAGTAAACTAAAGGTAACCACATACCTGATGTCTGGATTCACAGAGCCACTAAACAGGAAAGTAAAACTGAATTAACTGAAAATCTGGTTAAGCATAAATAGTCTGATACAAATTAGACAAAACATTAATCTGTTACAATATTCTCATCTACAGGTACATGCTGAAAAAGAGTAAACTGAATAAGATAAATGGTACAAGCTGACGCCACTATAATGCTCATCCTAGACGTAGCTTCCCACCTGGGTCACCTGAAAAACAGTGCCCACGAAGGGTCAGAGTAAGGAAAAATAACCCCTCCTAGTGACACTAAAAGCCAGTTTTACATATGAATGCATGTATGTCTTTGAAAAATAATTTTTATGCATTTAAAACTTTTATGCTATGTGATATGCATGCCTTCGCACTATTCTCCGGTCACACATCTCTAATTAGTGTACTAACTCACGACGGGTCTATACTTGAGTTCTATATGACTTCTAACCTGCTCATCTACTAGGAAGGCTCTAGGCAGAGTAGCTCCTAACGCGCAACTGAAACTGACGACCCGAGACCATCTTACGAACCCAATTGTTCTAGTGTCACGCGGACACGGTCTCGAATCTACTAGCTGGCTCAAGGGAAAACACTTCCCAAGTCTGTACTACTCATAAGGTTCCATGTGCCTTATGAGAAAGGTAGTGCGCCTCTACCTAGCACGGAAGAAACTCTGTGTGCTGGCTGACCTTTTTGGTCTGACGCTACTCTGCAAGGGATATCTTTTCTGGTGTACTACTAAGCGACCCTTGACTTTCTTGTGGTCGACTTGAAGGGACATTCACGCCCTTGGTTGGACAATTTCCCAACCTACGAACACGGCTAACGCTTCCGTACTCTATATTTCTGTTCATTATCCGACTACTTGGGTCTTAGGGAAATCGTGTCACCCTACACATTTTTCGTAACCGTTTTCCTATCACCACACCTTTTTATGCATGGTCATGATACTTGAAATAAATCTATTAATGGGTATAAAAAAATACAATACTTGATATATCTAACTAAAAGGAATTTAAATTTCCTTACAGCGGTGGTGCGGCGCTCGTACACTCGGCGCGGCGGCATCTTCAATTTCGAAGGTAAACCTACTGTTGGGGACCCTCAAGTGCTGCCCCGACTCCACCGAAAAACCTGCAAAATTTAGGGCAGCCCTAAATCTAACATTTCCCCTTAGGATTTCCGAAGGAAAAATCCAAAACAACTAGGGTTAACAAAAATACAAATGCTAAGACCCAAAAATTACCTTTTTGTGGAGCGATTAGGGCTCTCAATGCGTCCTACTCGAATTCCGCGGTGAAACTCGAACCCCAAAACCTAATTAGGGCAAATAAATCCAAAACCTAGGTTATTTTAGTTTCCAAAAAGAAGGATTTCCACAAAGGAATAGAGAGAAAGAGAAAACGGACTTACCGAAACCAAAATCGGATCTCACTTCTCCGGCTAGGGTTAGACCCGACACTTCCAAGGCCAAGGAAGGAAAAGGAATGCTTGTTGGCGCCTGCAGAGGAGGGAGGAGTGGTCGGATTTGGCTTCCGGAGGAGGATCGGCCGCCGATTAGGGCTTGCGGAAACGCGCGGAAGGGGCGTCGGGCTCGCCGTTTGCGGGAGACGAAGAGCGGAGACGGCTTGCGGTTTTTCTCCCGATAGAAGAGGTGTGCGGGTTATATCGGGTTGTTAGCGGTTATCAAAACATCCGTGGGGGGAAAAGGCTGCTATTGGCACCCCAAAGCCAACATTAATCTGCTATACGCAAACCACATCACTCAATCACCCTAAATTCTAAAACAATATTGTTATGTAACACTATTAACTTTTCATGTGCGTCACACTAATATTATAGCTAACATACGTTACCAAAAAATGGACGCGACCCCTAGCATAGTAACGTTGTATCTTGACGATGCGCTGTCTCGTTCAGAATCCGTCGCGACTCGCCCCTACAATTTATATAAATTTTTGCGTCAAAATTTACGGATGCTACAAATCTCCCCTCCTAATAAAAATTTTCGTCCTCGAAAATTGAAACCATACCTGAAACGAAGAGAAAAGAATAGTCTGCATTGCTCTTAAGCTCATCCTCTCGCTCCCAAGTATACTCTGGACGGCCACAGTTCATCCAAAGGACTTTGACCATGCGAATCTCTCTATTTCTGAGCTTCTGAATCCTTGAGTCCACTATCTTGACTGGTCTAACTCCAATACTAAGATCTGTTTCAATTGGTGCTTCCTCGGTACTGATGATCTGACTGGAATCTCTGACTGCTCTCCTCAGATAGGAGACGTGGAATACATCATGTACACCACTCATTTCTTCAGGTAAGGCCAACCTGTATGCAACCTCACCAACTCTTTCCAGCACCTCAAAAGGACCAACGAATCTGGGACTCAGCTTCTTCATTCGCTTTATTCTAGAGACTCCTCTGACTGGTCTGGCCTTCAGATAAACGTAGTCTCCAACACTGAACTCTACTGACCTGTGCTTCTGATCATGATACTTGGCCTGGCGATCCTGAGCTGTCTTCATACGCTCCTGAATAAGCTTAATCCTGTCCGTGGTCTTATCAATCCATGACTCCCTGATAGACGATCTTTCCTCACTCTCTGCCCAACATAATGGTGTCCGACAACATCTACCATAGAGGGCCTCGAACGGTGCCATCCCAATACTTGCCTGGAAACTGTTGTTGTAGGAGAACTCCACAAGAGTAACATACTTCTCCCACTTTCCTCCAAAATCTAGAATGCACATCCGTAGCAGATCCTCCAAAGTCCTATTTGTGCGCTCAGTCTGTCCAACTGTCTGGGGATGGAATGCGGTGCTGAAATGTAACCTGGTACCCAACCGCTCCTGAACGTATCGCCACTCCCTGGAGGTAAATCTGTCATCTCGGTCTGAAACTATAGTCTTGGGCACACCGTGAAGTCGAACTATCTCATCTAGATACAACTGTGCCAGCTTCGGACCCTGATCCGTCTTCCTAAGAGGAATGAAATGAGCGACCTTAGAGAGTCGATCTACTATAACCCACAAGGAATCATTCCCACTCTGCGATCTCGGCAAACCATGAATGAAGTCCATAGATATATCCTCAAAAGTCCACTCGGGGATGGGAAGTGGCTGCAATTTGCCTCCAGGCCTCTGACACTCGGCCTTAACCAACTTGCATGTCTCACACTTCCCTACATAATCTGCAACATCGCTCTTCAAACCTGGCCACCAGACTGTCTTCTTAAGATCTGCATACATCTTCGTGCTACCAGGATGTATAGAATATCTGGAATTGTGTGCCTCGAAAAGAATGTCCTCACGAATGTGACTAATATCTGGGATGCACACTCTGCCATCATGCAATAATAACTCATCCTGAATAGAGAACCTCTCTTTCTGACCTGACTGCACTGATATCCAGATATCTGCCATCTTTGGATCCAACGGTATAGCTGTCCTGATCCTATCTCTAATATCGCACGAAATCTCCATCCAACTCAACCAAGCTGAACCAAAACTGCAACGGGGCACAACGACAATATCCAGTCTCTCCAGCTCCCGTACTAACTCCTCCTGCTGAGTGAGAAGATAGAAACACGAGCCTCTCCTGCTAAGGGCATCAGCTACCACGTTCGCCTTTCCTGGATGGTACTGAATGTCTACATCGTAGTCTGCTAGAAACTCCAACCATCTGCGCTGCCTCAAATTGAGCTCTCGCTGATCAAAGATATACTTAAGGCTCTTATGATCAGTAAAGATCTCACAACGCACTCCATAGAGGTAGTGTCTCCATATCTTCAGAGCATGAATGACTGCTGCAAGCTCCAAGTCATGTACGGGATAGTTCCTCTCATGAACCTTTAACTGTCTCGAGGCATAGGCTACGACCTTTCCATGCTGCATGAGAACACAACCCAAACCCTGACCTGAAGCATCACTATAGATCTGAAATCCGTCTGGCCCTGAAGGCAAACTCAAAACTGGTGCGGTCATCAATCTGTTCTTCAAGTTCTCAAAGGCCAACTCACACTCAACTGTCCAATCCAAGCCCTTTCCCTTCCTAGTGAGGGAAGTCAGTGGTAAGGCTATCTTCGAGAAATCCCTGATGAATCTCCTGTAGTATCCAGCAAGACCCAAAAAACTGCGAACCTCTGAAACTGTCGTCGGCCTTGGCCAACTCTTAATGGCCTCTATCTTCTTTGGATCAACGCTAACCCCTTCCTGACTGATGATGTGGCCTAAGAATGCAATCTCTGAAAGCCAAAACTCACACTTTGAAAATTTTGCATATAACTGGTTCTTCCTGAGTGTGCTCAAAACAATCCTGAGGTATGCTGCATGATCTTCTGCACTCTTAGAAAACACCAAAATATCATCTATGAAGACGATGACAAAACGATCTAAATACTCCCGAAAAACTCTGTTCATCAGGTCCATAAATACTGAAGGGGCATTGGTCAGCCCGAACGGCATGACCACAAACTCGAAGTGTCCATATCTGGTACTGAAAGCAGTCTTCTGTATATCCGCGTCACGAATCTTCAGCTGATGATAGCCCGACCTCAGATCTAACTTGGAGAAAGTGCTCGCTCCCACCAACTGGTCGAACAAATCATCAATCCTGGGAATCGGGTACTTGTTCTTAACGGTCAGCTTATTCAATTCGCGATAATCTATGCACAATCTCAGACTACCATCCTTCTTCTTCACAAAAAGCACTGGAGCACTCCAAGGCGAAGTACTAGGGCGTATAAAACCCAAATCGAGCAGCTCCTGCAACTGGCTCTTCAATTCTGCTAGTTCCCTTGAAGCCATCCGATAAGGAGATTTGGCTACCGGTGTATCCCCAGGATGCAAGTCTATCGGGAACTCAGTCTCTCTATCTGGAGGGGCACCAGGGAGCTCTTCCGGGAAAACATCTGGAAACTCTTGCACCACTGGTACCTCTGCCAAATCAGTCTTAGGCTCCGCGCTCATCCGTACTACGAAGGTTTCACAACCTTTACTGATGCACCTTCTCGCTTGGACTGCAGATATGATCATCTTCACTACTCCCTTCAATCCCTGAAAAGAGAAAGATGTCTGGTTGGGGCCATCGAACTGAATCTGCTTCGCCCTACAGTCAATCCTGGCGTTGACTGTCGAAAGCCAGTCAATTCCAAAGATCAAGTCAAACCCTGCTATAGGTAGCAGCAAAGCTTCCACGATAATCTCAGTGTCACCAAACTGCACTGGCACCCTGCACTTGACTCTGGTCTGCAGAAGGGATCCATTCGGCATCATGACTTCCAGCGGTACTGACTCGGGGAAGACTTCTAAATCCAACTTACGCACTAGAGATTCCGCGATAAACGAGTGCGAGGCACCCGTATCAAACAGAATCTTAGAGGGTAAGTTACGAATCATAAGGATGCTTACAAGAATGATTTAAGAAGGATGAAAAATTTAACGTGTCACTACGGAGGATTTAAAACCAACTTGCAAGCAAACAACACTTACCTGTCACGACATCCTCCTGATCCTTTGCCTCCTGCTGACCCAGCCCATAAGCTCTGGGCTGCACTAAGTCTCGACCCTGCTGCGGTCTCCCATCAGTGAGCATCAATGCTTTGCCCTTATCTACCCTGCTAGGGCCACCAACCTCGAACTTCGACTGCAGGAATAAATTTCATTAAAAATCTAACGTAATTTCATAAACGTAATCAATACAAAAGGACCTTGATTACCTGATTTGTCCCAGCTTCCTGACAGAAGCGAGCTATGTGTCCAGGTTGTCGGCACTTGTAACATACGCCTGCACTGGCCAAACACTCTCCTGAATGGCGTCGCTGACACTTGGGACACGTGGGATAGTCCTTGCTTCGGTCACCAGATTGACCATTCTTCTTAGCATCAGGCTTCGGCTTCTTGTTCCAGTTCTTTTCTTGATCATTCTTGTTCTGCTGCGGCTGATGCGAATCCTGAGATCGCTTCGCACGGAAACTACTTCGCTTCTGAACCTTCTGCTGGTCAGCCTCCAGTCTGCGAGCTGTATCCACTAAGCTCCTGTAATCAGCGTTGACCATAGTCATCAGCGGCTGCCTCAACGAGTCACGCAGACCATCCACAAAGCGACTGCACCTCTCAGTCTGATCTCCCTGCATCACGCCCGCATATCTAGCCAGATGAGTCAGCTCTCGCTCGTACTCAGAAACTGTCCTGTCCCCCTGGAAAAGCCTCAGATACTTCTCTTGGAGACCTCGTCGTGCGGAAGGAGGCACGAACCAACTAGCAAGAGCTCTAGAGAACTCGCCCAAAGTAAACATGTCTGGGGTACGGCCTGGCCAAAAAATACGATTACACCAAATAAAATTAACACATTACTTCCTAAAATAAAAGAATTGATCATAACACTTTACCTGCAGGATCATCTTCCCAGTACTTGTCCCACCAGATCTTTGCCTCTCCTCGGAGGAGGAAAACTGCCAGAGGAACTTTCTTATTCTCCGGGCACTCCAAAACATTCAGCAGGTCTCTGGTATTAGCTATCCAATCGTCTGTATCCATCGGGGTCTCATCCCCACTGTAGTTCGAAGGCTGAAGTTCTCTAAAATTTCTCAAATAGCGCTCCAGGGTCATCTCCACGGGTGCTGCTGCAGGAGCTGGCGCGGGGACTGGTACTTGAACTGGAGCTGGGAACCCTGCAGCCAGTCCTCTCTGAAACTCCATCAAGGCAATAGTAACCGCCTTGGCAATCTGAGACGCTATGTCAGTGCCCTCTGGAGCTGCTGGAACTGGTGGTACCTGTGGCATGGCAGCGTCTCCCATGGTTGCATTAGGAATCGGGTTCTGGCGTGAAGATTCACCTGGTTCACTAACTCGTGGTGCCTGATAGAATAAATAAAGGAAATCTGGTTATTTATCAAACATCTAAGAAATCTGGTCTAGCAACTTATTTGTACTCTAGCGAACACTAAGGCTTAATCGCAACTTAAAGTACTTTACTGACAATAGTTTACTCTTATACGCTCCTATGGCTCTGTGAATTCTTTCTAGGGTCCAGGGATCCTAAACCTGCCTCTGATACCAATTTGTAACACCCCTTCCCAGTATTTCAGAAATCAGCCGTCCGGCCGGGTCAGCGATATAAAGAAAACTAGGAAACAGTATTAAAACTAGTAGCAGCAGGTAATAAAATCTATACTAAGCAAATTAAGACTTACAGCGGAAGTTTAAAAAGTAAACTAAAGGTAACCACATACCTGATGTCTGGATTCACAGAGCCACTAAACAGGAAAGTAAAACTGAATTAACTGAAAATCTGGTTAAGCATAAATAGTCTGATACAAATTAGACAAAACATTAATCTGTTACAATATTCTCATCTACAGGTACATGCTGAAAAAGAGTAAACTGAATAAGATAAATGGTACAAGCTGATGCCACTATAATGCTCATCCTAGACGTAGCTTCCCACCTGGGTCATCTGAAAAACAGTGCCCACGAAGGGTCAGAGTAAGGAAAAATAACCCCTCCTAGTGACACTAAAAGCCAGTTTTACATATGAATGCATGTATGTCTTTGAAAAATAATTTTTATGCATTTAAAACTTTTATGCTATGTGTTATGCATGCCTTCGCACTATTCTCCGGTCACACATCTCAAATTAGTGTACTAACTCACGACGGGTCTATACTTGAGTTCTATATGACTTCTAACCTGCTCATCTACTAGGAAGGCTCTAGGCAGAGTAGCTCCTAACGCGCAACTGAAACTGACGACCCGAGACCATCTTACGAACCCAATTGTTCTAGTGTCACGCGGACACGATCTCGAATCTACTAGCTGGCTCAAGGGAAAACACTTCCCAAGTCTGTACTACTCATAAGGTTCCATGTGCCTTATGAGAAAGGTAGTGCGCCTCTACCTAGCACGGAAGAAACTCTGTGTGCTGGCTGACCTTTTTGGTCTGACGCTACTCTGCAAGGGATATCTTTTCTGGTGTACTACTAAGCGACCCTTGACATTCTTGTGGTCGACTTGAAGGGACATTCACGCCCTTGGTTGGACAATTTCCCAACCTACGAACACGGCTAACGCTTCCGTACTCTATATTTCTGTTCATTATCCGACTACTTGGGTCTTGGGGAAATCGTGTCACCCTACACATTTTTCGTAACCGTTTTCCTATCACCACACCTTTCTATGCATGGTCATGATACTTGAAATAATCTATTAATGGGTATAAAAAAATACAATACTTGATATATCTAACTAAAAGGAATTTAAATTTCCTTACAGCGGTGGTGCGGCGCTCGTACACTCGGCGCGGCGGCATCTTCAATTTCGAAGGTAAACCTACTGTTGGGGACCCTCAAGTGCTGCCCCGACTCCACCGAAAAACCTGCAAAATTTAGGGCAGCCCTAAATCCAACATTTCCCCTTAGGATTTCCGATGGAAAAATCCAAAACAACTAGGGTTAACAAAAATACAAATGCTAAGACCCAAAAATTACCTTTTGTGGAGCGATTAGGGCTCTCAATGCGTCCTACTCGAATTCCGCGGTGAAACTCGAACCCCAAAACCTAATTAGGGCAAATAAATCCAAAACCTAGGTTATTTTAGTTTCCAAAAAGAAGGATTTCCACAAAGGAATAGAGAGAAAGAGAAAACGGACTTACCGAAACCAAAATCGGATCTCACTTCTCCGGCTAGGGTTAGATCCGACACTTCCAAGGCCAAGGAAGGAAAAGGAATGCTTGTTGGCGCCTGCAGAGGAGGGAGGAGTGGTCGGATTTGGCTTCCGGAGGAGGATCGGCCGCCGATTAGGGCTTGCGGAAACGCGCGGAAGGGGCGTCGGGCTCGCCGTTTGCGGGAGACGAAGAGCGGAGACGGCTTGCGGTTTTTCTCCCGATAGAAGAGGTGTGCGGGTTATATCGGGCTGTTAGCGGTTATCAAAACATCCGTGGGGGGGAAAAAGGCTGCTATTGGCACCCCAAAGCCAACATTAATCTGCTATACGCAAACCACATCACTCAATCACCCTAAATTCTAAAACAATATTGCTATGTAACACTATTAACTTTTCATGTGCGTCACACTAATATTATAGCTAACATACGTTACCAAAAAATGGACGCGACCCCTAGCATAGTAACGTTGTACCTTGACGATGCGCTGTCTCGTTCAGAATCCGTCGCGACTCGCCCCTACAATTTATATAAATTTTTGCGTCAAAATTTACGGATGCTACACAATCAACCCAGACATGAACAAAGCTTAAACCTAAACAAAGCAGTTGATTTCTCAAACAGCAGCTTAAACCTGAACAGTGCACGGGGGCCCCCGTGCCCCACGCAACAGCTTTGGGATATCAAATATGTCGAAATCAATTAGTTTTTAACACATCCTTCATGACCCAAACCTGAAATTTGTTATTGTTGTGAATTATTGAAACATGAGAATGTGTAATTAGAATACCATTAAGGCTCCGTTTTTCACCGGTCAAGCTGTTACGACCGCATGAACCGGTTAAGCTGTTACGGCCGGTCAAGCTGTTACGACCGCATGAACCGGACCGTAATTAAGGTCCGGTTCATGCGGTCGTAACCGCTTGACCGGTGAAAATAAGTCCCCCCAAACGGAGCCGAAGACAAACAAAAATAAAACAAAGAAATGCAATCAAATTGAGAAATGCAATCAAATTGAGAAATGCAAACCAAGAAATAATAGAAAAGGCCATGTAACCTGATGTTTACGGGCCTTAGAGGTGTGTGATGGTCGAGTGAAGCAATATTCGGCGGACGCGGACACGGAAGTTGTAATGAAATGGATTTCCAAGAACTGAGATTAACCTTTAGGCCATCCCTAATTCTCAACAGAGCCCTCCCTGCACCCAAAATGTGTAAACATCAGCCAAAATCCCCGCATTTCAATCTTCTGATAAAATTGTCTTCATCTAACATTCCTCATAAATACTTTTTATGTCCAATCTTCCTATTATTATTCATTTTTTCTGCAGAAAGATATAAAACCAAAAATGCTTGATCAGAAACAAAATGGAGTATAAAATATAAAGGAAAAATCATTTAACAATGAAAGGTTGAGATCATTTATCTATTATAAATATGCATTCTAAGCTTACAAACAGTTCTGGAAGATCGAATTGTATGCTTTGATTTATAGAATTTCATGGCAACGAACTCATCCTTCAAGAAACTGACTACTTCCTAATTTCCAAATATTGCAGTAAACCATGGTATTTCTTATATTCCATGCAGGAACTGCCTGTACAGGGAAGTTCACTAATTTCATGCGTCCTAAGCCCAGAGGAAACCCATTACATTCAGACCGAAGACAGTCAATATGCATGCAGTCAATATATACCCAAATTTATAAACAATCGGACACCAATACAAACTGATATCAATTCTATCAACTTGAAAATAAAATTCAAATTCTGGACAACAATACAAACTGATAGAGTGCTAATTTAAAAACATGTCGCCGTGCACGACTGTTTTTCATGATTGTTGGAATTGAGAGTGCTAAAGTTCATTGCTAATGTAGGCTGCAGTTTACATCTTTGCACCTACAGCATCTTAAGTTCATTGCCAAAGTTCATCTAAGAAATTACCTTGGCTGCATCTAATTTTTGCGAGAGGCTGCAAGAACCTGAAACATAAATTACCCCTAAAAAACATGGTTTGACTGAAATATTAATGCAGAAGAAGAAATTTCCTGCCTGCAGTGAGCATTGCACCTACAGGAAGCTATCGCTTTACATAAACTGTGCAGCTTCTGCATGCACAATTATAGCTATCCGATCAATTATTGACCAAGAAAGAGTGCAGTTTGATAGGCTATTATGATGTTTTAACAATACACATGCCAGCAGTTATCAAAAATTGAATAGACACATAGAGACTCAGATTTAAACAGAGAAATCTAATTATGAATCGGATCACACATATGGTCTAAGCGCACATTGAAATTTCATTTCATATGCTGAAAGAAGCCTATATTATAACACTTGGCAACATCGTGCAGGCTGTAGAATGATCCTCTTCATGCCAAAATGATCCTCTTCGACTTGCCAAAATCGTAAGCAAACAACAGGAAAAAACTTAGTAAGGTAGAAGAGGATCATTTTGGATCCTTCTTAAGAGCCCTTAGGAAGCAACATTTACACAGCAGGAATATATTATTAAGAGCTTCTAACTAAACTGAAAATAGGAATATATTATTAAGAGCTTCTAACTAAACTGAAAATTGAACTGAAACTGAAAATTAAACTGAAACTAAAAACTAAACTAATTGCTAGAGCTTCAAACTAAACTGAAGCTGGAAACTAAACTAAAATAATTAGATAAGTTTGGGGGGTGCAATTAGAGCTATCACGATTCCAGTTCGGTTCCAGTTCTACTAAAACCATGAACCGAACCGCTAAGGTAACGGTTCTTCAAGTTAGAACAAAAACCTTATTTAGTTTGACCGGTTCCGGTTCTGGTTCCGGTTCCATCATAATTTTTGGAACCGTCGTGCCAACGGTTCCGGTTTAACGAGAACCAAAACCAAACCGGTCACTAACGGTTCGGTCCGGTTCTATGCGGTTCGGTCCGGTTCCAATCAGTTCCAACTAAAACTAAAACCAAATTTGACATAATGAAATAAAAACGGTCTGCAAACAACTCAAAAACACCTTCAAAATAGAAATAACTAAGTTGCACACTCCTTGACGGTCTCTTCCACGATCTGTGGGCTAGTATATGTCGCATTTTCATTGGTGGAGGTTTTTGACCATGAAAAGGTATGCACACCTATACCTATACAGGTCTTCAATTTTTGACCAAAATCTAGACTTTGAATTGATATAGATATACATACACAGTAACAGAAAACTACAGATCACAATGATCCGAAATTCCAGACATTATATTCACTGTTATTTAGTTTTTGGTAGATTCCTAAGGATGTGCAAGCTCTGAATACTATCATTCATTAAATTGCAACTATTAATGTTTGATCAAGAGTTTTATTAGCATATTAATAAATTACTGACTCAGGTGGAGAGATTATTTTATATGCATACATTATACTAATTATCTCTTGTTGTAGTAATTTAAATAACATATAATTTTGTATGCTAACGAGATATGCTAGCGCCGCAGAGTTCATAAAGAAAATACATGTCAACTGTTACGAACATCCGCTATCACGAAGCATGAGCTCAGAACAAACGACAGTTTAAATTTTCGGCACTTCAGTTACCGTTTATTCGAGCTCTATTTCATTTGTGTGTTCTTAAATTAATTTGACTAATTAGAAAAGTTAATCTTACATATTACTCCAATGGAGATTATTAGATTTTAAATAAGACGATCTTTCATCCGTAATCGTTACATTCAGCATTTTGTAATTATCCTAAATTTTTTATAATACAGTTGCGTAGCGACGCACCTTAATTTTTCTAACATAAATATTATAGATAGATTATAAAATTATAACAATATTATAATAAAATTAATAATAATAAACGGGTTGCGGTTCGGTTCTACTTCGGTCCGGTTCGGATCGGGTCCAAAAATCTTGAAACCGCTTGAGACTTGTATGTTGCGGTTCCGGTTCCGGTCCAGATAATAAAATGTAAGAACCACACCCAAACCAAAGTTGTTCACGGTTCTAAAATTCAAACCAGAACCCGAATAATTTGCAAACGGTTCGGTCCGGTTCTTTGCGGTTCCAGTTCAGTTCCGGTTCGGTTTACGGTTTTTGGTTTTAAGTGAGCTCTATAGGTGCAATGTACTAAATGACTTTATCATTTGTAGGTCCAAGATTAAGCATTCTAAATAGTTATAATTGCAAACATCATCTATGCGGATAATTATTGATCCATCACGAAGGTACACCAAGAGCAGGGCTGTGCAAGTGATATGGGGTTCTTAAATGTCTACAAACATTTTCTTAACAGGATATAGGTTGCTGAATGGCCACCTGGTTCGAATCTAAAACTTAAAATCGAAGTTATTTAAATTTTTGAAGGCTTAAATAATTCCAAACAGCACTAATTATTGATCCATCACGAAGGTACACCAATAGGAGGGTTGTGCAGGTGATATGGGGCTCTTAAATGTCTACAAACATTTTCTTAACAGGATATAGGTTGCTGAATGGCCACTTGGTTTGAGTCTAAAACTTAAAATCCAAGTTATTTTAATTTTTAAAGGCCTAAGTAATTCCAAACACCACTATAATTTACTGTTTATACTAACAATCTTGGATAAATCCCTAAAATTCAAAGCTAACATGTGCGGTTCATTTGCTATTATATCGAATAATTAAAGTTCTCATCGAATATATTAGTAATCCTAAAATGTGCGGTTCATTTGCCCTAAAATGATCATTCTAAATCCCCTAAAATGGTGGGAGAGAACAAACATAGTTGAAGATGTGGATTTCTGCAGTAAATCAGAGACGATGTAATCATTCTGAATGCCCTTAAAACGAACCTTCGGGGCTTGCCGATGTGGATTTCTGCAGTAAATCGGAGACGGGGCAGCTGACTTTGCACCTTTGTCAAAAACCCTTCGAATGCCAACGATGGGGATCGAGGTTACGAAGGAGGCTTTTAGTTTCACCAGCAAGCAACGAACAGAGAATGACTTGGCCTAAAGGAGTAGTGAGAAGGCATATGCGAAAGATGCCATGAGTAAGCAGTGAGAAGATGAGAATCGTGGAGTAGAAGTTCCGCCGTTGAAGAAGATCGCGTCGACCTAAGCGGCGGAGGAGGAGCTACGAAGGAGGGTTTTATTGGTCAATGTTTTTTCGAGGAGGCCTGCGTGATTTAACCCATACGGAGGGCAGCAGTCGAGGATAAATTGGCGCGTGCGAGCGGGAAATCGCCAAAACCGAGCGGGAAATAGCCCTTGTTGCGCAGAAGAAGAAGACGAAGAAGACGGGTATTGGGATTTTGAGGCGGATGAACAGTGCAAATCCGTATTTATTAAGCCATAATCCGGCCAAAAGACAAAAATACCCTGAAATTAACCCACAAAAACTGTTTTTATGAGGGCATTTTTGGATTTAAATGTTACACCATATTACACCATGAGCTGATTAGGTCTTTGCTTATAGTATAAAGATTATGTAAAAGAATAGACATATTTGGAAGGACACCAAAAATGTGATCTGGACCGTTAGATCACAAAGCTTCAAAGAATGGTCATCGGATTACATCGATCAGGACTGCCAATAGCCCAATCTCAAAAAACTGAAATCTCCTGCCTGGCAAAAACCCGATACCTAGCAATTCCGAACCCGCGCCTGCAAAGAATCCCAACGCCGCATCTGGCATCCGCCGCCGGCAGCCTGCCCATGAGACCTGGATCTGGGTATCACGGGCAGGGCCACTGACGGCGATGGTCCTGCCCGCTCGCTACCGGACAACCACCAGTGAGGCCGCCGGTGGCAGACGGAAGCGCGCGGCCCTGCGCGCTTTAATTTTTTTTCCTATTTTTATAATTTGATAATTAATTATATCAATCATATTTGTTTTAATAATTAATAAAATTATTAAAAAATTCTAATAAATAAAATTTAGAATACTTTTAAATTTTAAAAAACTGTCGGGTGTGTGTGTGAAACAATAAGAACAAAAAAACACCCAAAACAATCATCAATATTGAGACAGTACCTACGAATATCCAAGGTGGAGCTTGACTGAACACTTCACCTCCCTGAGCTCGGATGTTCACCTCATAGTCATCCAGGGTCACTTTGATGCACTTTCAAATCTGATCTTCCCCATGTGAATCGAGCTAGAACCACCGCAAGATCACATTAAGGAGTCCTTTGAACCGTTACAGTAACACCATATGTATTACTAATTTATGATGAAAGCATGAGGGGTCGGAAGTTCTGCAAGAGGAAGACTATGAACCTCCCATTTTCAACAGCTGCAAGGAATGCATGAATTAAAATGCCAGAGTTGGCCTCACTGGAAATGGAGAGGAAGTTGGCACACATTTCACTGGTGCAGAAAGTTCACAAAGACATACCAAAAAACCAAACTGAGTTTGAGTTTCAAGCAAAGAAAAAAACTATTGAATTTATGCCAAATAATTTATACAGTTAATGTATACTAACTGAAAGCCAAAGAAAGAAACACTGATTTTTTTTTAAGCGTGGTAGATGTAAAGGACAATTATGGAAACATATCTGGATGGCTCCCAAGGGGCAGTACACCTGGTTATGGTTGTCCAAAGAAGCACACCGTTGAAGCCAAAAACTAGCCTCAACGAGAGTTCGGACCTTGGGGGTGTAGCCAACACCTACTTCTCCCAAACCCTGACCCCTGACTAGCAACAAAAAACCAAGAACTGACCCTAAGCCTCAGCTGGGAGGTCCCTCCACTAACTAGAAGATCTCTGAGCGCTTCCCCTCCAAAGCCAATTGCTGGGCTAGGAGAACCTCAAAAAGTACTAGAGGATTTCAGGAATGATGAAAGTTTGCCTTCTGAGAAACTTCATGGGTCTATTTATAGGTTTTTAGTGTTTGGTCTGTCAAAAGCGTAATTCTGTTATCCTGAAATTATTGAAATACCCTAGGTCGGTCTGCCAACAGCCAAACTCCGCTGTTCTGAGGAGCTAAATGCAGACTCAAGGGCATCAAGCTAATTTCACCCAAGGGTATCCCTGGCGGAAGCCCTTTCGCTGGTCCTGCAAGCTTCCCACTTATTGCGTGCGAGATCCTTCCCGCCTATCCCGGGCGGGAGCCAATGGGTTAACTCTGAGCTCAGTTCGACGAACGCAAAGCTAAGCTCGACGAAAGCAGGGCTCAGCTCGACGAAAGCAGGGCTCAGCTCGACGAATTACGAGCGCGAGCCTTCCCGCCTATCGCAGGCGAGAGCGAAAAGACCAAAGGGTGCTGAGTGAAAAAACTTTACTCAACGCAGAGCCTGGAAAGCACCGAGAGCGTTGAGTAGAAAGACTTCACTCAACGCCAAGGCCTGAGGCGTCGAGAGCGTTGAGTGGAAAGACCTCACTCAACGCCAGCTCCACGGGCTTCCCGCTTCACCAAGCGTGACCCTTTGTGTACGCCTCGGGAAAGAACCCCTTCCGTCTATTCTTCTTGCCTGACCCAATTTGCTTAATACTAGCCCAAGGCTAGCCCAATCCTGACCAAATGGGCATTTAGGTCTCACCCAGCGAATATGAGGTTGTACACAATCCCCGCTCTTTGCGAGCTAGCCATGCGCTCGGAAAGACACGTCTAACCCCTAATATTTGTTGGTCACTTGCCGACCTGGCAGGGAATCTTTTGCGGTCCCCACCACGGTTCTATATATACACCGCTGAATCTGTTCTCAGGTCATCCCTGTCATTATTTACCTATGCTTGAGCTCACGCAAGGCTTTGAAGATGCGCACCAAACGTACCGAAAAACCGCTCTCGCAAGAACTTCAGCTCGCCTTGCCGCAACCCAGGCGCGGGCTCGCGCCAACTGCACCAAGGTAGCTCCTTGGCTGATGAGCAAGAGGCCGGCCGACGAGCCTTCTAAGAGGCCAGCCGGCAAGATTCCCCCCCCCCCCCCGCCCAAGGAAAAAGAAGGTCAAGTCGGTCAGGCGAGACCACTCAAAAGAGAACCGAGCTTCGCCTACCCCGACCCCTAACCGCGACGAGAACCCTTCTTCCCCACCGAAGGTACTCTTCTCGCCTCGCCCATTGGCGTGAACTTTTAATGAACTGGATTGCGTACTGATGTATCGTCCTTCTCACAGGGGACGGCTCCGAAGGACGTCGCCGACTTTCTACTGGCGGATACCGACCCACCTTCTCAACGAGGATCCACCGTCAGTATCGGGGGCTGCTCCGCCTGTCTCGGGAGGTGCCCCGCCAGTCTCGGGGGTTGCCTCCCCGACTACCCCGGCCGATCTCCCAAGCACTCCTGGTATTTTGCCCTTTCGTTTATGTGGCTTCCTCTTTAAATGATCTGTTTTCACTTTCCGCTGACCATGCTTCTTTCAGCGTCTGTTCTTAGGAACTTGAACCATATTGACCAGAGGCCTAGGGCTCCCGCCCCCGAGGATCCTGTCAACCTAGTTGCCGACCCCGCTCCCGCGGCCGGAGGGGTTGCCACTGAATCATTAGCACCCGCGTCGGGATCCCAGCCTCCGGCGGGAGAGGGTGCCTCTGTCCCCCCACTGACCGAGACTGAGACCTTGGAGCGTAGGACGTTCCGTCCTGGGCGGGGCAAGCCGCTTCACCTGCTCTTTGGGAAGAGTCCTGAGGGGCTGCCCGACCCTTCTCGCCAACCGTCGGCGGAAAGCCCCCGTTGTACCTCAGGTATGCGAGAACCTACCATTCTCCCTTTCGCTCCTCCTCCGATCTGACAAACCGTCCTCCAGGTCCAAAGGTGCAGGGAGCGGAGGCTAAAGAAGAAGATGAAGATGAAGAAAACGGGGAAGACTCGCCCCTTCCCTCTTCTGGCGAGATGGAGGACATTGTTGAGGCCTCCGGGAGTGGTAAGACGTGGAGGCAGAGGATTGCGGCAGTCCTGTCAAAGCTTGCGCGGCGGCAGCGAGCCAACTCCGCGACGATGAAGAGAATTCAGGGGACGATGGAACAACGGCTGGCAATTTTCGAGCGGGACTACATCCACCTCCTTGGCGAGACGGAGCGCCAGGACACGCTTACCGTCGAGACCTCCCCAGGAAGATACATCGCGCGGATTCGAGATCAGCTTCGTCTGGCCAACCTGGGGTTGACCGCCCGGACGGCTTTCTTCAATCCGTGAGTGCCTCCAAGGACGGGGAGACGAGGTTTGGATCGCTAGCGGTGGGAACAGTATTGAGCCTTGCGAGTCTCGCCTCTTCTTTACCCAACCTCCTGGCCTACCCTTCTCGCATTGTACCGCTTGCGCCACGCGGCGATGAATAATTATTTATATTTGTTATTGCTACTATTTTGCGGCTCTCGCCCAGCGAGAGCCCCTTTATATTTATTCTTCATTTTTTGTTTGCGCTTCATGTTCTCGTGTTTGATGCTTTGCGAATGCTTGATTCTCGCGCCCTGCCTATCACTTCTCTCCCGCCGCCACAGTTTGCCTTTACCCTAGGCTCTTCCCAGAGGTTCTCGCTTCCCTGCAGGTTTGGGAAGAGGCGGCAAGGCAGGGTGGAAAACGAGGAGTCGGAACATCGGGCCTTATTAACCGTACCATCGCCGCCTTTTAGGAAAAAATTCATAACTGCTGAATTCTCTATAAATAGGTTGATCCGCCTACCGCATTAATTTCTCTGCATTTACTTCTTTGATTCCAAACCTTCGACCTCCTCCCGATTGCTCTCGCAGATCACTGCAACGCCAAGGCTCTCGCCTTCCTTCCTTTTCCTCCCCTCTCGCCTTCCCTTCAAGATGCCTGGCGAGAGCGAAGGCCACTACAAGTGCGCGCAAACCTTCCTGTACCACAACTTCCCCCCGTGCTAGCTCACGCAGGCGGAATTCCTCACAATAACCAAGAACTTCATCCCGCCGGGGTTCGTCGCGCGAAACCCTGGGAACGACGACAGGGTTAACCTCGCGCCGGAAGGGAAGCTCGTCATCCTCTTGGAGCACTTCGAGGTGGGCTTCCGAATCCCCCTCTGGCCGGAAGTGCGTTAGGCCCTTCGGTACTATGGGGTGGTACCGGCCCAACTCAACCCAAATTCTGTCGCAATCCTGGTGGCGTTCATCTGCTACATGCGGGCGGAAAGGATCGAGTTCAGCCTGCCATCTTCCGGATGCTGTTCAACTTTCGCGCAAAAGGTGGAGTGGTCTTCTTCTCGGGGCAGTTCGTGAAGACGAGCGGAATCGCCAACAAACATCATCATTGGGCGGAGAGATACGTCTTCGTCTCTAGTCCTTTCGGCAAATCCCTCTCGCGTCCATTCAGTACGACGACACGACCAACAAACTTTCCTGCTTTTTACCAATATGGTTCTGTGCCCCCTTTTTCCTTGTGTTTTCTCACGATAGTGCTTCGGCGTTCTCGCTAGGGACTTAGGCTCTTAGATGGCAACCTCGGACCTAACCCCTGTCGGGAGAGAGTTTATCGAGTAGGCTCCACCGGAAAGGCTTTTTCCAAGAAGTCCCTGTCGGGAGGGTCTCGCCCCTGGAGGTACGCTTCGGGTGAGCGAGAAATTCCGCTCCACCAACCCTTTGACGAGACCCGGGAGCCAGCCGATCCTTTATCTCTCGCCAAGTCTGCAGTCGCCGCCTGCCGGAAGGAGTCGGGACCCTCTTCCAAACTGAGTGCCCAGAAGCAGAAACAAAACTCCCTCCCTCCCCCCCTCTCAAAAAACCAAAACCGTCAGCAGCGGACAAGGGCAAGTCCATTGTACCTGCTTCCGCTGAGACCCCCGTCGAGGCCCCGTCAGTCGCAGGCGAGACGGGTGTCATTGTGCCGGTCGCCGAGACCCCTGCCGAAACCCCACTCAAGCTGATGTCGAAAGGGCACCGAAACTTCGACTTCGGCGAGAAGTTCCTAGATGCGGAGGGTCAGCCCCTGCTCCAGTGGGACCATACCACCAACCATAACGCGGTCTCAACACTCCTCCCCTCCTGGAGGGAGCGAGACACGATTACCAGCGATGCCTTTGCGTTGAGCTATGAGCTCTATGGTCGGGAGGATACCGACACATTCGACCGGTCGGCCACTCGGTCACTCGTCTACGACGCCGCTCAAGCCCAACTTTGCGCGGTCCAGCTCTCGCACATGTCTGGGCGTCGCACCCTCACCCTCGAACGCAATCTCGTCGATATGCACAAGGCCAGGGATGTCGTTGCAGCTGAAGCGGCCACCCTGAAGGCCGACTTGGTGGCTGCCCAAAAACTTCTCTCCCTTCGCCCGGCCGCTGAGGCAAGCGGGACCCTTCGATATCTCTCGCCCTCTTTGTATATAAATATATTTATCTGCTTAACAGAATCTTCTCGCAGGACTCTGCGCAAGCCCAGCTGGCACGCGCCAGGATGGTCGGCATCGAGTGCGAGAACCAGCTGTTGAAAGCTGAGGTAAAGCGCCTGGAGGGGGCTTTGGCCCTGGCCCTGGCCCGGCCGTCGCTGGAGGAGAGACTTGAGCGCCGTCATTACTCGGTGTACGAGATGGATGTGATAGTTCAGGAGAACGCGGAAGCCGCCGCAAAAATGGTCATCGAGGTGCTGCGGGAATCGACGCTATTGAACGAAGGCGGCGAGACCCTCACAGCGTGAGGGATCTTGCCCTGGCTGTTTGATCCCATTCCCAAGCCCGCGGGAGAGGACGACTCTCCGATCAGAGATGCGGTCAAAGATGTAGTGGGGCTTGACCCGAATAATGAGTCTGGCGGCATCTCTTCCAGCGAGACCTTCGGCGAGAACCCCAGCGAAGCCTCCAGCGGGACCTCTGGCGAAACCTCCAGCAGCCCTGCCTGATAACCTCTCGCCACTTCCCTTATGTTGTAATTTTTCCTTTTCGACTTTTCATGTAATGGGCGAGACCCCCATATAACCTTTTGCAATACCTGTATGTAATGACATATTTCCTGCTTTTTACCAATATGGTTTTGTGCCCCCTTTTTCCTTGTGTTTTCTCACGATAGTGCTTTGGCGTTCTCGCTAGGGACTTAGGCTCTTAGATGGCAACCTCGGACCTAACCCCTGTCGGGAGAGAGTTTATCGAATAGGCTCCACCGAAAAGGCTTTTTCCAAGAAGTCCCTGTCGGGAGGGTCTCGCCCCTGGAGGTACGCTTCAGGCCTTTCAGACGATAACCTTCGCTCGTACGGCAAGTTGACTAAATAGATTCTGCCGAGAGGGGCATGCCGAGAGTCCGGCCGAGAGGGACTTGTCGGGAGCCCTGCCGAGAGGGGTTTGGACTTCCATATCCCTGCTCAGGATTCGTGTGGACTACTTGAGAAATTGTTGATGAAGTACTTCGTAATGTTCGTCATAGGCCTGACTTCCCTGTCAGCTAGGTGAGAGCCTGACAAAGGAAGCGGATCCAGACCTGTTTATCCCAAACATCTTGCGATGTGCCATCGAGCGAGCCCTTGGTCCTGCAAAACATTTTTCCTTTCCCCTCAAGCGAGCACACGGCCCTGTCAGCTAGTGAGAGCCTGACAGCGGGTCTACTCGTGGCCAAGTGCGCCTTCCAGCCCTGACAGCTAATGGGAGCCTGAGCAGCGGGATCCTCTCGGGGTATTCCCTTACCCCCCAGGCGAGCCTACATCCCAGTCAGCTAGTGAGAGCCTGGACAGCGGGTCTACTCGAGGCCGAGTGCGCCTTCTAGCCCTGCCAGCTAATGGGAGCCTGAGCAGCGGGATCCTCTCGGGGTCTTGCAAACTACTATAATCTCTTCATTTCCTCCCAAGCGAGCCGACGGCCCTGCCTGCTAGTGAGAGCCTGGCAGCGGGTCTACTCAGAGCCGAGTGCGCCTTCCAGCCCTGCCAGCTAATGAGAGCCTGAGCAGTGGGATCCTCTCGGGGTATTCCCTTACCCCCCCAAGGCGAGCCTACAGCCCTGTCAGCTAGTGAGAGCCTGGACAGCGGGTCTACCCGGGGCCGAGTGCGCCTTCCAACCCTGTCAGCTAATGGGAGCCTGAGCAGCGGGATCCTCTCAGGGTCTTGCAAATTATTATCATCTCTTCCTTTCCCCCCAAGCGAGCCTACGGCCCTGCCAGCTAGTCAGAGAATGGAAGCGGGTCTACTCGGGGCCGAGTGCGCCCTCTAGCCCTGCCAGCAAATGGAAGCCTGAGCAACGGGATCGTCTCGGGGTATTCCCTTACCCCCCCCCCCCCCCGGCGAGCCTACAGTCGTGTCATCTAGTGAGAGCCTAGACAGCGGGTCTACCCGGGGCCGAGTGCGTCTTCCAGCCTTGCCAGCTAATGGGAGCCTGAGCAGCGGGATCCTCTCGGGGACTTGCAAATTATTATCATCTCTTCCTTTCCCCCCAAGCGAGCCTACGGCTCTGCCAGCTAGTGAGAGCCTGCTAGCGGGTTTACTCGGGGCCGAGTGCCTTCCAGCCCTACCAGCTAATGAGAGCCTGAGCAGCGGGATCCTCTCGGGGTATTCCCTTACCCCCCAGGCGAGCCTACAGCCTCGCCAGCTAGTGAGAGCCTGGGCAGCGGGTCTACCCGGGGCCGAGTGCGCCTTCCAGCCCTGCCAGCTAATGGGAGCCTGAGCAGCGGGATCCTCTCGGAGTCTTGCAAACTATCATCGTCTTCCCCTGGTCACCGAGCGAGCCTTCGACCCTGCAAGCTTGATGGGATCCTGGACAGCGGGTCTACTCGGTGCCGTCAAAACCCAAAACACATCACAACCTGCCAAGAAATAATTCTTAAATAACATATTACAAAGGTATATACAAGCTTACCCCCCCCCCTATGGGTAGAAGTGTTTCAGATCATCGCCGCTCCAAGCATGACTCAAAGATACCCCCTCCACATTCTGGAGGTGGTACCCCCCTGACCCCAGGTCCTTTTCAAAAATGTAAGCCCCTTCCTAATTGGGGTTGAGCTTACAAACGGGAGCTGATCTTCCGGCAGCGTCGACTTTCTTTAGGACTAGATCTCCTTCGGCGAATTGTTTGATTTGTACGTGCTTGTCGAAATACTTTGTCATCCGCCTCTTGACCTCCTCTTGCCTGACGGCGGCCACGTCGCGAAGTTCCTCTACCATGTTCAATGAGAGTCGTAGCTCCCCTACATTTTCTTCCCTCCATGCCTCGTCTACTGCGCTAGCGGCCGCAACTCTCAGGGACCGAACCTCAAACTCCACGGGTAGGACCGCCTCGCACCTATGTGAAAGCTTGAAGGGGTCTCTCCAGTGGTCGTGTTTGGGGTCGTCCGCAAGGCCCACAACACTGAGGGGAGTTGCTCCACCCAGCTCCCCCTCAAGTTCTCTACCTTCTTTTTAAGCAAGTTCACGATGATTTTGTTAGCCGCCTCCACCTGACCATTACTCCTAGGGTGGTGGACGGAGGCAAACCTGATGTCTATCCCTAGCTGGGTGCAAAAGCTGATGAATTCTTCGCTGGCAAACTGGGGGCCATTATCTGTGACTATGGCCTGAGGCAACCCATGTCGGCATACGATCTCTCCCCAAACAAAGTTTTGGATGGCTTGGGAGGTCACCTTGGCCAATGCCTTGACCTCCAACCACTTCGAGAAATAGTCGATCGTGACTAAGAGGAACCTTCTCTGCCCACTTGCTGAAGGGAAAAGTCCAACTAAGTCTATCCCCCAGATGGCGAAAGGCCAAAGCATCGTGATGCTTCGGAGCCTCTGGGCAGGCAAGAGTTGGAGGGGAGCATATAGTTGACACTTCTGGCACCTTCTTGCAAACTTAGATGTGTCCTTCCTCAGAGACGGCCAAAAGTACCCCTGCCTGACCACCCTTGCTTCCAAGGTTCTTCCCCCTGAGTGACTGCCGCACTCGCCTGAGTGCCCTTCCTCTAAGATCTGAGGGATCTCTTCCTCCACCACGCATCTCGCTAGGAGCCCTGACAACATCTTTCGATGCAACCCTCCTCCATGCATTAGATAATGAGCCGCCTTGTGCCTGAAGCCCTTTGCATCCTTAGTCCCCTCGAGAAGCTCGCCGGTAGTAAGAAAGGTTATGAAGGGATCCACCCACGAGGGCCGCCGATCCACTTTCATCAACTCTCCCTCCTCAATCGCCGAATGAAATAGCTCGGTCAAGGTCCCCCCCCCCCTCCTGGGTCCAAACTTGGCCAATCGATCGGCCGCTTCATTCTCCTCCCTGGGGACATGCTGGATTGAGAATGCTCGGAACCCACCAGCAATCACTCTCACCTTGGACAAGTACTTCATGAGGGTAAGCTCTCTAGCCTCATACTGGCCCCTGATCTGTGATGCCATAACCAACGAGTCTGTGAACACTTCAACGTTATGAATCCCGAGCTCCTTAGCAAACCGCTACCCTGCTATGACGGCCTTATACTCTGTTTGATTGTTTGTGACCGGGAAGTGCAGCGCCACTGCCTGCTCTATGGAGACTCTTTGAGGGCTTATCATTACTACCCCTACCCCCAGGGAGTGCTTCCCCGAGGCTCCCTCAACGAACATCTTCCATGCGTCTCGCGGCAGCGTCTCCTCCCCCTCTAACTCCACGACGTAGTCGGCCAAGAAATCAGCCATCGCATGTGCTTTGATGGAGATCCTTGGTACGAAAGAGACGTCAAACTCACTGAGCTCGATCGACCACTTGGTTAACCGTCCTGAGTGCTCCACCCCCTCGAATATCTTGCGCAACGGATGATCTGTTACCACCTTGATAAAATGAGCTTAGAAATATGGTCTGAGCTCCCTGGCCGAGATGACTAGGGAGAAAGTCAACTTCTCCAGAATGGGGTAGCGGAGCTCCGCCTTCTTCAGGATCCTACTGACATAGTAGATTGGGAGTTGTTTTTTCCCTTCTTCCCTCACCAAAACAGAACTTACTGCATCGGCCCCTACCCCAAGGTAGGGGGCTAGGTCCTCCCCTTCCTTCGGGCTCTGAAGGAGCGGTGCTTGGGATAATTGAGCCTTCAATGCCCGGAAGGCCTCCTCACACTCCTTTGTCCACTCAAACCTTCGGTTCCCCCGAAGCGTCTTGAAAAAGGGTGAGCACTTCTCCCCGGCACGGGAGAGAAACCGACTCAACCCGGCAAGCTTGCCCGTCAGACGTTGAACCTCTTTGGCGTTGCGTGGGGATTCAAGCTCCATGATGGCCTTCACGTTATCCGGGTTAGGCTCGACCCCCATCGGGGCAAGAAGGTGTCTAAGGAACTTGCCTCGGCTTGCCCTGAAGACACACTTATGGGGGTTCAGCCTCATCTTGAACTTTCGCAGGGTTGCGAACGTCTCCTCCAAGTCAAGTAGGTGTGAACCCACATCCCTGCTCTTTACCATGAGATCGTCAACGTAGACCTCGAGGTTCTTACCTCTTTGGCCTTGAAAGACCCGATCTATCATGTGTTGGTAGGTAGCTCCTGCGTTCTTAAGCCCAAAGGTGGATGAGGGCTCAGACAGTGGTAGGGAAGGAGGTTGAGGATCGATCGAGGTGGGGAATGGTGGCTGGGACACAGAAAATGGCACAGAAGGCAACATGAGACATTGAGGAGGACTGCGATGAGGAGACGCGGACTGAGATGAAGAAGAGAAGAGCGTTGGCGGACGCTGTACAGAGGACTGGATGGTCAAGACGACGACGGCTGGTGTGTGGCTCCTGACTGAAGAAACGGAGGTGACGATTGGGGTCAAGGCTCTCAGGCGTCAATACCTGAGTGCGACGGAGGCGGAGGTGGCTCCCGGGAGAGGGAGAAGTCGGCACCTCCCGCTGCGGGCGTCGCACGTACAGGTGTGGTCGAATGGCGGAATGAAGGGCCGCAACTTTTGATGCCATAACCATCTAGAATTTAAAATGGAGGGGAAAATTTAGGTTAAGTCATCTGATAACCCTAAACACGCGCGATCAAATATCTTAATCTAAATCTCCAAATACACCGCATAAAATAAAATAAAAAGTACATAATATGAAAAATTGAGGCGGTCACGATCACGGACTCTGATCGTCCAACTGACGATCCAAAAATGTCAATCTCGCAAGTATTATAAACGGTACATAATCGATCTCCATCAATATCAATTTAGCCTTGTTCACTTCAGGTTCCATGAGTTAACAGAAACATCAATATTAAAATATTTTTGTAGCATAAAAGTTAAAACAGAGTGTTACATCAAAACATAAACTTTTACATTAAATCAATTGTCCATCTAATGAAAAAAATTATCATTTCCAACAATATACGAAGCAATTATACCTTTTAAATATCATTTTTAAGTGTAAATAATGTTATATACTTATATGGCATCCACTACCATGAATCCAGGATAAAATCGGAATGGCTGGAGAAGATGGAAGCGACAAATCATCAGGACAGGGGGCGAGACCTCGCTAAAGACACTACACCGGAAGACATCATGTCCCTCAAGGGAACAAAGGAGACGAACGAACAAGCGGTCACAGCACTTATAGAGACTACTTCACCTCCAATACTAGCAATCAAGACCCCGCCAACACCTAGGAGGCAAGGAAAGGAGACCATGACCGAGCTCCATGAGCACCAAGGGCGAGTGCATGCTGCAGATACAAGTTCCCATGAAAATTAGCGTTCAACTACTGGGAGAGGTGGCCCCCTTTAGTAACACAATCAAGACCGAGCCAGTACATGTTGGGATCCGCAATCGCCAGTTGTGCGACTTCTCGGGGAAGAGGGACTCCGTGCACCACCTATAATGGTTCGAGCTCGTGGCATCTCTTTGCAATTTGACGGACTCACTAAGGTACCAATTTTTTACCATGACCCTCAAGAAATGTTTGGGACCGATTCTACCAGTTGGTGTAGAGGTCTACTTATTACTTTATTGACCATCATCACAAACTACTACAGAGTTCCGATATTTAAAAAAGGAAGAACAGGACCCAGGCCCTCTGCAATATCCGACAACAAGTCTCTCAACAACTTCATTGATAGATTCCAGGAGGAAATTTTGAATATTAATTTTGTTGATCAAACCATGTACCAAGCGACGATGATAAGAGGCTACAGGAAGGGCTCTTCAAGTTTGAAATGAGCGGCAATCTGCCAAACTCCAACAACAAACTGATATATAGTCGATCAATACATTGAAGAGAAGATGACCAACAGCGACTTCATGACTTCGCACGCTCGACTAGATTGAGAAGCAACAGAAAACGTTGAAGACCTCTCACGCCAGAATGGACAAGAGGATCGAGCTGGGAGGCTGAGACTAGATTGGAGGAGCGACAAGGAGTTTGATACCCAATTTTCAAGATACCGATCGCGTGGCACCTATTTCTAAGAACATCTCAATGAATGAAATCATCCAATCCATTTGCGGATAACCCAGGTATCTATTACGGACCTACTTGGAGTAAGGTCCCACGGTGAAGATGACAACGAAGGAGGATATCGTGGATTCGGAACCACAACTACCTATGCGGAGCATACTCGTTAGAGAAGAGATTTATCAATATCTCACAAACAAGAGTAAGGAAACAAAGTAAATCTTTCATATCAATACAAGATCAAAGGGGTCCTATAAATAGACGTACAACTGACTCTTAATGGAAAAAAAACGACGGATTTGGGATAAAAATAAATAGGAAATCAATGACAAACTTGGAATGCGACTAAATAGGAAGACGACCTAAGGTAATAAACAACAACATAATAACAATAATAAATAACATCATAAATAGACTCATAACATCTCTCTCGCCTTGCAAAAAGAGATTGACCTCAAACTCCAGGGAGATCAATGTTGTCAGCTTTATCTGACAACTTCATCATCAGAGCCCTCGACGTGCAGATAGAAAAGTCGTTTACACCCGTGGTCACGAGTGTACCGCTCAACGTTGTTATAACAAAAGCCTCAAGCGCGCCGTTGCATCATAACGGCCCGAGAGATAGTTTGCGGGCAAGTGGAGTTGGATGACCCTCGGGAGGGCCTTACTGAATGCCTGTGTCGATGGGTAACAAGCCTATTATGCCAGTTGGAGGCAACGATTACACAACAAGGACAAACTCATATCAATCACTAAGTCTGGAGGGGCCTCAAATTTTACATTAAATCGCAGACGGTCGAAAAGTCCAGTGGTGAAGATGGAGACCAACATCTTTGGGGAAAGCATGACGTCGCCAGAAGAAGTTGAAAATGGTCCATATAATCGTCCACGAAGCCCGTCTGACGTAGTGTCGTGAGGGAACCGAGAGGATTATTGCGGACAGGAGGACCGAATCGTAGAGTGCCAAAGCGCTTGAATTCTCCCCATGTAAGGTCTGGTTGGTCGATGAGCAGATGAGTGGCCCAAAGCAAAGCGGAGTAAAGAAGATGAAAAAAGGCCAGAGGAAGACGTTCACTAGACGAAATCTGTTGGTTGCAAAAGAATTGCTCACACCTGGTGAGTCAACCCAAAGGATCTACCATCCTGTCATAAGTTGGGAAATCCAACCTAGTGTAGTATGGTAGGGGAACACTCTCAGGGCGCACAAAAGTCATAGGTCGCGTCAGCAGTGCCTGATTGCTGCAAGCATTCTGGTGTGCGGGAGTAGTGGAGAGATCATCGAGGCGCTTCTGAGCGCCATTATGACCTCTTGATGACGCTTCGCGATGGCATTTGGTTGTGCCAGGAAAGCTTGTACCATGGACATAAGTTGGTTGAGCTGATCTGACGATTCGCATGTGTCATGATGGGCGGATGATAATGAGAGGGTTATGGGTCTCTTTGATTGTGTCGACCGCTGATTGGGAATTGCCACGAGAGTCGCGTCGTTTCCCAATAGTGACGACAAAGTAAACAGTAAGGGGGCGGTGCCCGAAACGGAAAGGTAGAAATAATTAATCAACAAGATAATCGATTATTTAATGAAAGAATTGAATTGAAAAAAAGGTAGGAGCGATTTGTTGGGCTGCTGATTTTTTTGAGCTCGAGAAAAGAACAAGACAAGCACATGTGATTCATACGCGTGAAGGGAGAGCGTGACTAACACAGAGGAGTCACGTCAGAATCTCACGTGAACCGAAGAAGTGTGCATGCAGGGGATGGAGTTGTTGCGAACAGAGGGCAGAGACAACGATTATTATCGTCAATCAAAGTGGTGGCAAGTGACCTCGACGGAAAGCGGAGAAACACCACGAAGACCCCACGGCGATCGCTGGATGGATATGAGTTCTCTTGCGGGTCCAAATGTCGACATAACAGAGGGTGGAGCCCTTGTAGATGTTGCGGAAGATGATAGGTCCCGTTTCCAGTAAGTACGGGAGGAAGCGTTTTGATCGTTTCTTCAAGATGGATGAAGCATGAAGTAGATGCGGTTGAGTGGGATGTGGAGGAAGGAAAATCAGCCTAGCTTTGATACCAAGTTGTTACAGGTCAACTCGAAGGAAAGGCCCAAGGCGAAGATGACAACGGAGGAGAAGGATACTGTGGAGTTAAAACCGTGGGTGCCTAAGCAGGGCTTACTCGTTATAGGAGAGGGATACCAATATCTCACAAATAAGAGAAAGGAAACAGATTAATTCTTTCATATCAATACAAGACCTAAGAGGACCTTTAAATAGACTTACAACTGGCTCTTAATGGAAAAAAACGGCGAACTTTGAATGCAAATAAATATAAAATCAAAGGCAGACTTGAAATGCGACTAAATAGGACGACGGCTTAAAGGCAATAAACAACAACATAATAATAAATAACATCATAATATGGCCAATAACAGTATCATAACCCCCCCCCCCTCTTTGAACGCATAACAATACATCTGTTTTGTGAGTACCATAATGAAGCGAGGCATGACACTGACTCTCTCTCTCTCTCTTTGAATTTTAGTGGAGTGGATGCTCTGCGAGGGAAAGTTGTGGGATCTCTCCACGGTACGATCTGGGAGGCGACAACTACACAACCCACACCAGTAGCAATAAGGAGGGCACTCGTTCAACCACTCAGAGGGCATCCTATGAAGAGCGGAAAGATGTGGGGTCATTAAGAGGGAAGAACGCGATCTACGGCGACGCAGACCCAAAGGCATCTCACAGAAACAAAATTGGGATGTATTAGCAAGAAGTCTCCTTGACCTCGCAGGTTCCGCCTCCTTTAGGCAAAGTCTTTTTTCCTGAAGAAGGTTTATCCCCACATGTAAGGTTGTAAATATCGGATGTCGACAACATGTTAGAATGAGTTTTTTTTAATGTCGAAAGTCGGAGACATGTCAGAGATATTTTAAAATATCGGATTTTCATATCTTAGAAATAATGAAATTTAAAGTTTATGTATATTAAGTATAATTATATGTTCTTAAAGGAAAAAAAAATTAACATAATAAGTAAACAAATAATGAGTCATGTATATCTCACAATAAATTAAAAAAAATCCAAAGTAAAATATTATAACAAATACAAATCAGTGCAATGTAAAATATATTTAATATTATATAAGGATTTAATTTTATTAGTATTATGTTTTATAGCAAATAAAGATGTAAAAGCTAAATATCCTTTGATTTATTACATGTCTTTCAAAGTTTAATAAGTTTATGTTAAAACCATATAAATAACAACCAATAAAAGTGTTGAACTTTTTCACATTTTTTGTAATATGAACTAAGAAAAATTTAGTGTGAAATAATTATAAAAAATTGATCATAAAAATAACACATTAAAAATGAAATAATAAGTTTAATTGATTTAAAAATACCTAATAGTGTGTGTGTGTATTAAGGTTTAGGGTTTAGGGTTTAGAGATGATAAAATTGTGGATGATATTTTCAAAAGTAGTGTAGGTAAATATATTGAAAAAAATCAGATATATTGGCCTTTATTTTACAAAAGAACATATTTGAATTTTTAGAAAAAAATTGTCGTTTTACCACAAAAACATGTTGGAGGTCATTTAAAACAATGCCTACATGACAATCTTTTCAACAACATCAGTCTCATCAAGGCGGCCATTAAGAATTTCACCTTTGTCAGGATTCAAATCGACGCCATAAGTTCTTCAACGTCGGGGGAAAACAATTCCACATTTACAATGATATGAAAACTGCTCACAAATCCTATATAAACACATTGAACAAGAAGGCCTCATACAGGCATGGAGCAGTGTTTCGACGAGTGATTAAGGCTCTATTTGGTTCGGCGGTGGCGGGTGCATCCGGTGGGTCAAAACGTTACTTTGGAACCGGAGGGAGAGAGGTGGGGGTCGAAACGGAGCGGATCGGGGCCGTTTCCTCCTTGCTACGGGTGCAAACGGACCAAACGCCGCCGTCGGCCGTTTGTTTACCCGCCGTTCGGGGGCGTTTACTCCAAACGGAGGCAGCGAAACGCCGAACCAAATGAAGCCTAAGAGTGGGGTTTCTTCGAGCAATTGAGGAGTATGATGAATCATAAACTAGAGTTCAACTGAAAGTGAGTTCGTGTAAGTAATTGCTCTAGTCTAAGAAGTGCTCGTTGAAGTGACTAAATAAAACATAACAGAAGATGTCAGCAAGGTTCATATCTTGAAAACACGGAGTGGGCATGTGAGTTTTCAAACCCGGGGAGAAGGGAGGCAGTGTTTGGCAGATCAGAAGAAAGGACCTCTCGCACTGGGTCATGTGTCACGCCTTAGTTAATCTAAGACCTCCCGCTGCGATTCAGGTGTGGGGGAAGAGGAGGAGAGGTTGTGATTTGTGTAGTATCCTCAAAATATTATGATAGTAAGCCATCAAGAACGAAAAGCGAGTAAAGTTCCTTGTACGAACTCACATGGTCTTCAGGATAATGACTTAGGTCGCCACCAAAATCCCCCCACGAGAACTTCGCCTTGCAGACCCACTTCCTTGAGCGTTATTCTCAATAGAATGTGGAATAAGAGGTATCGCAAGAATGCTTGGGACAGGGGCGGCGGGATATCCTTTTGAGGAGTATGCCCCTCAAGGAAGAACTAGTGACAAGTTAGGCCGGAGTGGATGAAACGACAAAGACCGAGTTTAGCTGTGTAGAGGTGTCGACAAGCGCAAAGATCTTGATAGGATTCTCCTCATATCTCGTCAACGATGTTTCTTGTGGGGAGACTTCTCGGAGGACGACGGCTTATCGCAGGATAGTTTCTTATCTTGCTTCTGCTTGTAGCCATTGATAGCATATCAATGAACTACGTCCATCATGGAGTTAAAAGGCTAGGTTGGTGCAAGTTCGCCTAGGAGGTAAGAAACTTTATATAAAGATTACGCAGAAGGATCAGGACAAAAATAGAGAGTTTAAAAGAGCAATGAAGAATAAAGGTTCGGGCCCTATTTATAAGTTGAACCCAATTTGGTCGAGCCGTTGAGGGTGCAAAGTTTTTCCGAAGCAGTTGCAAAGTCCGAAAAAGGAGGGATAATGTACACTTGGGCTTGACGTGACCAAGAGATTCAATAGAAGAGCACCATGACAGAGCATACATGTGAGATCTTGCTCAGGGTATCTCACAACCCTAAGAAAATTTCACCCGGTCCCAAGGGAGCCCAAGATGCCACCTAGGCCTCCAAAACAAAGTTAAAACTTAGCATTTAAAGGAAGCACAAGGGGTTTCTGCCCAACCACCTGCGGAACCCCATTTTATGTGCCGACCGTAGAACAATAGAGCTACTCGATAGATAGACTTGTATATAACTTATAAATAGCATCGTTTGTAATGGAGAAAGGGCACCTGATGGAGCTATTTCTCCTACCCTTGTCTTGCCTACATTAGTTCTTTCTGGTTTCGAAAGCAGAAATTCCAATACACTCATGGGTTAGCAGAAGGGGCAGATCTACATAGGGTCGAGTGCGGGTGGTCGCTCGCATTGGATTTTGTTGAGAGAGCACAAAACTTGTATGTATTGCTTGTATGTGCAAAAACCACTGGTTGACCGTCGATCATCAAGGGAACCAGCATAATCAGCATCAGAATATGTCACCAATGTTGGAGCTGAAGATGAGGTTTTGTATACCAATCCTTGACCAGGAGCCGTTTTAAGGTATCTGAGAATGCGCTCAACGGTCTGAAGATGAGATCTTCAAGGGGAATGCATATATCGACTAACAATATCAACAGCGAAGGAAATATCTGGTCTGGTAACTGTAAGGTAGATCAATTTTCCAACGAGACGACGATAGTATTCCGGATTCTGGAGTAGGAGATCTGAGTTAGATGCCTGAGCGCACAACTTTTGATTTGCATCCATTGGGGTGTCAATCGGCTTACACGCTGAATAACCAGCATCATGAAGGAGGTCAAGGCAATACTTCGGCTGAGAGAGGACGAGACCATCTGGCCGTCTGGCAACGTCAAGACCCAAGAAGTACCGAAGGGGCCCCAGATCTTTTGTTTGAAAAACTGTGCTTGGGGGTAGTTTGACCTCCTGTATTCCTTTCGAGTCATCTCCAGTAATTATGATATCATCAACGTATACTAACAGAAGAACCTTTCCCGTTGTTCGGTGACGAGTAAACAATGAGAAGTCTGCGGAACTCCGAGTAAAATCAACCTCCCGAAGGGCCTTACTGAACGTGTCAAACCACGCACGTGGGGATTGTTTGAGACCATATAGAGCTTTCCTAAGGCGACAGACTTGAGACTCCCTCGTGATCTCAAACCCGGGAGGTTGCTGCATATACATTGTTTCCTGGAGATCGCCATTGAGAAAGACATTCTTAACATCAAGTTGGAGTAAGGGCCACCTGCGATGGACAGCCGCGGAGATGAGGACTCGAACGGTGTTGAGTTTGGCCACAGGAGAAAAAGTTTCTTCATAGTCAAGCCCCTGTTGTTGGGCGAAGCCACGAGCCACCAGGCGAGCTTTCAGTCGGTCAATTGTCCCATCAGTAGCATGTTTGATGACGAAGACCCACTTACACTCAACCGGTTTCTGACCCGGAGGAAGGGGGGCGAGAGTCCATGTCTGGTTGGCCCAGAGAGCAGTCATATCCTCCTTCATGGCGGCCCGCCAGCCAGGATGTTGGAGCGCCTCTTGCACAGAGGTAGGAACAGAAACCGAGGACAGTGAAGTAGCAAATGTCTGAAGGTGGGGAGAGAGGCGATGTAGAGAGACAAAATTTGTCATCGGATGAGCAATAAAGGCGGGCCCCGGATCAGCAGGGCACGGAGAAGCCGAGGTCGAGACCGACTGCATAGGGGCAACGGAATGAGGAGGGCGGCAAGTGTAGACACGGATAACAGGCAGCTTGGACGGAGCAGGAGTTGGGTCAGGAAGAACCTGTGGAAGAGGCGTAGTAATGGGGATGACAGGTCGTGGGAGGGATGGATGTAGAGGGGTCGGTGGTAGAGGAGTGGGTAGAGGAGGAGAGAAGAAAGGTTGATCCTCCCGGAAAGTAACATCAGCAGATACGGAGACCTTCCGGGTAGCCGGGGAATAACACACATAGCCTTTCTGAGTACGGGAATAGCCGACAAAAATTTGTTTAGCCGCCCGGGGATCCAACTTGTCCGTGGACGGACCCAGAAGAAGGACGAAGCAGGTGCAGCCAAAGACCCTGGGTGTAATAGGGAAGGCCGGAGCAGAGGGAAAGAGGAGGCTGAACGGAGTGGCCTGGTGGAGAACCGAGGAAGGGAGACGGTTGATGAGGAAGCAAGCAGTGGAGACCGCAAAGTTCCAGTAAACTTTGGGAACATGCATGTGAAGCATGAGGGCGGGCAACGACAAGCAGGTGTTGCTTCTTCCGTTCGGCAATGTCGTTTTGTTGGGGGTGTAGGCACAGGATGTCTGATGAATAATACCAAACTTCGCGCACGGATTGGCAAATCCGTGGCTAGTGTATTCGCGAGCATTATCAGTGCGCAACGTTTTTATGGTAGTGGAGAATTCCGTATGAGTCTCTAGCACAAAGGCACGGAACACGCGAGGAAGCTCGGAGCGATCACGTAGTAAGTAAAGTCACGTCATGCGAGAGTAATCATCAATAAAGGTGATAAAGTAGCAATAACCGGAAATACTAGTAAGTTTGAAAGGTCCCCAAACATCGGAGTGCACTAAATCAAAAGGAGCCGAGCTCCGAGTACAATGTGCAGAAAAAGAAGAACGCGGCTGCTTGCCGAAAATACAAGAATCACATTGAAAGGGAGAAAGAGATACATAAGGAAGCGCCATCTGGAGGACTGGCAGAGGGGCATGCCAAAGACGGTGATGCTAATCGACAGATGAGACGGAGGAGATGGAGGAAAGGACGGTTGGAGAGGCATCAAGAAGGTAGAGCCCGTTTTGTAGTTGAACCTTGCCAATGGTAATCCGTGTCCGCCGATCCTGTATCAAAAAACAGAGAAGGTGAATGTGACAGAGCAATCCATATCGTTAGTAAGACAGCCAACAGAAAGTAAATTAAATGGGGAGCCCGGAACATAAAGAGCTGAGTGAAGAGAGATGGAGGGGTTGAGGGAGATGTTAGCACAGCCAGAGAACGAAACAATCGCCTCATTAGCGACGGTGATACACTTCAAATGAGGAGCATCCAAGAACTTGGGCGGTCGCAGCGAGGTGATGTGATGAGTAGCACCCGAGTCCAAGATCCAGCGCAGACTGGAGGAAAAACAAGTCATACCTGCAGTGGAGGTGGAGGCAACAGAAGCGGATGGAGGGTTGAGCAGTCCATGGAGTTGCTGGAGCTGGAGGCGAACGGCCTCAAGGTCGGTGTCTGTGGCAGAAGAGCCGCCAGCTGCAACAGTAGCAGTCGAACGAGGAGGGTAGCCATGTTTCTTGTAGCAAACGGCCTCAGTGTGGCCGTCCCGGCCGCATTAGGAACACTTTGGGCGGCACCGACCACCACGCCCCCTTCCACGGGAGCCCGAACGTCCACCACGAGCAGAAAGTGGCGGGGGAAGTAAGGGGGGAAGGGTCTGGAGAAGGGTCGGGGAGGAGGGTGCAGGAGTATCTGGGGGCGGTGTCACTCGAATGAGCATAGAGCAAACATCAGATAAGGAAGGAATAGCGGTTGAAGCCAGAACTTGAGCACGGATACTCTAAAGGTGTGTCGGGACACGAGCCATCATCATAGCAATGCAAACGGCCTCCTTTTGTGTTCGCTGAGCAGCAAGATCAGTGGTAGAAGGCTGATGTTGAATCCAGGCCTCCGCAAGAGTCTTAGCACGAGCAACAAACGATGTCATATCCGCAGCCCCGCCAGCATCGAGAGCCTGAAGATCGGTAATGTCGTAGAGGTGCTGGAGGCTGTCCTTGCCGGAGTATAAGGAGTGGAGCTAATCCCACATAGCATTGGCCGTCTCATGATACATGACCATTTGGTAGGGCTCACCCTCCAGGGAGTTGAGGAGCCACGTCTGAACACGACCGTCGTTGCGCTACCAGTCGTCGGTAGGAGAAGGAGGTCGTTGAGTGAGATGAAGAACAAGGCCTTTGGCCTGAAGAACTCGGCGAACCGAGTGCACCCAGGGGATGAAATTCTTCTTTCCAGACAGGGAAATGGTGGTGATCCGCAGCTCATCGTGAATTTCAGGAGGAGTCGGGCGGTCTGCAGAAGGGTTAGCCGGGCGGTCTGCAGAGGGGTTAGCCGCCTGGCCGGCGGAGTCAACAGAGGATCCCATGAAGCCGGGAGAGGCCGCAGTGAGCAGAAAAGGGGCGCGGCGGGAAGATGAGGGCGTTGCGGGAGAGAACTCTTGCACGACAAGCCCGCGCGGTTTATAGATGAGGCCACAGCGGGTAGTCAGGGCGACAAGAGCAGCGGCAAGCACTGAAAAAGAAAGGGAGGCCGCGACCTGAGTGCGGATAAACAAACCGAACGGTCACAGTGAACACACTAGCGGCCAGAGAATGAGCAGCAGTTAGGGATTAGAGGCAGCGGTTAGGGAGAAAGACAGCGCGAGAAGGAGAACCGGCGAGAAGGAGAACTCGAGTGGTAAGGAGAGGCAGCGGGTAGGAGAAGCCGCGAGAAGAGGCCGCAAGTAGGAGAACTCGAGCGGAGAGGAGAAGGCAGCGGACAGGTGAGGAAGGCGAACCGGGAGAGGGTCCCACGGGAGCGGAGAGGAGAAGGCAGCGGGTAGGAGAAGTCACAAGAAGAAGCCGCGAGTAGGAGAACTCGAGCGGCAAGGAGAAGGTCCCACGGGAGCGGAGAGGAGAAGGCAGCGGGTAAGAGAAGTCACAAGAAGAAGCCGCGAGTAGGAGAACTCGAGCGGCAAGGAGAAGGTAGCAGGTAGGAGAAGTCGAGCGGCAAGAGGGGGGTGGCCTTGGCGTGACAAGAAGAAAAGACACGCGCGACAAAGAGACCGCGCGGCAAGAAGGAAGCCACAGCGGACAGAAAGAGATAGGCCGAACCGGGAGAGGGTCCCACGGGTCGGGCTATAAAAGAGAGAGGGGGGAGGGGTGGAACCACGGGAGAGAGAGAGGGAGAGGATGCGGGTAGACCGAAGGCAAGCCGCAGGCGCAGGCAGGCCGGCGAGAAGAGGAACCCGCGGATAGAAGCGGGTAGGAAAGGAGAGGCCGCAGAGCAGTCTGCGGACAGGTGAGGAAGGCGGTCTGGGCGGTTAGAAAGTGGGAGACCGCGGGGACAGGGACCCTCGCTCTGATACCATGTTGAGAGAGCACAAAACTTGTATGTATTGCTTGTATGTGTAAATACAAAGAGAGAATACAAATATATATGAGAGAGAAGGTGAGAAGAAATCCTATACAAGATGTGGGACTAAGAAGAGAAAAAGAAAATACAATAAAGAAAGGGGCTCAATAATGGGCCTTTTACATTGGCTTTTCTAACAGATTTTAACAACCTATTTTTTCAAAAATAGAAAATAAGTTATTTGTCAAAATAAATAAAGCTTTTGGGAATATATAATATTGAAAATATTATAAATAAAATTGCATTGTAGCTCAATTGGTTGAGTGCTTGTCTTTTATGTAAGTGGTCTTGGGTTCGAATCCTAGAGAAGGACATATTTGAAAAAAAAATTAATAAATAAAAATATTCTTGTCCTTGTTTAAAATATATTTTTTATAAAGAAATTTATTGTTAGTTCATATTTAAAGTTTATTTTTTATAAACAAGTTCATTATTATGTTAGTGATTAGTTTTTTTAATAAACAAGTTTATTTTTATGTTGTTGCACAAAAATTTTTTATAAACAAGTATATTTTATGTTGTTATTTAATGTTTTTTTTATAACTGTACAGAAAAGCTGAACCTTGTACATACTTCTTTGTTATCAAATACAATATATGAATACATATATATAGGAGGGAGAAAGAGAGAAGAGTCTCATATACAAGGTGTGGGACTAATGTATATAGAGAAACAATAAAAGACTAAATGGGTCACAAACATAGGCCTTTACATGGACTTTTCTAACACTCCCCCGCAAGCTGGAGCGTACACGTCGTAGGCACCCAGCTTGGATAGGAACCGGAAAAATAGGGTACTCAGTAGGGCTTTCGTAGGAAGATCAGCAACTTGTTCAGTGTCTGAAACATTCTTCAATTCTAGCTTCTTCATTTGAACTTTCTCCATAACGAAGTGGCAGTCCACTTCAATGTGTTTTGTTCTTTCGTGGAAGACTGGATTCTTAGCTATGTGTATAGCAGCTTGACTGACACATAGTAAGGTAGCAGGTGAAGGGAGTTTTACTCCTAGATCATCGAGGAGACTTTCAAGCCACGTAAGCGCAGAGACAACTGACGTCATCGACCGGTATTCAGCTTTAGCTGAAGCTCGAGTAACCACAACTTGTTTCTTACTGCATCAGGTCACAAGGTGACCTCCAAAGTAGGTACAGAATCCACTAGTGGACCGTCGATCATCTACGGAACCAGCATAATTTGCATTTGAATTTGCCACCAACGTGGGAGTAGAAGAAGAGGTTTTGTATACCAGCCCTTAATCAGGAGCTATTTTTAGATATCTCAGGATGCGCTTGACGACTTGTAGATGAGACATCCGAGGAGCATGCATAAACCGGCTGACCACCCCAACAACAAAGGATATGTACGGTCTCGTGACCGTTAGATAAATAAGTTTTCCAACGAGTCGACGATAGTATTCTGGATTTGGAAAAAGAAGATCTGCATCAGAAGCATGTCCGCACAACTTGTGATTGGCATCCATCGGGATGTTAATCGGCTTGCATCCAAAATAGCCAGCATCCTGAAGAAGGTCGAGACAGTATTTCCGTTAAGAGAGGACAAGTCCATAAGGACGTCTTGTGATTTCAAGACCAAGGAAGTATCGAAGATTTCCCAAATCTTTTGTTTGAAAAACCGAACTAAGATGTTGTTTGACCGTTTGTATTCCGTTTGAATCGTCTCCTGTAATTAGAATGTCAACGACATATACCAAAAGAAAAACCGTTCCTGCAGTTCGATGTCGAGTGAACAGAGAGAAGTCTGTCGAGTTTCGAGTAAAGCCAACCTCCCGAACAGCCTCACTAAACTTATAAAACCATGCTCGAGGGGATTGTTTAAGACCATAAATAGACTTCTTAAGGTGACAAACTCGGGACTCCACCGTGGTCTAAAACCCGGACGATTGTTGCATGTAAGACCGTTTCTTGTAGGTCACCATTTAGAAACGCAATCTTGATATCCAGCTGATGTAAGGGTCAGTTGCGATGCACGGCCACAGAGAGAAGAACACGAACGGTGTTGAGCTTGGTCACTAGAGAGAACGCATCCTCGTAATCGAGACCTTGTTGTTGAGTAAAGCCACGAGCCACCAGTCGGGCTTTAAGACGGTCAATTGTACCATTAGGAGGAAGGGGAACCAGATCCCATGTCAGGTTACCTTATGTTGATGCACGAAATGCGACACCGTCTAGCTAACCGTTCGATCACAGGGGAAAGCGGGGAAAAGGAGGAAAGACTGTCGAGTAGCCGGTTACTAGCGGTTAAGGCAGAAACCAGAGCAAGCCGCAAGAAGCGGCGACACCACACTTCGCCCGCCGCGGCCTGAATGCCTCTCCTGCGGCGGACTTTTCTTTTATATAAAATGGAGCGATTACACTTTGAGAGGAAAGAGGAAAGAGGAAAGAGAAGAAAGAGACAAGCCGGCCGGACAATAGACCGCAAAGGACTAGATTCGAGGCCGCAGCTCTTAACAAGCGAGCTCCTTGACTCGAGTCCGCGTGCTTTGGGTGTACTCCCGCCCCCTATTTATAGATTTGGGGGCCTGCCCGAGCGGGCAGGGCTAAAATAACCGGCTGCCCAGGTTACAAGAGAGTCGTCAGCGGTGACGGGAAACAACCAAGAAGAAAAGAGGGTAGAGGGAAGCCCGCGCGGCCTGGCGGTCTTCATTTGACGAGTTGAGAGTCTCGGCCTCTGGACGGGCTGATCTGGACTCCCTCTGTCAGCGACCTGGGATTTAGGTCGCGTGGCTTTGGCAAAGACAGGCCGGCCAACGAAAAACGGCTGGCCCTCAAAATTGGCGTCGAGCTGGGCTGGAACTGGCAGTGACCTAACGGACAGGCCGCCCGGCTTATCTGACAACAAGCCGACTCACTGAGAATGGCGGCTAGAAAGTACAAGCCGCCCGGTCTTGAAAACCTGGAACACTAGTCGTGGATTCCGGGCTAACACCTTAGAGGGATGTCGATTCTTCGTCCATGGCTGCTCAGCAGCCCGGATGTTGGAGAGCCACCTGCACAGAGTTAGGGACATAAATAAAGGATAAAAAAGTAGCAAAGGTGTGAAGCGGTGGGGAAAGGTGATGTAACGATGCATAGTTCGTCATGGGATGAGCGGTGGAGGTCGGTGCCGGATCAGCAGGTCGCAGAGTGTCAGAGGTCGAAGCTGACTGCATCAGGGCGACGGAGCGAGGAGGGTGACGAGTATAGACACGGATAAGAGGGGGCTTGTGGAGAATGGGAGTCGGGTTAGGGAGGAGTCGTGGTAGAGGAGAGGTAACTGGGATGACAGGTCTTGGGACGAATTGTGGTGAAAGAGGTGGGTTTGGGGCACAGAAGAACGGTTGATTTTCCCGAAAGGTAACATCAGCAGAAACCGTCACTTTGCAGGTAGTAGGAGAGTAGCAAACATACCTTGTTTGTCTCCTTCACATAGAGCATAGAGCGGGTAGTAAGAGAGTAGCAGAAACCGTCATTTTGCTCTGCTTCTACTTTACACCCTCTTTCTCATTTTGTGACTTATGACTCATTGTCTCCTTCACATAGAGCATTTGTCACCTCTTTGGCCTTCATTTCTATTCCTCGGTCTTGGCAGGAAGCACTTGAGCATAGTGAGTGGAAGGTAGTCATGCTGGAAGAAATGGGAGCCCTTGACAAGAACAATACTTGGGAGCTGGTTCAACTCCCTAAGGGGTAAACTGTTGTGGGATGCAAGTGGGTTTTCTCGGTGAAACAAAACTCTCAAGGTCTTGTGAGACGATACAAAGTCAGGTTAGTGGCGAGAGGATATACACAGACAGCGGGCATTGACTATTAGGAGACATTTGCACCAGTGGCAAAAATGAACTCCATCAGGATCTTGCTTTCATGTGTCGTGTGTTAGGGGTGGAGTCTCTTTCAGTTGGATATGAAGAAAGCATTTATCCACGGTGACCTTGAGGAGGAAGTCTACATGTCCTTACTTCCTGGTGTTAGCCAAGAAGGATCGGCAGGGAAAGTTTGCAGGTTGAAGAAATTTATGTATGGCTTGAAGCAATCTCCACATGCGTGATTCGGGAGATTTCACCGGGCAATGATCTCTTTCGGGTACAAACAGAGAAATGTTGATCACACTTTGTTTGTGCAGCATAGTGAGGGTAAGGTGGCTGCTCTTATTGTCTATGTGGATGATATAGTAATAACCGGTGATGATACCGAAGTGGTCGAACATCTGAAATCCAGGTTGTCTTAGGAATTTTGAAGAAGGATCATGGCCCCCTCAAGTATTTTCTGGACATCGAGGTGGCTAGATCCAAGTATGAGATTTTTATATCTCAAAGGAAGTATGTACTAGACTTGCTTGAGACGACTGGAATGCTCGGGTGCAGGCAAGCTGATACCCTAATTGAGGTCAATCACAAACTTGGAAGAGATGGAGGAGAAGTCGTTGATGACGTACCTGCTTCAAACGATTGGTAAGAAAGCTTATTTATTCACACTCGACCAGACATATCCTATGTTGTGGGGATCCTTAGTCAATACATACATTAACCTGGATCACATCACCTGGATGCTGCACACAGAGTTCTGAGGTGCCTCAAATCCACTCCTGGCAAGGGAATTTTGTTCTCACCCAATGAGGCATTGACCGTAGAGGTCTACACGGATGCGGACTGGGCAGGATCAGTTGACGAAAGGAGGTCAACATCAGGATATTGTTCCCTTGTTGGGGGTAATTTGGCAACCTGGAGAAGCAAGAAACAACTTGTTATTGTCAGATCCAGCACAGAAGCAGAATTTTGTGTTATGGAACAAGGGCTATATGAAGGGTTGTGATCTAGACGATCATGAAGGACTTTGGTGTGAAGTGTGATGGTCCAATTAGGGTCTATTGCGATAACAAATCTGCGATCAGCATTGCCCACAATCCGATGCAACACGATTGCACCAAGCACGTGGAGATCGACATACACTTCATCAAGGAAAATATTGTTAGGGGATTGTGAGTATCCCGTTTGTCTCATCAAATCAGCAGCTTGCAGATGTGCTTACTAAAGGGATGAGTCGGAACTTGTTTGACAGAATACTGAACAAGTTGGGCATGACAAACATTACACGTCCAACTTGAGGGGGAGTATTGGAATATGTTAGAATAATGAGTTTTTATGTTGTTACCTTATTTTTGTCATGTACACTCATATATATGGGAGCCTCTAATGTAATGTATTTGGTGGTTGATTCTTTTCCTCAACATGGTGAAATGTTGTATTGTACAATAAATTTGTCTCAATCTCTTATGTATAAGCCTTCATGTATCAGACGTGAATCTGTCATCTCTGTCCGAAACAATTGTTCGGGGTATTCCATGAAGCTTATCAATAACATCGATATATTCATCTACTAATCGCTCAGTTGGTCCGCTCTGCTTAGTGACAATGAAGTGTGCGCTCTTTGTCAAGCGATCAATAATTACCCAAATACCATCATTTCCTTGCTTGCTTCGTGGTAAACCCCAAATAAAATTCATCGCAATGTCGTCTCACTTCCATTCTGAAATAGGTAATAATTTAAGATAACCTCCTGGTTTCATATGTTCTATTTTCACTACCTGGCAGATATGATATTTGGCAATGTATGTAATTACATCCTTCTTTATCTCTGGCCACCAAAAATCTTGCTTTAAGTTATGATACAATTTAGTACGGTTGGGACGAAGGGAATATGGCGTATTATGCGCTTCATGCAAAATATAAGTCCTCAAATTGTCTGTATTTGGAATACAAAGCCTATCATTCATGAATATTAGTCTCTCTTTTTCTATAAAATTATTTGTTTCTCCCTTCTTTATCTTCTCCATTAAGGTTAAAAAGAAAGGATCCCGAAAGATTGCTTTCAAGGTTCTCTCTTTTATTGTATATTGGATCTGCATTTGAAACAACTGAGATTACTTATCTTCTAAATTAAAGATAAGAGATATATCCATCTTCTGCAATTCCAATATTATACTCTGATTATAAAGTACCATTACTGAGAGTGTGACTGTGCTCTTCCGACTTAGGTGGCGTTTGGCGCGGCTTATTCACTGCGGTGCGGTGGAAACGCACCACAGATATGACCAAAAGCCGTGTTTGGCGCGGCTCATTTCACAACCTGCGTTTATTAAAAACCGCGGCTTCCTCCTTATACCCATCCGCGATATTTTTCGTCGGTCGACCGCAGCTTTCTCTTCTCTCCCGATAGCCGACCTTTCCTCCTCCTGAAAACCTAGCGGGGAACGATCGGCGGCCAACGATCCCAGCGGCCAACGTTTCTCTTCTCTCCCGATCCAAGCGGCGAACGATCCGCCTGCGCCAAACCTAGCGAAGAAGGACGGCAAAACTCAGGTTTGTTTGATCTAGATCCCGATCCCGTTCTTCCATTTTCCAACCAAACAGACGCACTCAAAGACCCGAGAAATCTCTTGATTTCTCTAGTGTGGATTCTGAGGAGTTTTAGATTTCAATCTCTTGATTTCTCAAGCATCTCTTTAATTTGCAAATCCATTAACATCCTTCAGCGTGCTTTCTTTGTGGTAAAGTTGTGATTATTCATGTTTTTTTTAATCTTTCGAGGCTTGGATTTCCGATTGCATAGCCTTTCTCCAATTTTCATCCTAATAAACTTTAGCATACGTGAGAGTATGTGTGTATATGTATATGTGTGTGTGTGAGTATATGTGTGTGTGTGTATGTGTAAATATATGTGTGTGTGTGTGTATATATGTGTGTGTGTGTGAGTATATGTGTGTGTGTGTATATATATATATATATGTGTGTGTGTATTTGTATATGTTTGTGTGTGTGTGTGTATATATATATGTGTGTGTGTGTGTGTGTATATATATGTGTGTGTGTGTGTATATATATGTGTGTGTGTGTGTGTATATGTTTGTGTGTGTATATATATATGTGTGTGTGTGTATGTATATGTGTGTGTGTGTATATGTATATGTATATGTGTGTGTGTGTATTTATACTTGGTGTATATATTTATATGTGTGAGGTCATCCTTATTGGAAAAATTAACATATTTTGTTTTTTAAGGATGGTCAAAACCAAAGATGGAGGGGTGGCTGCATTTTGGGATAATACAGACGTACTGAATTTTTGTGACATATATATCAAAGAGATCGAGATTGGGAACCGACCGACCACCCACTTTAATAAAGAGGGTTGGAGAAATGTTATGATAAAATTTGAAGAAATGACTGGGAAAAAATATGATAAGGTTCAACTTAAAAATAAGTGGGATCATCTGAAGAAAGAGTGGAAGTTATGGACGGATCTAAAACGCGGTGAAACCGGATTGGGGTGGAATGCTTCCAGGAAGACTATAGATGCCTCAGACGAGTGGTGGGATGAAAGATTGAAGGTATTATTTCATTAATGTCCATGCACTTGTTTTTTATAAAAGTTCTTGGCTTCTAATAATGTTTACTAATTTATGGCAGATTATACCAGCTGCGAAGAAATTCAGGTTTTCAGGCATTCATCCAGAATTAGAAGAGAAAATGAACATGATGTTCCTATCTGTTGTCGCCACCGGCCATCACGCTTGCACCCCCAATACAATGAACGAGGTTCCAGAATCAGTGGACGAAGTAGGATTGTCAGATGCTGAGCATGAAGACGTAGAGGTCGGCGAGGTTCCTCAACCACGTGCTACGACGGCTACATCTGAAGTTAGCAAGAAAAGGAGGAAAGGGAAAACCAAAGCTGTTAGCTCCATTTTAGAAGACCTGGCGGAGTCTTCTAAGACCATCAGTCGGTACATCCAGGAGCCCATCAAAAGATCTTCGACAGAGTTTAGCATTCGAATGGCTATAGACAAATTAGCCACGTACCCGGAAGTCCAATCAGATGAGGACTTCTATGATTTTGCTATTACGTACTTTATGGACAAAAATCATAGGGAGACTTTTTTATGCCTACCAGATGGCATGAACCTAAAGTGGTTGCGTAACCGCTTCCTCCGAGGGGGGTAGTAGTGTTAGATTCAGATATGTTTATGTTATCATGTTATGGGTGTTTAGATTGTTGTTATGTATGTTTTGATTTTCTGTTTATTGTAGACACTACTGTGCGAGTACTACTATCTCTGTGTATGTTATATTGTTATTGGACGTTATATTGTGATATTGATAATTGTATTGCTAATTACTGCTGCATTCTTTTATAAACAGAAAATGTCTAGTGATGGCTCTGAAAATTCTGCCGAAGAGGAGGAGATCAGTAGAAGAAATTATTTGATTGCCCATCATCAGAATGTGGTAGCAACAGTATCTTTGGTAGCCGAATATACATCTTCATTACGGCTTCCAGTACCACGTATGACTTCAAATCAAACAGGAGATAAATGGCTTCGAGAACTGCTTCGTGGACCACGGGTTAGATTTCATGACTCATTCATGATGAGTCAAGAGATTTTCATGGATTTACTGCATGCTCTAGAGGAGAAGTGTGGATTTCAGCGCTGACGATTTACATATTATCGCATAACGAATCAATGAGAAAAACAATCGAGCGCTTTCAGCATTCAACAGAGACTGCTAGCAGATTTTTTTCTCTCGGCCTACGTGCGTTGCTGAAATTAGCAAAAGAAGTAATTCAACCATCGGACAGGAATTTCAGCAGTACTCCCCTTGAGATTTTGTATGATAGACGGTACATGCCTTACTTTAAGGATTGCATTGGAGCAATAGATGGAACACATGTTCACGCTTGTGTACCAGTTGGAAGTCAAGTGCCTTACATTGGGAGACGTGGCACTCCAACTCAAAATGTAATGGCAGCATGTGATTTCAACATGTGTTTCACCTTCGTTATGTCGGGCTGGGAGGGATCAGCGCACGATAGTCGCATTTTCAATTTCGCAACAAGTGATCCCCGTTATGAATTTCTGAATCCACCGCAAGGTAAGTGTTTAAAATTTTGCTCGTTTGTTTATTACTATGAAAAAGTATTCGACATAATTTTTTTTGGAATAATTACAGGAAAATATTACTTGGTTGATTCTGGTTATCCTCTGCAACGAGGATACTTGAAACCGTATCAGGATACACGCTATCATCTACCAGACTTTGCTCGTGGTGGTCGTCGAGCCGAAGGTAAGCAAGAAATATTCAATCACGCACACTCATCTCTAAGAAGTGTGATTGAACGATCATTTGGGGTTTGGAAGAAGAAATGGGCCATACTAAGGGACATGCCAAGCTATCGTTTTGACAAACAAATAGCCATTGTGATCGCCACAATGTGTTTGCACAATTTCATTCGGCGGCACCCCTCGCGTGTGGACATTGATTTCAGTGAATACGAGCAAAGAAATCGAGACCAGGGTATGAGCTCACAAAGCCGTCAAGAAACATGCACCGACACGGCAGGTGGGGTGGAGGAGATGATCGCCCTGCGTAATAGTATTGCTGATCAGCTGTGTGAGGCTAGATCGTAGAAATTCCTAAATGTAAGGATGAACTTTTATTACTAGTGTTATGAAAGAACTTTTACTTCGTATTGTCAATGAAAGATTGTTTATTCTCATTATTTAATTGAATCGTAATTTATTAACTGAAGAAAAAAAATTGAAAACTCTGTTTTGTATCCAAACAAACTTTTCGAAAACTCTGTTTTGTGAACTCTGTTTTACCCAAACAGTTTTTTAGCAAAACTCTGTTTTCCAGAATCAGCACTTTCTCAATCAGCAACAGCTCATCAGCAGCTTTTCATCAGCAACAGCCCAACCAAACAGAGCCTTAGTGCATCTGCTACGGTATTAGCTTTACCTGGGTGACACTGGATATCAACATCATAGTCTTTAATGAATTCTAACCAATGTCGTTGGCGAAGGTTTAATTCTTTCTATGTAAAGATATACTTCAAGTTTTTATGATCCGTAAAAATTTTGCATCGGACGTCGTTGACAAAGGTTTAATTCTTTGTGTAAATAATTAAAGATATGCTTCAAGTTTTTATGATCCGTAAAAATTTCGCATCAGACTTCATATAAATAATGACGCCATATTTTCAACGCAAAAACGACTGCTGACAATTCTAAATCATGAGTTGGATACTTTTTCTCGGCATCCTTTAACTGTCTAGAGGCATAAGCAATAACTTTTTTGGACTGCATCAGTACAAAACCAAGACCTTTGTATGAAGGATCGCTGAAAATCTGAAAATCCTCCTGATCCTGAGGGCATTACTAGTATAGGGGTAGTTGTAAGCCTTTTTTAATTCTTCAAAAGATACTTGACATTCATCATCCCAATTAAAAGATGTATTTTTACCAGTCAATTTTGTCAATGGTAAAGACAATTTAGAAAAAATTTCAACAAACTTCTTGTAGTATCCAGCTAATCCCAGAAAACTTCTCACTTCTGTTACGGTCATAGGATGGGGTCATTGAACGATTGCCTCAATTTTGCTAGGTTCTACAACTAACCATTGTGCATTTATAACATGACCTAAGAAGGACACTTCTTTTAACAAGAATGCACACTTAGAAAATTTGGCATATAGTTGGTGATCCTTCAAAGTTCGCAACGCTAATCTCAAATGTTGCGCATGCACTTCCTCGGTCTGGGAATATATCAAAATATCATCAATAAAGACAATAACATATTTATCTAAATAATCTTTAAACACTTGATTCATCAGATCCATAAAGGCTGCAAGGGCGTTTGTTAATCCTGAAGAAAAGAGGATCAAATCTTGTATATACTTCTTGAATACAAAAAAACAAGTATGAGTACAAATATATAGTAGAGAGGAGAGTAAGATCTAGCTATACAAATAATGTGAGACTAAACACTAAATCCTACATGTGCCAAGTTAATGGGCCAATATGTTATTTGTCCTAGTATTCTCTAACACTCCCCCGCAAGCTGGAGCGTGCAAGTCGTAGGCACCAAGCAACTTGCTGAGCAGTTGCAGAGCATGTCAGCAACTTGTTGAGCAGTAGGAACATGTGTTAACTCTATCTTCTTCAACTGAACCTTCCCTTGAATGAGATGACAGACAACTTAAATATGTTTTGCCCGTTCATGGAAGACCGGATTCTTGCCAATGTGTATATCATCTTGATTATCGTAAAATAAAGTGGCAGGAGAGGAGAGTTTGACTCCTAGATCATCAAGGAGACCCTCAAGCCATGTGAGCTCAGACACAACTGCTGTCATTGATCGATACTCGGCCTCAGCAGATGAGCGAGCAATCACAGACTGTTTCTTTCTGCGCCATGTAATAAGATGTTCTTCAAAGTAAGTGCAGTATCCATTTGTAGAACGGAGGCCATCCAAAGAGCCAGCATAATCAGCATCAGAGTATGCAATCAGAGATATGGGAGACGAATAGGGCTTGTATACAAGTCCTTGTCCATGAGCAGTCTTCAAACATCGAAGAATACGCTCGACTTCCTGAAGATGAGAGATATGTGACTCATGCATGAATCAGCTGACTTCTTCAACAACAAATGATATATCAGCTCTAATAGCAGCACTGTTGTAGATATCGGCCGACATATCCGATATGTCGGCCGACATAAAGGTTTTGGGGGTAAACCGCAACGAAAACGATATGTTTGAGCAAAATAACGGTTTGTAAAATATCGGATATATATCGGTGATATATCGGGAAATATCGGGATATATATCGGCGATATATCGGGATATATAAGGATTATGCACAATTGTGTTTATTTTTGTTTAATACTTCATTATAATCATATTGTTACATGTAATGCAAAGTGTATAACCATATATTGTTTGTACATTTTTACATATTTGCAAAAAAGTGTTATAAACATTGTTATCTTTATTTAAATATTAAATTCCGATATTGTAAAATATCCCTGATATATCCCCCGCAATCCGACATACGACATTTCAAACCCAAACCGACAAGAACCCGATATCTACAACCTTGAATAGCAGTGAGATATATCAGCTTTCCAACAAGACGGCAATAATACTCTGCATTCGAAAGGAGCAAATCAGAGTACGAGGCATAAGCACAAAACTTGTGATTGATATCCATAGGAGTATCAACAGGCTTGCATCCAGAATAGCCCGCATCACGAAGTAAGTCAAGATAATACTTTCTCTGAGATAACACAATCTCATCAGGTCTCCGACCCACTTCGAGACCAAGAAAATATCGAAGGCTTCTCAGGTCCTTTGTTTGAAACACAGTCGCCAGATGTTGTTTGATCATCTGAATTCCTGGAAGATCGTCTCCTGTAATCAAAATATCATCCACATATACCAAAAGAATCATTGTGTCTGTCGGACGATGACGAGTGAACAGAGAGAAGTCGGTCGAACTCCAAGTGAACCCAACAGCACTAACGGTCTTATTAAATTTATCAAACCATGCCCGAGGAGACTGTTTGAGACCATAAAGAGACTTCTTCAGACAACAGACAAGAGACTCCCACGTGGTCTCAAACCCGGGAGGTTGCTGCATATAAACGGACTTTTGTAAACCGTCATTAAGAAAAGCATTTTTGACATCCAATTGGTGCAATGGCCAGTGGCGATGAACAGCGAGGGAGATCAACACACGAACAGTATTGAGTTTAGTGACTGGAGAAAAAGTCTTAAGAGGGTGGGAAATACTTATTCAGGAATTTCTCCACTAATTGATCTCATGTAGTGATGGAGTCATTAGGTAATGAGTCTAGCCAGTCTTTAGCTCTTCCCTCTAAGAAAAATGGAAATAGTCGTAACAAAATTGCATCCTCAGATGCTCCATTAAACTTACACATGTCACAGATTGCTAAGAAAGTCCGTAAGTGAGAATTCGCATCCTCATGACCGAGACCCCCAAACTTATTATATTGTACTTATTGCATAATCAACGGGTCCATTTTAAAGTTATTAACCGCAATTGCGGGTCGCGCTAACTTAAAATGCAAACCTCCTCTTAAGGGTGTATTATAGTCACGACACGTCATTCGTGGCACAGCATGTTGGTTATTCTGATCATCTTGACCATTGTGGTCCACTTGACCCTAGTGATTATTCATGTTGTCGTGATTGTTATTATCCATCTCAGGATGAATACTACTAAGCGTTCTCAAAACTTTTCTGTTATGTTTACAAGTACGTTCTATTTCTGAATTTAAAGGTAGTAATTCAGTATTCCTATATCTGGACATGCACCAAACAGAACTACAGGTAAAATAACAAAACAAAAACTTGAGCTTTAATTACTCGGGGCTTACTAATATTGCAAGAATTAAACACTAAATTAGTTGTCTTTCCATGGGCAACGGCACCAAAAACTTGATACGCCGGTAACGTATATATAAAATAATGTAAGTGTACATGCCGGTTCAAGTAATACAAAGTAAAGATCGTTCCATCAGAGAAATAACTAACTTAATGCTTGCAAATACTAGCTTGACATTTTCTTTAAATTCAAGTAGATTAATTACAGCGAATACTAGATAATAGATGAAGTACGTGCCACTAATACGATTACGTAACTCTAATAGAACGGAAAAGTGTTTTAATCGATAAAGAGAGATAGTCTTGTAAATTGGTTTCTCAAGCCTATTGCGATGAGTTTTAAATGGATTCTTTAAGTTTTACTTGATTGCTACTTTGCAACGATTTGAAAGTGGAAATCTTTATCTCTCGATCTCAGAATCCGTTTACCCTCATCCCCCTAGTTATCTCTAACTTAGGTAAGAAAAACATACAAAAAGTGCACAAATCAGTGTTGTTAATATGAAGAGGAAATCTCTTTCTCTCTGTTATATTATACTGAGATCTATGTTACACTTACGTCACTCCTCTCTCAAATCACGTAGCGTAGTATAAAAATGGAACTTGGTTAAAGATTCACGCGACTCCTCTCTCGAATTTTGTCGTGTAGAATGAAGCGTTCAACTCTAGATTAGTGTAACTCGTCTCTCGAATCTCGCCACGCAACTTAGAAGAAGAAATATAATCTAGCATTTCTCATAAAACAAAGCATAGATACAATAAAAGTAGTTTTCAAGTAAACATGAAAGAGTGTTAAATTATAACATCACAAAACAGGACAAGGTACTACCAACATACAAGACTCAGAGATTTTAGTTCATGATGGCGGAAAACACCACAAAATAGGAAAGATCTTACAGCACATGATGGTAAGAATGCAAAATAGTGCAGGAAAATGCTCTTCAATTCGCGTCCAAGCAACCCTTCTCCAAGATCTGGTTTCGCCCTAGTTCTTCTTCTTCATCAAAGCAATGTCCCTCTCTTTTCTCTCTCCAAGAATGAATAATCCCCGCAATTCCAGCCAAATTTGCCCTTTAACTTTGTGCCTCCGTCTGAAGAGATGTCTCCCTTCATTTTGTAACCGCTGCAGGTTTTTTAAAAATTTGAAATATGAAATTCCGCGAGTTGTTATAACAACTGAAATAAGTTGTTATAACAACTTTCCCAGGCCAGAAAAACATCTCCAGCATTACTTCTTCGGATTGAATTTTTCAATGATTCTGACAAGAAAACATTGGAAAATGGTCACATTAATCAAACATAGGTTAAATATAAATTTTATAATCTTTTTATACACATTAAAACATCGTTTTCACCATTTATGCTTAAGGAAATAAACATAGATAACTTCTTTTAAGAAGTTATCAGGACTCTACCCAGATCAACCACTCTCCTCAACCTGGCAGCCCCAACCGCGGCCATTACCGCCACCTCTTCTACGTGTGGACCCTCTGCCCCCACCTAGGCCCCAGCTACCGCTTCCACCTCCGCAGCCGCCAGCTCCACGTCCATCGGAGCCTCGACGACCCTATCATCTTTCGTACCAACAACAAGTCGAGCTCCGTCGCAAGGGCCTCTATTTTCACTGCGAGCAACAACACTCGCCCACCCACGTCTGCCCCTTCAGGAATCTGTGTGTTGCTGGGATCTGAGGATACTGATCCTGACTCCGAGGAATTAGACCTTGAGGACAAGGTCGTTTTTCTGTCGGGGCGTGTTAATACGGCGCGGCCGCCACGTTCTGTTATAAGTCTATGTAGCCTCATGGGCATTATCGTACATTTCTTATTGTATTATTTTAATGTTTGTCTTGTAGTAAGGGGATTCATCTATATAAGGATCCCTAGGGGTAGAGTCTTTCTTATCTTGGAGTCTTGAGTGTTTTGGCTCTCTTGAAGAGTGGAGCGTCGAGGAGGACCCAGCCTCTGGATGCTTGGCGAGACTTGTCTCGATGGTATCTATGTTGTTTAATGCAATGTTCTTTGTTTTCTTGATCTAATTATAACCCTATTGTAACAACCATCCTTCAAAAAATAGAAGAGTAGAAGATAGCATGAGACTCACTTAAAATCATCAGTAAGCTTCTGGTGAAAATTTGAATTACTCAATTCATCTTTTCCCCCCTGCAGTAACATCTCCATATGCCTAACCTGTTTGAAAATGGTAGGTAATTGAAAACTTTAAATAAATAACTTAAGAATATAGAGGACTAGGCTAAACTTCTTAACTATGTTGAACCAAAACATAAATATGAACTTAAACAAAAAACAAATTAGTATTTTACTCATAATTTGATGAATGAGAAAAATGATTTCTGAATTGTTTAAAAGTGAAAAATCATGATCATGACTTCTACATCTTAAACAGAGCAACTTTTAAATTAAAAATTTCATGGCACTACAAAAAAAATTGTCACTGCATGATGATTTGATAATACTTAAAAACTAAATATCACACGAAGGATAAATATATAAATACGTAGTTACAAGAGAGCAAGACAGTTTTTGTGTGGTTCACCACCCTTTGGTTAATCCATAGCCCAAGCTACAACTCAAGCACGGGTTTCCACCATCAATGCTCCTTATGAAGGAGAGGATTCTCCATCTCCCGGTAGCATCTACAATTTATGCTCAACTTAAGGAGGATTCACACCTCTCATTAACCCTTATTTGAGGTCAGACCTATTATACACCCTACTTATGGTGGAGTGACTGTTATGTACCCCTGATTGAGATTTCGTGGTGTAGAAAAGTGGTTCAAACCTTGTATACACTTCTTGAATACAAAAAAACAAATATGAGTAAAAATATATAGGATAGATGAGAGAAAGACCAAGCTATACAAATAATGTGGGACTAAACACTAAATCCTACATGGGTCATGTTAATGGGTCAATACATTATTCTTCATAGTATTCTCTAACACTCCCCAGCAAGCTGGAGCGTACAAGTATTAAGCACCAAGCTTGGACAAGAACTGATAATAAAGAGGTCGTGGTAAGGCCTTGGTGAGGATGTCAGCAACTTGCTGAGCAGCAGGAACATGTGTTAATTCTATCTTCTTCAACTGAACCTTCTCCCGAATGAAATGACAGTTAACTTCAATATGTTTTGTCTGTTCATGGAAGACCGGATTCTTGGCATTTGCCAATGTGTATAGCAGCTTGACTGTCGCAAAATAAAGTGGAAGGTGAGGACAGCTTGACTCCTAGATCACCGAGGAGACCCTCAAGCCATGTGAGCTCAGACACAACTGTTGTCATTGATCGATACTCGGTCTCAGCAGATGAGTGAGCAACCACGGACTATTTCTTGTTGCGCCATGTAATAAGATGTCCTCCAAAGTGAGTATAGTAACCACTTGTGGAACGACGATCATCCAAAGAGCCAGCATAATCAGCATCAGAGTATGCAATCAGAGATAAGGGAGACGAAGAGGGCTTGTATACAAATCTTGTCCAGGAGCAGTCTTCAAGTATCAAAGAATACACTCAACTGCATGAAGATGAGAGATACGTGGCTCATGCATGAATCGGCTAACAACTCCAACAGCAAATGATATATCAGGTCTAGTAACAGTGAGATATATCAGCTTTCCCACAAGATGACGATAATACTCTGAATTCGGAAGGAGCAAATCAGAGTCTGAGACATGAGCACAAAGCTGGTTATTGATATCCATGGGAGTGTCAGCAGACTTGCATTCAGAATAACCCGCATCATGAAGTAAGTCAAAACAGTACTTTCTCTGAGATAACACAAGCCCATCAGGTCTCCGAGCCATTTCGAGACCAAGAAAATATCGAAGGCTTCTCAGGTCCTTTGTTTGAAACACAGTCGTTAGATGCCGTTTGATCATCTGTATTCCTGAAAGATCGTCTCCTGTAATCAAAATATCATCCAAATATACCAAAAGAATCAATGTGCTTGTTGGACAATGATGAGTGAACAGAGAGAAGTCGGTCGAACTCCGAGTGAACCCAACAGCACTAACGGTCTTACTAAATTTATCAAACCATGCCTGAGTAGACTGTTTGAGACCATAAAGAGACTTCTTCAGACAACAGACAAGAGACTCCCCTGTGGTCTCAAACCCGTGAGGTTGCTGCATATACACAGTCTCCTGTACATCGTCATTAAGAAAAGCATTTTTGACATCCAGTTGGTGCAAAGGCTAGTGGCGGCGAACCGCAAGGAAGATCAGCACACGAACAGCTTTGAGTTTAGCGACAGGAGAAAAAGCGCTTTGTCGGAGTTCCGAAGAGAGGCAGTGAAAAGAGACATAATTTGTCATTGGGTGGGCAGTGGAACCTCCCTTTGATACCATGTAGAAAAGAGGATCAAACCATGTATATCCTTCTTAAATACAAAAAAAACAAGTATGAGTACAAATATATAGGAGAGAGGAAAGTAAGACCTAGCTATACAAATAATGTGGAACTAAACACTAAATCCTACATGGGCCAAGTTAATGGGCCAATACATTACTTTTCCTAGTATTCTCTAACAAATCCAAACGGCATGACGACAAATTCAAAGTGGTCATACCTGGTATTGAACGTTGTTTTGAAAATATCTTCCTCTTTTACTCTTAACTGATGATAACCTGACCTCAAATCAATTTTTGAGAACATAGTCATGTGCACTAATTGATCAAATAGATCATAAATATTAGGAAGGGGGTACTTGTTTTTTACTGTCAACTTATTGAGTTCTCGGTAATCAATGCAAAAGCAGAGTGTTCCACCCTTCATTCTTATAAATAAAACAGGAGCTCCACAGGGTGAAGAGCTGGGTCGTATGAAATTTTTATCTAAGAGTTCTTGTAATTGAGATTTTAACTCCGCTAATTCTTTTGGAGTCATTTGATAAGATAGTTTATCTACTGGGTTTGCTCCTTCAATGAGAGGTATTTCAAATTCCAATTCTCTAGTTGGAGGCAATCCTGGCAAGTCATCAGGAAACACTTCCAAAAATTCACAGACTACTGGCATCTCAGAAATATCTTTCTTTTCTTCCTTTGGTTCTTTGATCATGATTAATATTGCCTCACCTCTCTTTTGAATTGCCTTTAACGTCTTCAACGCCGGTATCATTACTTTTGCTACATCAGTTAACCCTTTAAATGATACTAGGCTTCGATCCGGACAAATAATGGTAAGCTCTTTTGTCTTACAATTAATCACATCTTCATGTTTCCATAACCAATCCATGCCCAATATGATATCTTACTCAGAAATTGATAAGACTACCAAATCTACTTCCAACACTTTTCAATGATTTGAAGTTGCAGTTGAGCTCGCAATTGCATAGTCATTATGTGATAATTGGCCAATTGGGTATGAGTGCATGTAGAATATCTTGTGTTGTATATGATTTCCTTTGTAGAATATTCAAGATATGCGCTGAAATGAAGGAGTGACTTGCACCCGTGTCAAATAAAATCTTCAATAAGTGAGTGTATGCATAAATCATGCCTGTGATAACTGTCTCAACAGCCTTAGCCTCTTGAGGTCCCAAATTAAACACACGATGTTGTATGTGTTGATCATCATGGCTAGGCTCCACTGGTGTTGAAGTGGAGGCAATAGATTCACCTTCTTTTGTCCCCATTTGAAACACTCATTGAGGCTGAACTCTCAATGCTCCCTTAAAACCTCCTTCCTTTGCTTGCCTCCTTGGGCATTCACTTTGTCGAAGCCCAGGCTGGCGAGAAATATAGCATACGCTGATACCAAACAAACATTGACCTTTATGCACTTTTCGACATTTCTCACATTTACTAGCAGAGGATTGGGTCACACTACCTGACGTAGTTGAAAGGGATGGTTGTGACCACTTCTTTCTCTTCCATGAGGGCTCAGTTGACTTTCCTGAAAAACTCCTTACTCGATCTTTCACCTGATCGTTTCTTCATGAAATCTCTTCTGCTTTGAGTCTTCTCCATGTCTATTTTAGTTAGACGCGCTTTCGTAACGAGACTGTTGTAATTTGTAAGCTCTAATGGCATGAGAAATGTACGAATGTAATCTCGTAAACCTTGCAAGAAGTGACGATATCGATCCTTTTCTAATGTAATTAAGGCTCCCGCATAAAAGGCTAGATTGGAAAATTCAGCCTCGTACTGTAGTACATTGCAATTTTCTTGCACTATACGTAGAAATTTCTCTTGCAGCAGTCCTTTTTTTGAAGCTGGTACGAACCAATTAGTAAATTCATCAACAAATTCTTTCCAGAAAATGTCGGCAAGTCCTTTATCGGCAAACTTCCCACTCATAACAGCGTCCCACCAAGGGCGGAACTACCCCTGGGCACGGTAGGGAACGTGCCCGACCGGTTTTTTCCACTCCCGATCCCGTAGGTTTGATCGTCGCTCCCGATCCCATAGGTTTCATTGCCACTCCCGATCCCGTATGTTTTAGTTTGCTTAGGAGGGCCACCCACCTTCAATTGGACGCGGTGTGTGTCTCCCTCGGTTCATTGCGAACCTCTGGGTCGATTGTGTCGGTCCCCGGCATATTTTTTGCATTAGTAATCCGACATGAGAGTCTGGATTTAAGCATGTTGTGTGAAACCTACCCGTGGAGGTAAGCCCAGATCAGTGATGTTTGTGATGTGCATATCGATTAGTTCTAGTCGCGATAACGGGAATGTCCCGTCAATTTTATGCAGCATTTTAGTTAGTGCGATGGAGAAAAAAATTTCAAAAAAAGGAGCATGTCAAAGTTCGTTAGATTCTCAGGAGTTAGTTGCAATTGGTAAAAGAAGCCGCGTAAACGAGTTCAAAATTGAAGATCTACCCTCAGACCCGGGCTTAAGACTTTCTATTAACTCTTACGATGCAAACATTCAAGATTCTATACGAAGATATTATTTGCAAAAAGGTCTTTGTCAACCTCATCTAGAAAGTTTTCCCCAAATAGAAATCGGAAACAAAGCTCGACGCTTTAATAAGAATTGGTTTAACGAGTTTAAAGGTTGGTTAGAATACAGCAAAGAAAAAGATGCAACATTTTGCTTTACTGTTATATTTTTCCTCAAAGGGGTTGTGAGTCTACTTTTACCACGAGAGGCTTCAGAAATTGGAAAGATAAATCAGTATTGGACAGACATGTCGGAAGTCACACTACTCCACGCAATGCTTCTAGAAAACTCTGCGAGTCTTTGATGAATCAAAAACAGGGTATGCAAATTGCTTTTGCAAGACAAGATGAACAACAAAATTTGGATTATCGCGCTCGTTTATATGCTTCAATCGATTGTGTTAGATTTCTATTACGACAAGGATTGTCCTTTTGTGATCATGATGAGATTAATGAGTCTACCAACAGAGAAAATTTTATTGAGCTTTTGGAGTTTCTTGCATCACATAATAATGGCATCAACTCAGTTGTGTTACAAAATGCTCCTCAAAACTGTCAACTTACATCGCCTAAGATTCAAAAAAAAAATATCAGCAATTGCAATAGAGACAACAAATAAAATTGTTCAAGAAATTGGAAAAGACTGTGATACAATTTTAGTTGATGAATCACGTGATGTATCTACAAAAGAGCAGATGTCTGTTGTTTTACGATATGCTAATTCCAATGGCACGATCAAAGAACGTCTTCTTGGATTTGTTCATGTAGCAGATACTTCCGCGTTATCCCTTAAAGCAGCTATAGATCATTTATTTATGAGATATGATCTTAGTATTTCTGAATTGCGTGGGCAGGGATATGATGGTGTTAGTAATATGAAATGAGAGTTCAGGGGGTTAAAAGCTTTAATTTTGAATGAGAACAGTTGCGCTTTCTATGTTCACTGCTTTGTACATCAACTGCAATTGGTACCGCTAGCTGTTGCTGAAAAAATTCTGATATTGCTGAGCTTTTAACACTTATTAACACAATAATGAATGTTGTTGGTGGCTCTTGCAAACGTCGTGATTCTCTTAAAGCCTTGGAAGTTGATCGAGTTGCTACAGAGCTTGGATGTGGGGACTTGGAAAGTGGACGAGGGTTGAATCAACCTTTAGAGCTCAAACGCGCTGGTGACACGAGGTGGGGGTCACATTATGACACAACTTTAAATTTCATTCGCATGTTCTCTTCTATTGTTGATGTGCTGGAGATTATCATAGTTGATGGGGCAGATGGAAACCAAAGAGGAATGACAAGCGCACTTGTCCAAGTTATCTTGACTTTCAAATTTGCATTTGTTATTCATTTGATGAAAAATATTTTGTCAAAAACAAATGAATTATCCCAAGCATTGCAGAGGAAAGATCAAGATATTGTAAATGCAATGCATTTCGTAAAATTGTCAAAACTATTATTATTGAAGATGAGAAATGATGAAGCCGAGTGAGAAATATTTGTGTCCGAAGTCTCAACTTTCTGTAGAAAACATGACATAGAAATTGTTAATATGGAAGAGAATTTTGTTCAGCAAGGTAGATCAAGACGCAATGCGCGTGAGATTACAAATAAACATTATTTCAGGATTGAAATTTTTAATGCAGTGCTTGATTGAATGCTAAATGAGTTAAATGATCGTTTTAATGAAGTAAACACATAATTACTCTTATGTGATGCTTGTCTAGACCCGAAGGATTATTTTAGTTTTTATGATAAATAAAAATTACTTCATCTTGCAGTATTATATCCATATGATTTTACGCCAATAGAGTTGCAGTTACTTGAAGGACAACTTGACATATATATTTTTGATATGCGATCTACATCAACGGGCACATTTTCTGATATTAATGGAATTAGTGACCTTCTGAAAAAAATGGTTCAATTAAAAAAAGAAAATCACTATCAGTTAGTTTTTAGATTGTTGAAGTTGACTTGCCTCTTACCAGTTGCTACATCTAATGTTAAAAGAACGTTTTCTGCAATGAAGATCATAAAAATTTGGTTGCGAAATAGAACGGGGGATGAATGGACGAATGATTGATTGGTTGCTTACATTGAAAAAGAAGTTGTCGATACTATTACAACAGAAACTATTATTTAACGTTTTCAGAGCATATGTCAACGGAAAGTATCTTGTTGAATTGTAAGTTTTTCAGATCTAAACCTATCTTTTGTAATTTTGTGTTCAGTTTTTTATTGTAATATTGTGTTCAATATTTTCCTTACAAGAATATCTTTGCAAAAAAAATCTAGGACGCTACCCCCGAACCCCTGCTCAGGATGCACTACCCCTCGAACCCCCCGAATTGACAGTACTTAGATTGTGTCTGTGTGACTTCAAAATCCTAGTTCCGCCGTTGTGTCCCACCATCTTTTAACTTCTCCTTCAAATAAGAATGATGCTAACTCAATCTTTCGATCTTCAGAGCAACGCATTACTCAAAAACTAGTTTCTATCATTAGAATCCAATCTTCAATTTTAATCGGGGTCAAACCTCCTCTAAAGGTGGGAGGTTTTAGGTCAAAAAATTGTTGAAGATCCACGTCGACTGACCGTTGAGATTGGCTTATTTAAGGGTTCGATATAAGTGATTGTTGGAGGTGTATCCCTGACTAGTCGAATAGTCTCTTCGATTGCCCGGGCCATGTCCGCTACTTGTAAATTCAGTAATTCACACGCTGATCTGTCTCACTTTCAACTATTTTACGAAATGCTTTGATGGAAATGTTAAGGGTATCTGTAGACTGATTTAAATCCAGTTGGGTCTTAATCGACCTTAAGCGAGTTGTGCGCAGTGGATGAAATGTGTGGGTCAACTTAGTTGGGCTTTAATTGGCCTTGAGCGAGTTGTGCGCGCTAAATTTGACCAATAGAGTGGATTGAAATATGATACCCCTTAACTATATGAAAGAAAAGAAAACTACCAAATGTTAAGAACCAACCAAAAAAAAACACATCTTATGGTAGAAAATGATGATGGCTGAAATATATTTCTGTTATTACATTTGTATTGAAATGTTTAGACAATACTATGTAATCTTAGTATTGATTTTTATTTGTACAACAACTAAAGAAATTTAATTCCTCACTTAGTCTTGTAGTTAAAGACTAACCATTTCCATCCTAAAATTTTTAGGTGTTAAGCGTAAATCAGAGTAAGCTGGAGCTATATCGAGCATAGTATAAAGGACTAGTAGGCAGTTTTGAAGTGGCCAACACTCGAGAGAGTTGTTGCAGTGTTAAATCTTGTCTGCTTGCCAAAAAGAACTGTTAAATTATTAATATTTCATGTTAAAAGTTATGGACTTATACCTGTGGACATGTATAATGATGTAAAGTATATGAAATAAGAATTTCTTTCATGTTAAAAGTATATGTTAAATTATTAGTATTTCAATAATATTGTGGCATAAAGAGATAACATATTACTTAGACTTCATATATATATAAAAGGTGCAATGTATACAGTTCCTCTATGGCGGTCTTCGGGCCGTTACACGTTTGTCATTCGACTGCTTGCACGCAGCTCATTTCCTCAGTTGCTCGCAGCTTCTTCTTGCGATCATCAGCCCTCTCTGTCTTGTCGCCAACTCTCTTTGTCGTGGTGGTCGCTACTTGTGTCGACCGCCAGCAATCTGTTGCTCCTTGCTTTCTCTGTTTGCAGTGTATTATTGCGGCTTCTTAATTGTTGCTCTAGCCACAGTCTTGGCTCCTGTTTCCCAAAGCTGTTCGACCCAGCTGTTCGCTACTCTTGTGCTCATCCCGCCTCTGTTTGCCGCAGTTGTTCGCGGCCTCTTCTCGTTATTGTTTGTCGGTGTTGCATAACCGGTGTTCTTCAAACCGCCTGCTCTCTGCTTAACCGACCACTAGTGTTATTGCTTACATGGATTCGACTGCTGCTTCCTCACTTCCTGGATGTGTTGATGTTGTTCCCCTTGAGCTTCGTGATGAGCTTCGGATCACTACCATCTCTTTTCGTAGAAAACAAAACTTTATTGAATGGGTTCACTCAGTTCGCCGTGTTCTGCAAACTAAAGGCCTTCTTCATCACCTGACACGGACTCCTCCCACTGCACTTACCGAGGAGTGGAAATGCGAGGATGGTCGTGTCCAATCCTGGATTCTCAATTCCCTGGACACCGATCCGTATCGGATGGTCGTGTATCATGAGACGGCTCATGTCATGTGGGAGGATCTTCACTCCCTCTATTCTGGAAAGGATAGTCTTCAGCATCTGTTCGACATAATCAATGATCTTCAATCCCATGACCCTGGAGCTACTGGTGACTTGACCTCCTTTGTTACTCAGACCAAAACTCTTGTTGAGGCATGGATACAGTATCAGCCTCCCACCACGGATATGGTTGCACAACGGGCACAAAAGGAAGCAATTGGAATTGTCATGATGATGGCATGTGTTCCTCCTTATCCTCATAGTGTTCGAGCTCAGATTATATCTTCTACTGTTACTTCATCCCTCTCAGACGTTTACTTGATGCTTCTAAAAGTGACTCCTCCCTCGGATGCTCCTGCACATCTAACTCCGGCTCTCCTCCAGCAGCCCGTCTCTACTCTTGCTCCTTCTGCTCGTGGAGGTCGTCATTCTCGAGGATGGGGTCGTGGTGGTTGTACCCTCTTCAAATGCTCTCACTGTGGCTGGGATGGTCACCTTGAGTCCACTTGTTATCGCAAGCATGGCTTGCCTCCCCATCTTACTGCTTCTGTTACTACAGCTTCTCCCTCCACTACCAATGATGACATCGTTGCTCTGCATGCTCAACTCCAACAGTTACAAGAGGTGGTTAGTCGCTCCTTTGGATCTGTGGCATCGATTTCTAACGAAGGTATATCTTGTCTCTCACAAAGCTCTCTAAGGATTGTGGACTCGGGTGCCACGCATCACATCTCTCTGCAGCAACCACCTCAATACTTAGATTTTCTTTACCCCAAGTTCATCACAGTGGCAAATGGTGACACCACCCTGGTTTCTGGCGCTGCACATATGCATCTTACTTCAACCCTCTCTATATCCTCGGTTCTTCGTGTTTTGAGATCCCCTTTAACCTTCTCTCTGTTAGTCGTTTGACGAAGGATCTTGATTGTTCTATAACCCTCTCACGCTCCTCCTTTGTTGTGCTGGATTGACAAACGCATAATATACTTGGTATGGGGTGGTTGTTCAATGAGTTGTATCTTCTTGATGTTCAACCTACTGCTCTCTCCACTGTCTCGACGATTGAATGGCATCATTTTCTTGATCATGCTACTCTCCAGATTCTCAAGAAAGCTCTTTCAGATGTATCTCTTCATAAGTTTACTTTTGAATCTTGTATCTTTGACAAACATCACTGTGTATCTTTTCCTTCTTGTACTCGGAGCAATGCTCCTTTTTCATTAGTACATTCTGATATTTAGTTATCGGTATTTTGTCACGTTTATTGATGATTATTCGCACGTAATTTGGTTATATTTACTCTGTGATCGTGTCGAGCTTCCATCTATCTTCCATTCATTTATTGTGGAGACTCGTACTCAATTTTCTACTTGCTTCAAAATTATTCGAACTTGTAGAGAAAAACTCAACCTTGTATATACTATCTCAATAATCAAATACAATGTATGAATACACATTTATAGGAGGGAGAAAGAGGGAAGAGAGTCATATACAAGACGTAGGACTAAAGAGGAGAAAAGAAGGAAAACAAATAAATGGACCACATTCAGTGGCGGAACTAGGATTTTGAAGTCGCACGGGCACAATCTAAGTACTGTCAATTCGGGGGGTTCGGGGGGCAGCGCACCCTGAGTCGGGGTTCGGGGGGAACCGCCCCCCCCAAAATATTTTTTTTTTGCAAAGATATTTTTGTAAGAAAATATTGAACACAATATTACAATCAAAAATTGAACACAAAATTACAAAAAAAAAGGTTTAGATTTGAAAAACTTACAATTCAACAAGATACTTTCCGTTGACACATGCTCTGAAAACGTTAAATAATAGTTTCTGTTGTAATAGTATCGGCAACTTCTTTTTCAATGTAAGCAACCAAGCAATCATTCATTCATTCATCCCCCGTTCTATTTCGCAACCAAATTTTTATGATTTTCATTGCAGAAAACGTTCTTTTAACATTAGATGTAGCAACTGGTAAGAGGCAAGTCAACTTCAACAATCTAAAAACTAACTGATAGTGATTTTCTTTTTTTAATTGAACCATTTTTTTCAGAAGGTCACTAATTCCATTAATATCAGAAAATGTGCCCGTTGATGTAGATCGCATATCAAAAATATATATGTCAAGTTGTCCTTCAAGTAACTGCAACTCTATTGGCGTAAAATCATATGGATATAATACTGCAAGATGAAGTAATTTTTATTTATCATAAAAACTAAAATAATCCTTCGGGTCTAGACAAGCATCACATAAGAGTAATTATGTGTTTACTTCATTAAAACGATCATTTAACTCATTTAGCATTCAATCAAGCACTGCATTAAAAATTTCAATCCTGAAATAATGTTTATTTGTAATCTCACGCGCATTGCGTCTTGATCTACCTTGCTGAACAAAATTCTCTTCCATATTAACAACTTCTATGTCATGTTTTCTACAGAAAGTTGAGACTTCGGCCACAAATATTTCTCACTCGGCTTCATCATTTCTCATCTTCAATAATAATAGTTTTGACAATTTTACGAAATGCATTGCATTTACAATATCTTGATCTTTCCTCTGCAATGTTTGGGATAGTTCATTTGTTTTTGACAAAATATTTTTCATCAAATGAATAACAAATGCAAATTTGAAAGTCAAGATAACTTGGACAAGTGCGTTTGTCATTCCTCTTTGATTTTTATCTGCCACATCAACTATGATAATCTCCAGCACATCAACAATAGAAGAGAACATGCGAATAAAATTTAAAGTTGTGTCATAATGTGACCCCCACCTCGTGTCACAAGCGTTTGAGCTCTAAAGGTTGATTCAACCCTCGTCCACTTTCCAAGTCCCCACATCCAAGCTCTGTAGCAACTCGATCAACTTCCAAGGTTCTAAGAGAATCACGGTGTTTGCAAGAGCCACCAAAAACATTCATTATTGTGTTAATAAGTGTTAAAAACTCAGCAATATTAGAATTTTTTTCAGCAACAGCTACCGGTACCAATTGCAGTTGATGTGCAAAACAGTGAACATAGAAAGCGCAACTGTTCTCATTCAAAATTAAAGCTTTTAACCTCATGAACTCTCTTTTCATATTACTAGCACCATCATATCCCTGCCCACGCAATTTAGAAATACTAAGACCATATCTCATAAATAAATGATCTATAGCTGCTTTAAGGGATAACTCAGAAGTATCTGCTACATGAACAAACCCAAAAAGACGTTCTGTGATCGTGCCATTGGAATTAACATATCATAAAACAACAGACATCTGCTCTTTTGTAGATACATCACGTGATTCATCCACTAAAATTGTACAACAGTCTTCTCCAATTTCTTGAACAATTTTATTTGTTGTCTCTATTGCAATTGCTGATATTATTTTTTTTGAATCTTAGGCGATGTAAGTTGACAGTTTTGAGGAGCATTTTGTAACACAACTGAGTTGATGTCATTATTATGTGATGCAAGAAACTCCAAAAGTTCAAGAAAATTTCCTCTGTTGGTACACTCTTTAGTCTCATCATGACCACGAAAGGACAATCCTTGTCGTAAAAGAAATCTAACACAATCGATTGAAGCATATAAACGAGCGCGATAATCCAAATTTTGTTGTTCATCTTGTCTTGCAAAAGCAATTTGCATACCCTGTTTTTGATTCATCAAAGACTCGCAGAGTTTTCTAGAAGCATTGTGTGGAGTAGTGTGACTTCCGACTTGTCTGTCCAATACTGATTTATCTTTCCAATTTCTGAAACCTCTCGTGGTAAAAGTAAACTCACAACCCCTTTGAGGAAAAATATAACAGTAAAGGCAAAATGCTGCATCTTTTTTTTTGTTGTATTCTAACCAGCCTTTAAACTCGTTAAACCAATTCTTATTAAAGCGTCGAACTTTGTTTTCGATTTCTATTTTGGGAAAACTTTCTAGATGAGATTGACAAGGACCCTTTTGCAAATAATATCTTCGTATAGAAACTTGAATGTTTGCATCGTAGGAGTTAATAGAAAGTCTTAAGTCCGGGTCTGAAGGTAGATCTTCAATTTTGAACTCGTCTACGTGGCTTCTTTTAACAATTGCAACTAACTCCTGAGAATCTAACGAACTTTAACATGCTTCTTTTTTAGAAAAAAATTTCTCCATCGCACTAACTAAAACACTGTATAAAATTGACGGGACATTCCCGTTAGCGCGACTAGAACTAATCGATATGCACATCACAAACATCACCGATCCGGGCTTACCGCCACGAGTAGGCTTCACACAGCATGCCTAAATCCAGACTCGCATGTCGGATTACTAATGCAAAAAATATGCCAGGGACGGACACAATCGACCCGGAGGTTCGCAATAAACCGAGGGAAACACACACCGCGTCCAATTGAAGACGAGTGGCCCTCTTAAGCAAACTAAAACAGAAAATTGGGGAACAAGAGTAATTACCAATGGTGTGTTCCAGCAACACAAGACGATTGAAGCTCCAAATCAACCCTTCACGATGGATTCCAGCAACACAATGGTGTGTACCTAACATTAAAATGCTCGAAGATTAACACAATGGTGCGTCCAAATCAACCCTTCACAGAAATCTGGACTGAAATCAGTCAGAATTTCTGTGGTCTGAAATCTGGACTGAAATAAGTCCAGATTTCTGTGTGAAATCTAGACTGAAATCAGTCCAGATTTCTGTGTGAAATCTAGACTGAAATCAGTCCAGATTTCACAGAAATCTGGACTGAAATCAGACCAAATTTCACATAGAAATCTGGACTGAAATCAGTCCATATTTCGGTGAAATCAGTCCAGATTTCACAGTGAAATCTGGACCGTTAGGCAGTCAACCCCTTTAGGGGAAATCCAAATTTCACAGTGAAATCAGTCCAGATTTCACTGTGAAATCTGGTCGTTAGGCAGTCAACCCCTTAGGGGAAACCCATATTTCACAATGAAGTAGTATCGGCCACAAGATCGGGAGCCGGAGCAGGTAGCGATAGACGGGATCGGGAGCGGCGATGAAACCTACGGGATCGGAAGCGGAAAAAACCGGTCGGGCACGTGCGCTACCGTGCCCAGGGGTAGTTCCGCCCTTGGCCACATTACATGGGCTTTTTTAACACTCCCTCGCAAGCTGGAGCGTACAAGTCGTATGCGCCCAGCTTGGACAGACACTGGTAGAATAGGGTACTTGGTAGAGCCTTTGTGAGGATATTAGCAACTTGTTCAGTACCAGGAACATGCTTCAATTCTATCTTCTTCATTTGGACTTTCTCAAGGATAAAGTGACAGTCCACTTCAATATGTTTCGTTCTTTCATGAAAGACTGGATTCTTTGCAATGTGTATAGTCGTTTGGTTGTCGCATAACAAGATGGCAGGTGAGGGAAGTTTTACTTCTAGATCGGCAAAGAGACTTTCAAGCCAGGTAAGCTCAGAGACAATAAATGTCATCGTTCGGTATTCTGCGTCAGCTGATAATCGAGCAACCACTGCTTGTTTCTTACTTCGTCAGGTAACGAGATGACCTCCAAAATAGGTACATAAACCACTGATTGACCGGGGATCATCCAAGAAACCGGCAATAGTCTGCATCAGAGTACGCAACCAATGCTGAAGTAGAGGATGAGATTTTGTATACCAATCCTTGACCCGGAGCTGTTTTAAAGTATCTAAGGATGTGCTCAACAGCTTGAAGGTGATATGTTCGCGGGGCATGCATAAACCTGTAGACCACCCCAACAGCGAAGGAAATATCCGGTCTTGAGACCGTTAGATAGATCAATTTTCCAACCAGTCGTCGATAGTATTACGGATTTTGAAGAGAAACATCTGTATCAGAAGAATGTGCACATAACTTATGATTTGCGTCCATTGGAGTAGTAGTAGGCTTGCATCCCGAGTAGCCAGCATCTTGAAGGAGATCCAGGCAGTACTTCCTTTGGGAGATGACGAGTCCATCCGGTCGTCTTGCGACCTCAAGACCAAGGAAGTATCAAAGATGTCCCAGAACTTTTGTTTGAAAGACGGAGTTGAGGTGTTGTTTGACTGCTTGGATGCCCTTTGAATTGTCTCTGGTGATTAAGATGTCATCAACATAAACCAAAAGAAGAACAGTTCTCGTTGCCTGATGACGCGTGAACAAAGAGAAGTCGGTTGAACTCCGAGTAAAGCGACTTGTCGGACGGCCTTACTAAACTTGTCAAACTATGCCCGCGAGGATTGTTTGAAACCATAGATGGACTTCTTAAGTTGACAAACTCGGGACTCCCCCGTAGTCTCAAACCCGGGAGGTTGCTGCATGTAAACCGTTTCCTGGAGGTCGCCGTTGAGAAACGCATTTTTGATGTCCAGTTGGTGTAATGTCCATTGGATATGCACATCCACGGAGAGGAGAACACGAACGGTGTTAAGCTTGGTCACTGGAGAGAATGTTTCCTCATAATCGAGACCTTATTGTTAGGTGAAGCCACAAGCCACCAGGCGGACCTTCAAACGGTCAATTGTCCCACCAGGGGCATGTTTGATAACAAAGACCCATTTACACCCAACAGGTGTCTGACCGGTAGGTAAAGATACCAAGTTCCAGGTCTGGTTAGCCCAGAGAGCTGTCATTTCTTCTTTCATGGCCGCCCGCCAGTCAGGATTTTGGAGAGCCTCCTGCACAGAGTTAGGTACAGAAATCGAGGATAATGAAATGGCAAAAGTCTGAAGTTGTGGAGATAGGCGATGTAAGGATACATAGTTTGTCATGGGATGAGCTGTAGATTCTGGTGTCGGATCAGCAGGATGCAGAGCATCAGAGAACGAGGTCGACTGCAGTGGGGCACTGGAGGCAGGATGGCGACGAGTGTAGACACGTATAACAGGAGGCTTGGCAACAGGGGGAGCCTGGGCCGAAATTCTTGGTTGAGTAGTAACGGGAATGACAGGACGTAGGACTGTTGGTGGTAGAGGTGTAGAATCTGAAGCAGGGAAGAAAGGAAGATCCTCCTGAAAGGTAACATCAGCAGAGATTGTCACCTTGCGGGTCGCCGGAGAGTAACATGCGTAGCCTTTCTGTGTCCGTGAGTAGCCAACAAAAATGTGTTTGGCTGCCCGAGGATCCAATTTATCCAAGGATGGACCAAGGGTGTGAACGTAGTGCATGCACCCAAAGATGCGGGGTGTGATAGAGAATGTCGGAGTAGACAGGAACATGAGGCTGAATGGAGTGGCATTGTGGAGTATGGGGAAAGGAAAGACGGTTGATCAAATAGCAAGTCGTCGAAAGAGTAAAATTCCAATAAGCTTTGGGAATGTGCATTTGAAGAATGATGGAGCGGGCCACATCGAGAAGAAGTCGATTCTTACGCTCAGCGACTCCGTTTTGTTGGGGAGTATAGGCACGTGAAGTTTGGTGAATAACCCCAAAGTCAGAGCAAAGAGTCGCAAATTCGTGGCTAGTGTATTCACGAGCATTATCAGTGCGGAGAGTTTTGATTTTTGTGGAGAATTGCGTGCGGGTCTCAAGGAGTAAAGCCCGAAAGACACGGGGAAGCTCGGAGCGATCACGAAGTAAATATAGTCACATCATTCGCGAATAATCATTAATAAAAGTTAGAAAATAACGATAATCAGAAATGCTAGTGACTTTGTACGAACCCCAAATATCGGAGTGTACTAAAATAAAAGGAACAGTACTCCGAGTACAATGAGATGAAAAAGATGAACGAGACTGCTTGCCTAACACACATAATTCACACTGAAAAGAAAGTAAAGATACATCTGGTAGAGCCTTCTGGAGGACTGGTAAAGGGGCATGTCCAAGACGCTGATGTCAATCGACGGAGGAGACAGAAGAGAGGATAGTTGGAGAGCCATAAAGGAGGTAAAGCCCGTTCTGCAGTCGCCCCTTACCAATGATAGTCCGCGTTTTGTGATCTTGTATCAGAAAAGAAGAAAAGATAAAGGTTACAGAGCAATTTAAATCATTAGTAAGGCGACCAACAGAAAGCAAATTAAACTGGGAGCCCGGAACATGAAGAGCCGAGCGTAGAGAGAGAAGACGTGAGAGGGATATCAGCTGAGCCGGAGACGGGAACAGTGTCCCCATTGGCCACTGTGCCACGCTTAGGATGAGGAGAATCCAGGTATTGATGTGGCCGCAGGGAGGTGATGTGAAGGGTGGCACCTGAGTCCACTATCCAGCGAGGACTAGTGGAGAGACAAGCGATACCTTCTTGGGAGATGGAGGCAGCAGAGCAACGGAGGCAGGTGGGCGACTGAGCAGACCATGGAGTTGTTGGAGCTGAAGGCGAACCTCTTCAAGGTCAGTACGGACGGAGGAGTCGGTAGCAGCAATAGTGGCCTGTGGACGAGGAGGAAGCTCATGCTTGCGATAGCAGGTGGCCTCAAGGTGGTCGTCCTTGCCGCAGAAGGAACACTTTGGGCGAGGCTGGCCTCCCCGTCCGCGGCCCCGAGATCCGGAACGCCCCCCGCGAGAAGGAGGGGGGAAGGCAGCAGGGGTGCAAAAGTCTGCTGAAGGAGAGCAAGGGACGAAGGAACAGAACTATCGGGAGGTGGTAAGACCTTGAGCAACATAGAACACACATCTGACAGTGAGGGGGTAGCAGCCGAGGAGAGCAACTGAGCCCGAACGCTCTGAGGTGGAACACGAGTCATTATCATGGAAATACCGACAGCTTCTTTTTGAGCACGTTGTGCAGCAAGATCCAACGTAGGAGGTTGATATTAGATTCATGCTTCAACCAAAGTCTTGGCTCGAGCAACAAAGGAGGTGAGGTCGGTGGCCCCGCCAACATCAAGGGACTGGAGATCAGTGATGATGTCATAAAGATGTTGGAAACTATCTTTACCGGAGTATAGAGACTGGAGCTCATCCCACGTTGCCTTGGCCATTCCATGATACATAGTCATGCGGTAGGGTTCGGTATCAAGGGAGTTGAGGAGTCATGTCTGAACTCGACCATCGTTGCGCAACCAATCGTCAGTAGGAGCAGCAGGAGCCGCTTGGGTCAAGTGATGTAGAAATCCTTTGGATTGTAGTACGCGGCGAACAGAGTGTACCCACTCCACGAAGTTCTTCTTCCCGGCTAACAAAATGGTAGTAATACGCAACTCATCACGGAGTTCAGGGGAAGAGGTCGGGTAGTCTGCAAGGGAAGAAGTCGTCTGTCTGGTAGACTCAAGAGAGGTCGTCATGGCAAGGCGAGCAGGAGGCTAGGCCGGCAGACAGAAAAAGTGAACAGAATGGAGACCGCACGATCTGGGCGACAACACACCAGCGGCAAGGCAATGAGGCCGCCGCAACCCAAATGCGGAGCGGATAGCAGGGAGAAGCCGCCGCGACTAGATAAGAAGAGAAGTCGCACGGTCACGGTGATAATACACCAGTGGCAAGGAGGATGACACGACCAATATGCGGAGCCCGCAGCAGAGAGGAGAAACCGCTAGCGACAAAACAAGTCGTAGCGACTAAGTGGAGAACAAGACAGTCGAGAAGGCCGCACGGTCACGGTGAGTACACCAGCGGCAAGGGGAGATGCCGCAACCTAGATGCGGAGCTCGCCGAGAAGAGGGAAGCCGCAGCGACTAAGAGAAGCAAATCGCGGTGAGAAGAGAAGCCGCGGCGACTAAGACAAGTCGCGGCGAGCAGGGAGCAGAGCAGCAAGAGGGAAGAACTCGGCGGGTAGACTAAGAGACCGCAGCGAGTAAGAGACTCAAATCGCAGCGAGAAGAGAAGCCATAGCGACTAAGACAAGTCGCGGCGAGCAGGGAAGAAGGAAAGCGGGTAGGAGCCGTGGTGAGTAGTGAGAGGGAGACCGCGCGGGCAGAGGGAAACAAGGAAGAGAATGTCCCACCTGTTAGAAAGGTTATAAATGGGAGGAGAAGGAGAAGAAGAGGTGGAAGCCACGAGAGAGAATGAGAGACCAGAGGAAGCGGGTAGAATGGCCTTAACCGCGCGGGAAGTCGCGGTTACTGAGACTCTAACCAGGAAGCAGTTAGAAAAGGGGGCAGGCCGCACGACACTGCGGCTAAGTAGGAGAACAAGCCGCCCGGTAAGCCGGAAGAGCATACGGTTAAAAAAAATCAGGTCGGTCTGTCACCCTCTGATACCATATAGAGAAAAACTCAACCTTGTATATACTATCTCAATAATCAAATACAATGTACGAATACACATTTATAGGAGGGAGAAAGAGGGAAGAGAGTCATATACAAGATGTGGGACTAAAGAGGAGAAAAGAAGAAGAAAAAAATGGGCCACTTTACATGGGCTTTTCTAACAGAACTGATAATGCACGTGAGTATAATAGCCGAATCTTCTCCAACCTGTGCACTGAGTTTGGTATTATCCATCAGACTTCGAGTGACTATACTTCTCAACAAAACGGCGTGGCCAAGCGAAAAAATTAGCATCTTCTCGATGTTACTCGATCTCTTATGTTTCAAATGCAGGTACCACCACTATATTAGATCTTTGTCGTTTCTACTGTCATCTCATAAATCGCATGTCGTCGTCCATTCTCAATTTCATGGCTCCATTCACTCTCCTTTTCCCTTTAATGCACCTGTTCTCTCTCCAGCCCTATGTGTTTGGATGGACGTGTCATAATCTTGGTCCACCCATTGACAAGTTTGTTCCATGTGCTACAAAATTCATATTTGTTGGCTACTCTCGCACCCAGAAGGGGTATGTTTGTTATTCTCCTACAGACGGTAAAATGGTCGTTTTTGTTGATGTCACATTTCGGGAAGACCAACCGTTTCACACCATCCCTACAGATCCTCTTCTACCTCCTCCTTTGCCTCGGACCGCGGTTCCAGTCACGTCTTCTCTTCCACCTCTCCTTCCAACGCCGACACCCACGTCTGTCCAATCCAAACCGCCACTCCTACGATTTTACACTCGTCGCCCTCCTAGATCTGATGCCCTACAACAGCTACCTTCTACCGGTGTGCTCTCACGGCCTGTCAATCTGGCATCAACATCCACGGCTCATCCTATGGCAAATTACGTCTCTCTACATCGCCTCTCCCTACCTCTTCTTAAATTTGCTCTCTCTCTCTCTCCTCCATTTTTATTCCTACCCCTTTACAGGAGGCTCTTCAGCATCCAGGGTGGCGTGTAGCCATGGATGATGAAATGTCTGCTCTTTGGACCAATCACACTTGGGATCTTGTGCCTCTCCCTTCTGAACAGAGTTGCGTTAGTTGCAAGTGGGTTTTTGTGATCAAACATGTTGCAGATGAGACTGTTGACTGTCTCAAAGCACAGCTTGTGGCTCGGGGGTTCACTCAACAACAAGGACGTAATTATGATGAAACTTTCTCCCCAGTTGCCAAGTTAAACTCTGTTCGGATTCTGATCTCCTTAGTAGTTCACCACCAGTGGCCCCTGCATCAGCTTGATATCAAAAATGCTTTTTTGAATGACGACCTTCTTGAAACTGTATACATGCATCAACCGCCCGGGTTTGAGACCACGAGGGATTCTCATATATGTCTGCTCAGAAAATCAATATATGGTCTCAAACTGTCTCCTCTGGCGTGGTTTCCCAATTTTAGTAAGGTTGTTTGTGAGGTTGGCTTCAAGAGAAGCTCGACAGATTTCTCACTTTTTACTCGTCACCAATCGACTGGGAAACCTTCGGTACTAACGAATTGGGAAATCTTCAGTACTTCCTTGGCCTTGAGGTAGCAAGGCGACCTGATGATCATGTCCTGTCATAATAGAAGTATTGTCTTGATCTTCTTTAAGATGCTGCCTCTCAGGGTGCAAACCTGCGGAAACTCTGATGTATGTCAATCGCAAACAGTGTGCTCATGGCGCCTTGTGAGAAAACTGATATATCTGACTGTTATGAGACCTGATATCTCCTTTTCTGTTGGATTAGTCAGTCGTTTTATGCATGCTCCACGGGTCTCTCACCTCCAGACAGTCGAACGCATTCTCAAGTATTTGAAGACTACTCTTGGACAAGGGCTGGTGTATAAGTCATCCTCCTCTCTATCTTTGATTGTGTATTCAGATGCTGACTATGCGGGCTCTATAGATGATCGACACTCTATTACTGGTTTTTGTACCTACTTTGGAGGAAATCTTATCACCCGGCGTAACAAGAAGCAATCTATTGTTTCACGCTCTTCTCCTGAAGCTGAGTATCGTGCTATGGCGGCTGTTGTGTGACTTGTGTTAGAACTTACCTGGTTTGAGAGCCATCTTGATGATTTGGGAGTTAAACTATCCTCACCAACAACTCTATTCTGTGATTGTCAGGCGGCCATACATATTGCCAAGAATCATGTGTTTCATGAGCAAACAAAACACATTGAAGTCAACTGTCACTTCGTCCGGGAAAAGGTTCATTTGAAGAAATTGGAATTGGAACATGTACCTATGTTTGGGCAAGTAGGTGACATTCTCACCAAAGCATTATCATGACCATTATATCATCAGTTTCTATCCAAGCTTAGTGCCTACGATTTATACGCTCCAGCTTGGGGGGGAATGTTAGAAGTGTTAGAAGAAGTCATGTAAATAGGTCCATTACTTTGGCTCATAGTGTAGCTCATTGCTCTCTTAGATTAATCTCACATCTCAGATTGGGATCCCTCTTCTCTCTCTTCCTATATATATGTATTCCCTCTTGTTGTAAAGTTAAGTTTTTGATATTAATAAAAATTTTCACTGATTTTCCAAAGTTATAATATATAAAAGTAAGTCTTATATCATCAAAGCCCAAAGAAGTAAGTTGTTGGGCACAACGCTACGCACTTCTTCGGGTTTCTACTTCTTTGTTCTTTACAAATCCATTTTCAAAAAATAGCATAAGTTATACAATCGATTGTCAGCCTAGCATCAACCATCTTTCTCATTCATACTTTGTAGTTTGTACCAGCAATAAAAAACATACTCAGTATTTATTTTAGAACTTTTTAGACCATGCTCTATGCCAGGGTTCCTAATTTTCAATATACATCACAGTTGATTAAATTAGTGCATAGACTAATGAAAATGACAGTAATAAATTTAGGACCTACTCACCCTCACCTTCGCATAAAAAATTACTAGAATATAATTAATCTTCAAAATATAACAAAATTAAACTTAGGTAGACCAATTTTGCTTTCACCATCACCAACACAAAATACAAAAATAATTAAATGAAGCTAATAGCCCTTCCGGTAAAATTAATCTGCTACATAGTGTTTACTTGTCTCAGAAGTTTCAGAGCGGAATAGATTAAGCTAAGTCAGCAGTTGAAATCTTGCACAATATATCTTTAGACTGCGTACACATATACTTATAGAGGAATTGAATGAATAAGGATATATTAGCACAGTGACTATACTTGCCTTGGGTGCACTTTCTCGTATTTCATCAACCAACCACCTGTAAAAAAACTACTTTTATAAATTTCACAGCAACAATTATTATTGTGGGGTCGACTTCAAAAGATATGCACTAACAGATCTTTAGCCAATGCTTCGCTCCCAAAAAATAGGGTGTAAGAAGGAAAAATTCACGTGTTATCATAATAATGTAAATTGACAACAAACCTTAAACTTGCCAACATAAAAATTTATCCATGCAACGTAGTTAGCTAATTTACCAACATATAAAACTATCTAATCAATGAATCTAGCTTGTCAAGTTCGCCCCTCATAACTCCTGAGATAACAGTTGTAATCTAATTGTAAAGAGAGGCCTCAAAACTTGTATATACTACTTGAATGAATAGATACAAGTATGAATACATTTATATAGGCAAAGAGGAAGGAGAGAAATACCAATCCAAGATGTGGGACTAATACAAAGAGAGAGAAAAGAGAGAAAATGGGCCCCTAGATGGGCCCTAACTAAGGCTTTTCTAACACTCCCCCGTAAGCTAGAGCGTACAAGTCGTAGGCACCAAGCTTGGAAAAAAACTGGTAGTATAGCGGTCGGGAGAGAGCTTTAGTCAGGATGTTAGCAACTTGGTTTGTAGACGGAACATGCTCCAAATCTATCTTCTTTGACTGTACCTTTTCCCGGATAAAGTGACAGTCAACTTCAATATGTTGTGTGTTCGTGAAAGATCGGATTCTTGGCAATATGTATTGTTGCTTGACTGTCACAAAATAGTGTCGCCGGTGATGAGAGACGAACACCCAAGTCTCCTAGAAGGCTCTCAAGCCAGGTTAACTCAGAAACAACAGCAGACATAGCCCGGTACTCGGCTTCAGCAGAAGAGCGAGCAACCACAGTCTGTTTCTTGCTACGTCAGGTTATGAGATGTCCACCGAAGTAGGTACAAAAAACAGTTGTGGAACGTCTGTCATCAATGCATCCAGCATAGTCAGCGTCAGAGTACGCGACAAGAGATAGAGATGTGGATGGCTTGTACACAAGCCCTTGTCCTGGAGCGGTCTTAAGATATCGAAGAATGCACTCGACAGCCTGAAGATGAGATGTCTGAGGCGCATGCATAAAACGGCTCACAACTCCCATAGCAAAAGAGATGTTTGGTCGAGTAACTGTAAGATAGATCAGTTTCCAAACCAAGCGTCTATAGTATTCCGGATTTGTAAGCAGCTTGTCGGAGTCGGAGCTGTGCGCCGAGAGCTTGTGATTGGTGTCCATAGGAGTATCCACAGGTTTGCATCCAGAATAGTCGGCATCATGAAGGAAGTCCGTACAATACTTCCTTTGGGATAACACAAGACCATCAGAGCAACGTGCAACCTCAAGGCCAAGAAAATACTGAAGGTTGCCAAGATCTTTGGTTTGAAAGGCAGAGTTTAACTGTTGCTTGATATGTTGTATCCATGTATTATCGTCACCAGTAATGAGGATATCGTCAACATATACAAGTAGGATCACAGTTCTGATTGACCGGTGTCGGGTGAAGAGAGAAAAATCAGCCGAGCTTCGAATGAAGCCAATATCACAGACAACCTTTCTGAATTTTTCGAACCAAGCGCACGGGGACTGTTTGAGACCATAAATAGATTTCCGAAGATGACAGACCCGAGACTCCCACGTGGTCTCAAACCCGGGAGGTTGGTGCATATAAACAGTCACCTGTAGATCGCCGTTGAGGAAGGCGTTCTTAACATCCAGCTGATAAAGAGGTCAATGACGATGAACAGACAAGGAGAGAAGAACCCAAACCGTGTTCAATTTGGCCATCGGAGAGAATGTCTCCTCATAATCAAGGCCATGCTGCTGAGTAAAACCTCGGGCCACGAGGCGGGCCTTTAGACGCTCAACCATGCCATCCGCCGCATGTTTAACAACCCTGGGTGTTGAAGCGCCTCCTGCACAGTGTTAGGAATAGAAATAGAGGAAAGAGAGGTGGCAAAGGCGTACAGAGGTGGAGTCAGCCGGTGGAGAGAAACGTAGTTGGCCAAGGGATGAGCTGTAGAGGCAGGAGCAAGATCTGCCATTGTTGTGGTGTCGCTGGGAGCAGGGAGCTGGTGCCGGGAACCATCCTGGGAGCAACGACGAGTGTAGACACGGATAACGGGCGGAGGAACCCGGGGGGGCAGGAAGAGAGGAGGAAGGAGATAGCAGAGAAGAGGGCGTGACCGGTACGTCAGGCCGGGGAAGAGGAGAGGAAGACGAGGTGGGGGAAGGTAAGTGGAAGGGCTGGTCTTCGCAGAAGGTGACATCCGCCGAGACGACCAGCTTGTCATCAGAAGGAGAGTAGCAAACATACCCCTTTTGAGTACGGGAGTAGCCAACAAACATATATTTGGCCGCCCGAGGAGCAAGTTTGTCGGAAGGGGGACCAAGAAGATGAACATAACAAACACACCTGAAGACCCGCGGGGTGAGAGAGGTAGTATTGGTGGAAGGATAGAGAAGTTGGATGGGTGAGGCAAAGTCAAGAACAGACGAGGGTAGGCGGTTGATAAGATGACAGACTGTGGAGATGGCAAAATTTCAATATTCGATCGGAACCTGCATTTGAAACATGAGGGACCGAGCAACATCGAGAAGATGGCGATTCTTCCGTTCGGCCACCCCGTTTTGCTGAGGGGTATACGCACACGAAGTTTGGTGGATGACGCCAAATTCGGTGCATAGATTGGAGAAGGTACGACCAGTGTACTCGCGAGCATTATCAGTGCGGATGACTTTGAGAGGGGTGTCGAACTGCGTACGCATCTCAGTTAAAAAAGCACGAAACACAGAGGTAAGTTCAGTACGATCACGCAGTAAATATAGTCAGGTAATACGCGAGTAATCATCAATAAAGGTGACAAAATAACGAAATCCAAAGATACTGGGGACTTAATAAGGACCTCATACATCAGAATGAACTAAAGATAAAGGAGTACTACTCCTGGTACAGGCAGGGGAGAAGGAAGAACGATGTTGTTTGTCGTAGAAACAAGATTCACAAGAGAACTCTCGTAAAGGAACATCAGGAAGAGCCCGCTTGAGAATCGGAAGGGGAGCATGCCCAAGGCGGCGATCAATCGACAGTGGAGACGACGGAGAGGAGTGGGTGGGATATCCAAGATGTACAGCCCATTCACCAGTTGTCCCTTACCAATGATACTCCGGGTGCGGCGATCCTGCATAAAAAATAAGGAGAAAAAGTTATGCAGCAATCAAGGTCGTGCGTCAGGCGACTAACAGAAAGTAAATTGAAAGGGGACCCCGAAACGTGAAGAACTGAGGAGAGAGAAAGGGTCAGTGTAAGTCGAAGAGGAGCGGCGCCAGAGACCGGTAGGGTGGCACCATTGGCCATAGTGATACACGGAGGATGAGCCGTCGGGAGATAGTTGGGGGGCTTCTGGGAGGTAATATGGTGAGTAGCGCCGAAATCGACGATCCAGCAGGGGCTATGAGAGAGACAGGTTATACCTTCGGCAGAAAAAGTCGCAACCGAGCCGGAGGAGCGGCCGAGGGCACCCTGTAGCTGGTGGAGTTGGGTGCGGAGCTCATCGATATCATGGCGGATAGTGGATGCCGGATCCTGGGCAGAAGCCCGAGTAGGAGCAATAGAGGATGTAGTAGAAAGGTGGGGAGGGAGACCATGCTTGCGGTAACAGGTAGCTTCAAGATGATTATCCCGGCCACAGTATGTGCATTTCATAGAAGAACGACCACCACGTCCACGTCCTCGAGACGGAGGTCGGCCCCCTCGAGTGGAAGATCCACGAGCAGGAGGAGGGGTTGAAGGAGAGGTTGTTGAAGAAGAGTCGGTGCAAAGCCGGGAGGAGCCTCAGTAGGAGGCGTAACTTTAAGCAGCATTGAGCAGACATCAGACAACGAAGGAGTCGTCGTGGAAGAGAGGATTTGGGCCCGAACACTATGCAGATGGGGAGGAACACGGGACATCATCATCGCAATGGTGACAGCCTTTTTCTGGGCCCGTTGAGTAGCTAGATCAGTAGTTGGAGGCTGATGTTGAATCCAAGCCTCGGCCAGGGTCTTGGCCTGGGCCACGAAAGAGATCATGTCGTCGGGAGCACCAGGAGCAAGGTTCTGAAGGTCAGAGAGAATATCATATAAGTGTTGAAGATTGTTATGCCCAAAGTAAAAGGAGTGGAGCTCCTCCCACATGGCCTTGGCCATGTCATAATACATGGTCATCCTGTAGGGCTTGATGTCCATAGAGTTGAGCAGCCAGGACTGGACCGACCATCATCGCGAAGTCAGTCATCGGAGGGGGGAACGGGGGTAGCTCGGGTCAAGTGGTGAAGAAGACCCTTGGTCTGCAGAACACGATGAATAGAGTGAACCCATTCAACGAAGTTCCGTTTGCCGGTAAGAGAAATGATAGTAACCCGGAGCTCATCACGGAGTTCCGAAGCCGCAGAAGGCGCGGGAGTTGGAGGAGCAGATGTAGCAGCGAAAGTGTCGGAAGCCATGCGGCTAGCAAAAGAGACCGGGCGGCTAGCAAGGAGAAGACCGGGCGGCTAGCAAGGAGAAGACCGGGCGGCTAGCAAGAGGAGCTGGGCAGCTAGCAAGGTGAAGACCGGGCGGCTAGCAAGAGGAGTCGGGCAGCTAGCAAGGAGAAAACCGGGCGGCTAGCAAGAGAAGTCGGGCGGCTGGGCAGAGACAGTCGGGCGGCTAGAAGGAAGAGGTCGAAGAGAGAGAGAGGTCGGTAGAGGAAGTAGTCGCACGGTCTCAGCGAACACACCAGCGACAAGGAAGGTCGCGACCAGGATGCGGCTAAGGGAAGAAGAGAGAGACCGCTAGCGACTAGACAGGTCGCAGCGACTAGTCGGAGATGAGGTTAGAGAGGAAGTCCGCACGGTCAAGGTGAGTCCACAAGCGACAAGGAAAGTCACGACAAGGAAAGTCGCGACCAGGATGCGGCTAAGGGAAGAGGAGAGAGACCGCTAGCGACTAGACAAGTCGCAGCGACTAGTCGGAGATGAGATTAGAGAGGAAGTCCGCACAGTCAAGGTGAGTCCACCAGCGGCAAGGAGATGCCACGACCTAAATGTGGGCAGCAAGGGAAGTGGTTAGAAGAAGACAAGCCGCGCGGATAGCAAGGGAGGCCGCGCAGATAGAAAAATAAACAAGAGAGGGTGGTCCCCACGTGCGAGAGATTATAAAAGAGAGGTAGGAGGGGGGTGAGACGTGGAAGTCACGAGAGATACAAAGTAAGGGAAGTGGTTAGAAGAAGACAAGCCGCATGAAACAGCGGCTAAGTTTGAGAAGGGGAAGCCGCGCGGGCAGCGGGGAAGAGCAGGCAGTTAGAAAGAGGGAGACCGCGAGAAGCTGCGGAAGAAGGCAGTAAACCCAAGGAGGAGACCGGTGGCTCTGATACTATGTAAAAAGAGGCCTCAAACCTTGTATATACTACTTGAATGAATAGTTACAAGTATGAATACATTTATATAGGAAAAGAGGAAGGAGAGAAATCTCAATCTAAGATGTGGGACTAATACAAAGAGAGAGAAAAGAGAGAAAATGGGCCCCTAGATGGGCCCTAACTAAGGCTTTTCTAACACTAATAAAACAATTCGTTTGGGGAGGCAAGAAGTTAACATTAAGAACTAAAAAAGACGTACAAATAACTAATACCAACTAATAACTCTACGAATAAAAACAGGATAAAAGGTATTTGTGAATTTATGGAACCAACATGGTGAATAAACATGATTGAAGAACCCACTGAATCACAAAATGTTGGAAGAAAATATTTAATTTCCTTATAACTCATCAAATAACCAAAATAGCAAATTAATAAGCTGCTGAAAAAGAAGATACAATGAAGTTAGTTATGTCTATTAGATAAATAGGACTTCGACTAGGAGAATCATGGGTCAAGCTAGAATGGGCTCATATTTCAAAATTAATGGGCACATGTTTCAAAATTAATGGGCACATATTTCAAAACTAATGGGCTCATTATTCAAAATCAATGACTAAGGGAGGTCAACTATTGGCATCATGGCCTCTGAAGAAGAGGAAAAAGGTAGTTGCATGCGGGCAGAATATGGGCTAGAAAAAGGCTCGCCATTGGCCAAAAATCTGTTAGGAGCCTAACTCGGAGGTGGAGATGACGATGTTGGAGGATACCGTGGAGCCAGAACTGTGGCTGCCTAAGCGGGATTGCTCGTCGGAGGAGAGAGTCACCAAGATCTCACATAGAAGATGAGAATTAGAACTTTGTCATTTGCTTCCCCATAACACATACCCAATTGCCTTTAAATAGGCTACATCATAATGACTCTTACGTGACATAAATGCGATAATAAATGGCTCGGTGCTCGAGACCCACACAACATACGATAATAATAAGATAAATGGCTCGGTGCTCAAGACCCACGCAATATACGATAATAATAAGATAAAAGACTCGGTGCTCGAGACCCATAACATCTCACCCTTCCTCCCAAAAAAGCTTGTCCTCAAGCTTTATCTGATGTCCTCGTCGTCAAAATCCTCGACGTGTAGGTAGAAAAGCCGGTTGCACCTGTGGTCGCGAGTGTATTGCTCGTCGCAATTGAAACATAATCTCTGAGCGCGTCGTTGCAGCATCTCAACTCGAGATAATCGGCGAACCGGTGGGGCTGGAAGGCCCTTGATACGACCTTGTTGAACAATGTTGGTGGCATGTGGATAGGCCTCTGGGGCTATCTGGAGGCGACGATCGCAAAGCCGAGCCAGACTCATAGCAATTACTAAGTCGGGAGGGGCTTCAAACTCGACATCCAATCGGAGGCGCTCGTGAAGTCCATCGGTGAAAATGTGAACCTGCATATCCGGGGCAAGAGGCACATGCACCAAGAGAAGCTAAAATTGTTCCAGGTAATCGTCCACGGTCCCCGTTTGTCGTGGAGAAGTGAGTGCATCGAGGGGGTTACTACGGATAAGAGGTCTGAAACGTAAGTTGCATAGTCGCTTGAATTCGTCCCATATCAGATTCGGCCGGTCGGTGAGAAGTCGAGAAGCTCATAAAACAGCGGAGTCGAGCATATCGAAAGATGCTAAATGGATCTGATCTGCTGCCGGTGTTTGTTGGTGGCCGAAGAATTGCTCACATTTGCTGAGCCAGCACAATGGATCTGTTTTTCCATCATAGGTAGGAAATTCCAATCGGATGTAGCATGAAACAATAGCAGCGTCGGGGTGTGCGAGGACTGGCGGCGGAGACTCGTGGATGGTCAGGGGCGGCGGTGCTTGGCGGAGAAGCGGTGGTGCCTGACTGCTACTTGTAGGATCGAGTGCGGGGTGGTAGAAAGATCATCAAGGCGCTTGGAGAGCGCAATAATGGCCTCCTGATGACGGTCCGCGAGGGCAGCGTGCGCAGCTTGTTTCGTCATGACGGTCTGCAACATGGTCATAATCTGACTTAGTTGGCCCGACGAGTCCCCCATAGTGCAGGATGAGCGAGAAGAGGAGCGGGTGACCGGTAGGTCGGAGTGCGTCGATTCAGATGACTGAGAGTGGCCGCGAGAGCTGCGGTGGCGCCCAATATTGGCACAAATAAGTCTTCAACAAAATAGAAGGGTTGAGGGAAAATAGAATTGTGGGTGGAGAAATTTAATAGCCTAATTAGAAGCAGCGGCTAAATAAATAAGATTGGGGGAGGGAATTAGAAGTTGCGGCTAATTAAATAAGTAAAAGGAGGTGGGAGAGGGTGCAGGTGGGTCCAAGCAGTGGAGGGAAGAAAACAAGGGGCTATGCAGGATTTTCTCGTTTGGCAGCGCCGAAAGAGGTTGTGCGGGATTGTACTGGCGCAGGGCTCGAGAAAATGAAACGGGGATGGGGCTCGAGGATATCGGGGCTCGACGGAAATGAGAAGCGGCGCAGATGCCGTGGAAAGAGGACCGATAGTTGTCGTCGTGGGTGAGGGCAAGCTCGTGCGGAAGAAGAGGTGTGAGCGGGATCGATTTCGACGGAGCTGGCAGCTGGAGTTGAGGAGGTCAGAGGTCAGCGACTGGAGGAAGTATGAGCTCGACGTAAGACGAGGAGGACAGCGACTGAAGTAGTTCGATGAAGATGCATCACCGATGTTAGCGTGGTTGTGTTGGACAACAATGAAACGGCGAGGTCCTAGCGACGATGGAACGACGAGGAGTGTTGTCGTGGATTTGCTGTATGCGTTGTTGCACGCGACGGGGATGCAGAAGCAGAAGCGGTTTGCTGTTGCAGACCTGTCGGGAGAGCTGATCGAGAACGGGGAAGGGGAGAAGGAGTCGGTGCGAGGTTGGCGTGCGTTCGCGGAAGAGGACCAATCGCTCTGATACCAAGTTGTTAGGAGCCTAGCTCGGAGGTGGAGATGAAGATGGTGGAGGATACCGTGGAGCCGGAACCGCGGCTGCCTAAGCGGGGTTGCTCGTCGGAGGAGAGAGCCACCAAGATCTCACATAGAAGATGAGAATTATAACTATGTCATTTGCTTCCCCATAACACATACCCAAATGTCTTTAAATAGGCTACATCATAATGACTCTTACGTGACATAAATGTGATAACAAATGGCTCGATGCTCGAGACCCACACAACATACGATAATAATAAGATAAAGGGCTCGGTGCTCGAGACCCACACAACATACGATAATAATAAGATAAAGGGCTCGGTGCTCGAGACCCATAACAAAATCTTAAGGTGGAAACTTGATGAGGCTTCATGATGCACATGCAGAAAAAGTATGTTTATGATGAGGGATACCCTATCCTTCAATACGTCCCTTTGAAATGACCATACCTTGAGTGTTAATTCAAGAACACATCAACCTATATGTACAGCACATGGGTGTATGAATCAATACATAAAACTAGTCTTTTGAGTGAAGTACAACAACACTCGAGCCTTTATCCCACCATAGTGGGGTCGGCTATATGGATCATTTGTCGCAATTGCGCTCTATCTTTAGTCATAATCTCACTAATACCTAAGTACATCATGTCTTTCCTTATAATTTCATTCCAAACTTTTTTTGTCCTACCCCTCCCCCGTTTAACATGCCTACGTAGTTAAACTCTCACAATGCCTAACAAATGCCTCTAATAATCTCCTTTGTATGTGTCTGAACCATCTTACTCGAGCTTTCGCATCTTCTTTATAATTGGTGTCACTCCAGTCTTATCCCTAATACATTCATTCCTAATTTTATCCAATCTCATGTATCCACACATCCACCTAAGCATTCTCATCTCCGCAACTCCCATTTTTTGCTCATGTACAAAATTCATTGCCAAACACTCAGAATCATAGATGTCTCTGGTCTAATTGCAGTACAGTAAAACTTGTCTTTTTAAATTTTAATGGTACCTTCACATCACATAAGATCCTAAACAAGCCTCTCCACTTGAACCAACCTACTTGGATTCTATGTATCGCATTTTTATCTACACCTCCATCTTTTTGAACTATCGATCTCAGATATTTAAAGCACTCAATATGGGAAATACTTTGGCCACCCAACTTAATGACAAGTCATCCGTCCTTCTTGCACTACAAAATTTAAGCTCCATATATTCTGTTTTTTTTCTTGGTCAACCTAAAACCCTTCTTTTCTAAAGTATCTCGCCAAGATTCAAGTTTTGCATTTACACCCTACGCGTGTCTCATTGACCGAAATAATATCATATGCAAACAATGAACATCAAGGTATTACTTGTTGGATATGTCCTGTGAGTTCATCTAAGATGAGGGTAAAGAGAGAACCATTTATCTAAGTCAACGGTAATAAGGAATTCATGTGTTGATCCTCCAGATGTCCTCACCCTCATCACCGAATTTGTATACATATCTTTGATTACGTCAATGTATGACACATTTACACCTTCCTTTTCTAAGAGTTTCCATTAGACCTCTTTTAGAACCATATCATAAGTCTTCTCAAGATAGATAAACAACATATGCAAATCTTATTTTTTTTACAGTTGTCAATGAGTCATAGTTGTCAATGAGTCTCCTCAAAATTTGTATAGCTTCCATGACCACCCTGGCATAAATCCAAATTGATTTTTTGAGCTACTAGTCCCTCGTCTTACTTTACTCGATATTACTCGTTCTCATAGATTCAAGGTATGACTTGATTCCTCTGTAATTGACACAATTTTGAGTGAAGCGCAGTGCAAATAAAAATTTTAAGGAAGAAATTTAAAAACAAGCATATTATCTTCATAGGACTTGCTAATAGTTACTAATGTTTTTTTTCGGGAAATTCTCAGAAGTAAATTATCATCCTTAAATCTTCATCCTTTAAACTGGTAAAAACATGAATACACATATATTGAAGAGACGTGAATGAAAGTACAAGTTAGCGTTCATGTATATTTGTGTACAAGTTAGTGCTCATGTAGTCATGTATATTTGTATATTTTGTATTTTTTGGCCTTCATGTTTGTGCAAGTCCTAAATAAACATCTATCAAGCAGAATATTGTTATGATAAGAACATCTAGATCGACATGAGAAATCATCCCAATCCATACCTATAACCGAACTCACGGAAACACCAGTTCAAGCCATTCACTAACAACTTCACAGTGGCAATATCTGCAATAGCAGTGTCGGTGAGATGTGTGTGCTGAATCTGTCATCAAAATAAATAAAACCCAAATATTAGCACCAAATGCTACACTTAAGTATCCATCAGTTCAAAAATCAGTGATAAATATATCAATATACAACCATCTCATGAAAGCTTTCATAAGAAATGCATCGTGGTAAACCATCACAGCAACATTTTTTTTCATCATGGGTTCGAGCAGCATGAGCTTGTGCAAGAGAAGCACTTGCCAAAGGTTCAGAAACAAATCCTCAAAAATCTGAAAACATGTTAAAAATTAGATACAGTTTACATGCATGCACGGTTATATCAGTCCAATACATCTTCAACTTACATACGGAAACTAAGGTATTTAACATAAGATATAAAAGAAATAGAGAAACTCTAAAAGGAATAATGCAAAGAAGGCAAGAAAAACAGGATGAGATTCAAGAGAATATAATTCCTCAGGTGGTCCTCCAAGCTCTTTGATTAAGACTTACGCACTTGATTATATGAGGAAACTGAGCATCTTTCCAACACGGATATTCTCGTAATATGTACATATTCTTGAGGGACAACATACTCATATAGGGGAGTTGATTGATCAGGCACAATAGGAAGAAAAGAAAACACGGAAGGAATTTTAAAATGCGGTACTTGTGAAGAAAATAGTTTGTAAATGGCAAGCTCTAAATCCATACACAAATGAATTATTTAGGGGCAATGGATAGATTCATATACAAATGTCAAGTTACTTCGCAGAAAAATACAGTGTCATTTACCTAATTTTAGCTTCAGATACAGTGCTACTAGTCAACTACACTTATCTATATTTGTGTTCCACTGTTTTATCCATTATCATATGTGAGGTGAGGTACAATTGCATATGCATTTCATAATTTGATTTAATGTTATCATGAAATATAACACAATTCATGGTTTTATCAAGAATTATAACACAACTCATGATTTTATCAAGAATTATAACACAACTCATGATTTTATCAAGAATTATAACACAACTCATGGTAAGAATTATAACACAACTCAGGGCTTTCAGATTAAGGGTCGTGTAAACATTGAAGTTAATTTTTAAATCTCCTCATCAAAATTTGTGACCAGTAATAATCATTAGAAGACATGTTTGCAGCACCAAAAAGATAAACAGACTTAACATTCACATATGAAACTCTATGCACGCACGTTGAAGTTCTTCGGGTAATAGGAGTTAAAAACTATAGTAAACACAAGAAAAAGTTGAAACAATGCATAAGATTTTGAATAATTACAACAAACAGGTAAAGCCAGCACAGAATCCAAATATAGCTAGCAATATAGCCTGTCAATCAGAGCAGCTCTTACAAGGTACAAACTTAATCCCATGAACTGATGAACATGCCTTCTGGAAATTGTATCAAATTACTAAGGATTATATTTTTTGTAGGTGATAGTGATTGATCCATTTTTAAATAGGTACTTAACAAAATTCACCAGCTTAGAGTATTATTTGAACGTACTATCACTCTGAACAGTTGAAACAAGTTGTGCAATGGAAATAACTTGTAGCAACTAGCTTAAACAACTCCAAGATAAATGACTAAATTATAGCATAAGCAATCAAGCTTTATAAGATTATAACCCAAATGATTGTGCATAGCTTACTGCAAACTATCTTCCTTAAGGTAAAATAAGTTTATGCAATTTCAACATTCAGAAACAAGTTAAACGCAACCAATTCCATAAAGTTGGCATATAATGCATAAGGATTCTCGCTAATATCAAAAGTTTACACCTACAGAAGTGTTCTAATCGTGTATATTGTATAGAATATGTAGCTTTGGGCTTACCACTATTTCATCTCACTGATTTAACAGAATAGCATTAAAGGAATAATGCATATATGAACAAGATCCCACTGCATAGAAGTCAATCGTACCAGTTGGCCAAGATGTTGACCAAGCATGATATAAATTCCCCCATTACAAAGGCACATTCTCACAGCCTGTAAGCACATCTATCGTGCACTTCATGTTTGGCTTGAGACCACTCAATTCTCCCTTCCTTAAGCTCCGCATTGAATATTCATAGTCTGAAAAAAAAAGAAAGAGAGTGGAGATGAATTTTTCAGAGGAATGACGATACTGATGTAGCAAATCAATCCTAAAGTTAAACAAAATAAGTGAAGCAATAAATTTCAGTAAATAATAGTTTAATCAAAGAAAATGAAGACAAAATAATTCCTAAACTCACACACACATAGACAGAGAGAAAGAGAGAAAATGGAAATGTTAACCATATTAAAATAAGACCAAACAATAACTAATTAAAAACAAAATCTCAACCAAGAGAATATTATTCTTTGGGTTGTTTGGTTTGAGGAACAACCGGTGCAACATGAAATGATTCGATGCAATTTAAGTTTGTAAGAGTTCGGTATTAAATAATAAAGCAATATTACATTAATCCCCTAATTTCCATGCATATAAAAATTCAGACAAATAGGTTGAAGCTTGCTTGCACTAACCAACCATAACCTATCTAGTCATATTTATCCCATTTCTCTAACGGTCTGTTCGGCCCCCTAGAATTGGAATTCTGGAATTGGAATTGGAATTGAGTGATATGAATTCAATTCCGGTGTTTGGCACCTTGGAATTGGCTCAGAATTGGTTTTCAATCAATTCCAAAGGTTTTAAAATAAACCTATGCCCAATTCTTTGGGCCCACGCCAGGTTTTCGTGGTTTTCGAGGTTTTCGAATAGGAGAAAGACACCCGACGCCTTTTTGATCGCAACTCGCTTCCAATTGCCTATCTCCTTCGTCGATCCCGCCGCCAGCGAAAATCATCGCCTCTCCCCACTCCTATTTCTCTTTCATCTTTTGCTCCCTCGTCGTCTTCTTCTCTTCTTTCTCCGTTGGGGGTTCGTCGTCGATCCACCCTTCTTCTTGCTCCTCGATGCCAATTTTTCGATAAAAACTCCACCTGGCCCACCTCTCATCCTCGGTGCTCTAGCAGGCTTCTAGTCGGAGATCTATGCTACTCCTCGAAGGAGGATCTGATCCAAAAGTTTGTTTTCTCCGGAGATTCATCGGAGGATCTGCACGCACGGATTCGTTTAGAGGCATGGTAAGTTGTTAAATGTTCAGTAGGGAGGGATCTTGATTTGTTCAGGCTTTTAATCTTGATATCTTGGTATGTTCAAGCTACACTCATTGTTTGATCAAGCCCATTATCCCTGCTAAGATTATTTTCCTAGAAATCCAAATATATGCAGTCCATGTTTAGTTCAAGTCCATTTGGTTCAAGCTAAACATTGTTTTCTTGCCCAATTTCAATTCCAATTTTAAAAAACCATCATGTAGCCAAACAGCAGCATTGGAATTCAGACGAATTCCAATTATGCGTGGAATTGGAATTTGATGAATTCCAATTCTGCAATTCCAATTATAGGGGGCCGAACGGACCCTAAGTTATTTGCTTGACTTTTACATTGGTAATGTTGAGGCGGGGAAGCCAAAACACTGCAAGAAGCAAGCTCGTTGCTACCAGAAGTCAGCACATTACTGCTGAAAGCTAGCTTCAATGTTGTCTGAATCCATCATCACCCATCACAAAAATTCAATGTCGTTGTTGTCCCTCCAGAGATTATGGCTCATGTTTTGCTTGATGTCATGATGAAGAAGGTAAATGGGTGAAGGCAGCATAATTGGAGAGTTGAGGAATACCAAGTCCAGTCGCCATAGGCAAGCACCTCCAGTTGCCTAAAGCTAGTATCATCATTAATCGCATGCCTAGTGCAACAAGTGACGAGTGCACGTTGACCATTTGATGCAACTGTGCACGTTGACCATTTGATGCAACTACTGCATGAGAAGAACATAATGATCTAATAAAACAAGTATAATGCAACAAATTGTTTTAAAGAAAATTGGAGATTTTTTATATCTCTTGTGAAAAATCCCTCACAGTTAAGGATCTTGAAACTCAAAATTGTGTTGTCTCTTTATGTTAAGTCTGTTATTATGTCTCTATACTACAAGTCATTATCTATACATCTTATTTTATATCATACTTAGTTATTAAAGGTGCAAGGCACACCAAAGCACAAATGGGGTCTTGGATCCAAGGCGCACGCCTGACGAAGGCAATGCGCACGCCTGACGAAGGCAATGCGCACGCCTGACGAAGGCAAGGCGCACGCCTGACGAAGGCAAGGCGCACGCCTGACGAAGGCAAGGCGCACGCCTGACGAAGGCAAGGCGCACGCCTGACGAAGGCAAGGCGCACGCCTGACGAAGGCAAGGCGCACGCCTGACGAAGGCAAGGCGCACGCCTGACGAAGGCAAGGCGCACGCCTGACGAAGGCAAGGCGCACGCCTGACGAAGGCAAGGCGCACGCCTGACGAAGGCAAGGCGCACGCCTGACGAAGGCAAGGCGCACGCCTGACGAAGGCAAGGCGCACGCCTGACGAAGGCAAGGCGCACGCCTGACGAAGGCAAGGCGCACGCCTGACGAAGGCAAGGCGCACGCCTGACGAAGGCAAGGCGCACGCCTGACGAAGGCAAGGCGCACGCCTGACGAAGGCAAGGCGCACGCCTGACGAAGGCAAGGCGCACGCCTGACGAAGGCAAGGCGCACGCCTGACGAAGGCAAGGCGCACGCCTGACGAAGGCAAGGCGCACGCCTGACGAAGGCAAGGCGCAGCCACATTTATTTTAAATAATCAGCATCAAACATCATTTCATCTTCTCAATCAAATTCTTCTTCTATTCTACTAAAAAATCATTCATTACTATCATTTATATCTCTTAAAAATAGAATCAATTTAGTCACCTGCATCATATCTAAGCCCTAAAACACAATTATCTTTCACAAACACTAAATCAATAAAAATTCATTTAGTTTTAGTATTATTTCTCTCTTTATTTTTTTAAAAAAATTACAACAAAAAATCTCACTCATGCGTGTCTTTTATGTTCCAAAGGCATAAACCTCTGAGTCTGATGAGCCTTAAGCCTTAAGCATTCCTTTAACAACATTTTACTCATTATCTTTTAGGGTATTTTAATATTATGGATAGTTTTAAGTTTAGATTTATTATGATCCATGTCATCGTGTCTTTCGAAAGTTCTATAAAAAGAACCGATATTGTATGAAGGATATCAAAGAAATAATTTTAGAGTTCATCTTCCTCCCTAATTCTCGTAATTTAGGTCAAAGGGTTTTAAAGCTCCCTCGAGTATCCCATCTCTAATAGCAAAGGCAAAATTGTTTATCTTCGTCGCCTCCAGCCGCACTGATAAAGTCAAGGCGTGCTCCCTTCTGAGATTTAGACCCCCAACTCCATTGAGACCTCACCCTTGTTCGTGAATCTCACGGGGAGGTTTGTAACATCTGGTATAAGAGAATTCATTCCTACTCCTGTCTTCCATTCTTTGTGCAGATCGGAACCCCGATTGGAATCAGGAGCATTCCCTCTTCCTATCGACACCTCCATCTAGACGATACTGAGAAAACACAATGTAACCTCACTCGTCTACATCCAAACGCTACCGACCTCCACAAGCTCGTCAATGACTCGACAATCCACAAGATCAACCAAGTCGCTATTCAGGCTGTTTGCAAGTAGTCCTATGTCGAGTTCATCTGAAATGGCAAACTCAGATCGCCACACTCGCATAGTTGCCCTTCTAGATTTGTGCATGAGGTGCACGATTGAGCGGAGAGAAACCGACATCGATTGTGTGTAAACGCAATATTGATTTTTTGCTTTGGCGCAACAGGTCCCCTTATTGAGGAACCGCCACCTTCCAGAGGCAGTCGACGACCTGTCGTTCCATAGTACTCCTTGTGTGTCCCTTCAATCTGGTTACAAGGTCGTATGCCTTGAGCCCCACTCCAAAAGTCGACCCCTCTAAAAGTCGACCCCTCTGAAATCAAACTTTCTGATACTAATATTTGATTAATATTTTATTGAGTTAAGGTATTGATTGATTGATTATTATATTCAATGTACATGGAGGTGAATACTGGCGAGAAAGATGACATTTGTATGATCCTACAAAAGCTACTACAGATCTCGGCGGCAACGCGAATCAAGATTTCGCAGCTCACCACCAGCATTGACGGAATCTGTGGACAAATCGGGGGACCAGATCCGACCAGAAAACGGAGAACTGCCACCACTCACCGCCTGTCATGTCACACCATCGTCGATCCTCATTGTGTCAATCAAGCAGATTCATCATATTTTTCGGTATTTGACTACTTCAACTCAGCGGGACAATCCTCCACCATTACCCTCTGTTGTCACCCCAGACAAGCAGACACCTTCGTTAACGAAACTTACAATTCTGCAACAGCAATCCATACACCTATGATATTTGTGGCCCTCCTCCAGCAGGCCCCACATCCTGTATCCCTAAGTCCACCCTTGCAATCTCCAAACACTAGTGTTGGTCAATTACCAAATGGGTCGACACCATTTCAAGGCAAGCAACGACCCCACCACAGTATCACCACTCTTTACACCAACTGCAAGCACGACCTAGGATTCATCCATGCTAACAGATCAGTATCGAAGACCCGTTATAAGGAGACTTTTCGAAGAAATAAAGTAACTCGAGGATTTCGCACATACATTTTCCCTTCTTCGAGTTTGAGGACAAGATCAAATTGAAGGGAGATGGATTTGTTATGTATCCTTATGTTAAGTATGTTATTACGTGTCTTTATTATGAGCCAATGTTAATGTATCTTATTTTGAGTCATTGTCTTTTATGGCATTTTAATATTTTGGATAGTTTTAGATTTGGACCTATTTATCGATCATGTCATTGTGTTTTTTATAAAATCTATAAACAGACTCTCAGGGTCATGAATATCAAAAAAGTTATTTTGAAGTTCCTCTTCCTCTCTAGTTCTCATAGTTTAGGTCAAAAGGTTTTGGAACTCCCCCTCAAGCACCCCATCTTGGGTAGCCACGACAATGCTCTGTTTATCTTTATCAATTTTGCCTCTCCCTCCGGCCACATTGATAGAGTCAAGGTGCGCTCCCCTCTAGGGTTGAGACCCCAACTCCATCGTCTCCACAACACCGACAGTGATTCAGTGAATCCCCACAAGGAGGTTTGCAACAAATCCATTTAAATTTTGATCAAAATTTCATTTAACACAAAATGAAGATATGAGGCATCAAGCAAAATGTATATTCTAATTATTTTACTAAAAAGCTTTGTTTGCTTGGTTGCTCTGTTGTTATTATGAAAAAAGCAAATGGTAAATTGTTACCCGTTCGGATAACCTCCATTTGGAACGTTGATCCCTCAAAACATTGTTTTATTCCTAACTTCAACAGCAGGGAGGAGCCATGTTCAGAAATATCATTTTATCTGATGCACCCTTCGTCGCATCGTAATTCTTACCTGTATATTAATTTTTATTTTTGTATTTCATTTCGTGTACTCATTTTCATTTCATGTACTAGTTCTCATTTCATGTACTTGATTTGGCTCGTCGTTTTGACCGGCTGATAAGACTGAATAAATAGGTCTAGTAATTTAAGTAGTTAGGACGGAAGAGGCAATCTTAAAATTAGCTAATTATGCATGAAATTTAATAAAGGGAAATTTTCAATATTCGTACAAGGCAATAAAAAGAGAATATGGACATCATTTGAAAATTCTGAAACAATCAGGTTATGTTTAGAAGAAAATAATTTGGAGTCATAATTGGGAAAGCTTTTGAAATACAAGAGTTATAGTTGGAAAAAACCACAATTGGAGCTTGTGGAGAAAACCTCAAACTTGTATACACTTTCTCAATAATCAAATACAAGGTATGAATACACATTTATAGGAGGGAGAAAGAGAGAAGAGATCCACATACATGATGTGGGACTAAAGAGGAGAAAAGAAGAAAAACAAAATAAATGGGCTCCAACATGGGCCTCTTTACATGGGCTTTTCCAACAGAGCTAATGGTTTTTTTTGGAAATATGTTGTTAAAAGAGAGGCCAAAATCATGTATAAATTAAAGTCATCGGTGCTTGTGAAGAGCACCCCGGATTGAATAGAGAAAGAAATTTATTTTCCTTCCTTTGTAATGTCGGTTAACTCCCACCGCTAAAGCTTCGGCGCCGCCCCCTCTTGTTTGCCGGAAGCTCCCGTGCCTGTTGTCTCCTTCCCCGACGGCCCGTCTGCGCACCGCAGAGCCTGCCGCCCGCTCAGCTTCTGACGCTGATTCGCGTCGCAACTCATACTCCCCTGCCTGATCACTGTTGATGACAGGACGCCCTATTCCAGCAATCAGGAGGCTAATCTCCCAGCACCGTCGATTCGAATGACGTCGACGAGAAATCTTCTATTTCGTCAATCGACTGTTGAATCTTCTTGTGCGTGAGTCTACCTTTTGGCATCGACTGGGTTGGACGGGATTCAATGCTTGTGGGGTAATCTCATACCTCTCGCTATGAATATTGGTTTAATTGTACGCACTCTAAATAATTAATTTTAAAGTTTGTCTTGAACATTCTTGCCGCCTTAATTACCGAAATTTCATAAATTATTTCATGTGTAATTGCTTGTAGATCTACAACTCTCGCCACGAATCGACTCGCACGACGCTCGAGGGAGTTTCTCTCAAATAACGATTAACGGATTTGCGAACTTCAACATTGGAAAGTGGATTTGCGCTCAAACTCGATTCGGCCGCTCGGCCTCTTTTAAAAATAAAATAAAACCACTTACTTTTTTTAAACCTACTTTTATTTTATTACCAAAAAATATTTTTGATTACAAAACTATTTTAATTTTTAAATCCCTAATTTGAGTCTAAATCATTATCTCAATCTACAAACACTCCATCTCCAACTGTTGCTGCCTTCCTAAACAAGACCTAGCAATGGACAAGACCACATGGAGGGGTAGACATCCCTTTTCCAATTTTGGAAGGGAGATGAAAAAGCGTTAAATTCATGGTGAACAAGATCTCGACATGGTAAAATCATATTAACCCTTCTTGTACAAAGAAAATTGTACGGTAGATTTGAGTTGTCTTAAGGAATAAGCCACTTTTATCTTTAAGAACCCTCATCTTCATTCATCCTTTGTCTTATCATAGGTGGATGACAGTTTTGAGTGGAAGGAAGAAAGAAATCAGTATGCTAAGGAGAGGGAACACAATCTAGGAATTTCAAGCAAGGAGAAGAAGAGAAAGAGAGAGGGGGAGCAAGAAAGGGAAATTAGCTTCCATTTTTAGCCACGAGTAACACCTGACCACTCATGCCTCCCAAAAGATCTTCAAAGGTAACATGTTTTCCTCTATTAAGTCCAGGGCTTTCCCTTCTTTTTTGGGGAGGAATGGCGGTGCATGACACCCTTTAACTTTCTATGCAAGTATATTGTATTGTTGATAAAATTAGTGTTTTAAGTGATATATTAAGGTTTCTTTGATTATACATCCAACATAAGGAAATATATAACAAATCATGTTCATGTATAGTTATATACATAATGAGGGTGAATCATTTAGAAACAATTACCGAGCATATTATAGAAAGTAGACTTGGAGACTTCAATGTTGTTTGCCTTCACTTAAATTGTCATGAATTACAAGACCTATTATCCATGCATATGTTGAAGAGGTTAGATAAAAATTATGGGTAGGCTGAAATAATCTTATTATAACTTCATTAGACCAATTTATACTTCAGTTAGAAATATATTCCTCATTAAAGGAAGATGAAGATATTGAGTCCTTAAGGGAGGATCCTCAAAATTAAAGGAGAAAATTTTATGTGGGACTCAATAAATTATTCAGAGCTGTAAAATGTATTTGGGACACTGGAAGGAAAATGGGATCTTGTTCATGGTCTTAGACAAAGATGATTTCACGAACACAATTATTATGCATGTGTGTGTACACTTTTGTTTACATGTATTGAATGAATGAATTTAAGGACTTCTAAATTCCTATATAAGAGACTTCTTCGATAAATAATCAAACTTATGGTTTTTATTTGACTCCAAAAAAATGGAATAAAAAAATGGGACAATGGTGGGTGATATGTGTTAAAATAAACTTTAGTGAGGAGAAAAATGGGTACTCTACTATATGCATAATCTACTATATAGAAATTTTGTTTGGCTCTAAGATAAATGTGGAAAAAAAAATTTACTTTGGCATATGATATCACATATCGAAGAAAATGAATAAATAGAATGATGAAATATACATGGACAGTGCGGTCCTTACAGAAACATGTATTAGATATGAATATTTGGTAGCCAAAAGTGGGTGTATAGAAGTATAAACTTTTGATTTGTTATACAATGTGTCATGCTAAGTGATGTAGACTAGGGTCAGGGTTCCTCAAAATTAAATGTTTTTAATTAAAGTATTCTATTTTGTTATAAAATAAACTCGGATTTGAAAACTTAATATGATTTTAAAATCGGAAACGTGGTCGAGCGGCCAAAATCGAAGTTTGCGCGCGAAATTACATTCTTTGTGGTTTGCGCGCGAAATTACACTCTTCGTGATGAACTTTAATAAAATCGTGAAATTTGTTAGAGACTGACATCCCGAGCGTTTCCCGATTTGAATAATATGCGAGATTTTTATATAACCACAAGCCAAATACACAATAACAATTTATGAGATAACGGTAAAAGATTAGTTCAAACGTCTGAGGCAAGCTTAACAATATTTAACTGAGGCACATAAAATTAATTTGATATTTTGTAACACAAGTCGAGCGTATGTTACCCAGGTTAAGTGTCCCTTCCAAATCCCGCTGAAAAAGATAGCCTCGGTGGTGGTCCCGGGTCGGAAAGGTTGATGTGGTCGACGACTCAAAATACTTTGAGTAGAGGCAGAGGTTCCGTCCGAATAAACAAGGCGCAGAGAGGAAACAAGGCCCGGCCGCAGTTGAAAGAGAAGGCGTCGCTGCCGACGTCAATTGGCAGAGAGGGGCACGTCTGGGGGTGCGCCTGGGTTGATGGAGGAAGACGACGATGGGCGGTCGTAGGAGGAGGCCGCCTGACGTTTTTGCTGGACCTTGTGTCGGCGCCGCCGCTGGATCGAGATGAACGGGGAAGAAAAGACGAGAGCAGGGACCGGCCACAAGAACAAAACGAATAGGTTTTGTTTTGTCCTGTCAATTTCCGGCTGAATGATTTTATGGGATGGAATTCTTTATATGTTCTGAACAAGGGTCTGGCTGAATCAATTTGTTTCCAAATAATTTCTTTTCCAAAACTGAGGTTTTCATTTCCAAATGATTCGGCTGAGTGGATTTGTTTTCAAAACCAGTAGTAATTTCCAAAAGATTATTTCCATAAATTTCCTTTTGATTGTTGGCTGAAATTTCTCACAGGAGGGTCCTAATTTCCAAATGAAGTCTCTTCTATTTTTGGGTTAATTTTATGTGCTCCTTTAAATAAATTAAGTTTGCCTCATACGTCCTAACTATTTGAATTACCAAACTATTTTATTTAGGGTCCCACCGGGTGTCAAACTGACGAGCCAAGACTGGGAATAGCAACGATGCATGGAAATAAAATACAAAAAATGAAATAGCAAATAAATAAAAAGATAATTGTCGCGTGATGGGATCACGCGTCCTCAGGTGCGACGACGGATGCATCACTAAGCAAGAAATGCGGAGCTATTAAATACATAATAGTTGTCAATTTCTTTTCCTTGCAATCAAATGCATGTAGATGGTGTTACATGTTATTGTATGATATTGTATGCATGAATGTAGTGTAAGGTGAATGATGACCAAAACATACAAGAGTATATAATTTAAGCGCTTCCTCATCATTAATAATGCATGAACATGGGATGAAAACATGTGCTTCAAACTTGAAATTTCATGAATAATTTTAAATCTTTTGGCCTAAAATATCGTGATTAATTATAATGCTTTTGGCTTAAAACTTTTGCAGGATAAAAAGGAGTGAACTAAATAGTTGGAGTATTCATATATAATTACTGATGCATGAGTGTTCGAACATAGGAAAAGCTTGTAATTGAATGTTGTGACTTGTGGTCACAGTTATAAACTTATAATGTAATAGTTATATGTAAAGAACCTAAAAATGTAGGAGTTGGCTTTGTGATGTCTTTAAACTAAATCCTAAGTATTCTTAATATTGGTAGTATTTGCTTTAGCTCCAGCTTGACCGCATACAATTTGTTATATTATATGAAAAATATGTTTAAGTATAGCTCTATATATCCTTTTATGGCTTCTTTCTACCTTATAATAAGAATTACATAGAGGCCGAGTTGTGAGTTTAAAAGGGGTGATGCAACTTCTACAGACATCTAATTATTAAATTACTCCGCAATAAAATAATAAAATTTCCATTAACTAAATAATAAAGGTAATTAATCTTACAAGCAAACAACAATACATATTGCCCTACACTTATTTCACGTCTATGTTGTTAAAGGCGCGCCTAAAGCTCCAGGCTCAACAGGCTCAGAGGCTTGTGCCTTTGTGCGCTTGTTTTGTGCCTTTGGAGCATAAAAGGCAGATTTGGGTGCAATTTATGCTGCAAACCTTTTTTTTCAAAAGAAAGAAAGATTCCTTTTTTTCAAAAGAAAGAAAGAAAGAATCTAAGAACTCAATCATTTTTGCATGATTTAGTGTTTGTGAAATATAATCGAGTGTTAACACTTAGATATGATGCAAGTAACAACGTTAATTCTAATTTTTAATCGATATAAATGATAGTAATGAATGATTTTTGAGTAGAATAGATGAAAAATGTCAAGAAGATGAACTGATATTTGATACATATTTTTTAGAATGATTGTAGTTGCGTCTTGCCTTCTTCAGGCGTGCGTCTGCACCTTGAGCCTTGCGCCTAGGCTCCAAAACCTCTTTGCGCTTTGGTGCGCCTTGCGCCTTTTATAACTAAGTTTCACGTCAAACGAAACGGTTTCAAGTAAACTAAATGCAATGCATTTAGTTTATACCGCATGCTTAAAATAAATGAAGGAAAATAATCATGCACCAACATGTCTATTCCAGCATCATTTTTCGAGTAACCTCTTCTATGTACCAAACAACAAACTTCTTTTGTTGACTATAAAATGCAGTATGTGTGCTCAAGACATCTGAGAGGGTGTTAAATGAGATAAAAGGAAAAATGATGCTTTCAAAAATTCTTTTTTTTTAATCTTGAAACGTTGCAAGTTTAAAAGTTCTTCATGAAAATTAGTTGTTTAAGTAATATGCTTTTATAAGTAATTTTGATTTCAACTCACTTCTTCTTCTTCTCAATATGCAAAGTTAATATATAGTGAGGTGTTCCTAGCAAACTACCGGTGACGTTATAATTCAAGTAACTAAGAATATCATTCTGAATTTATAACCTAGCAAACGAAAATCCAATGATTTCCCACTCTGACTGAAAATATCTCATGCTATTAGAAGACAGCCGATATCACTAAATAACGTAGGGTTCGTTTAAATCGGAGTCTGAGTGCCGGTGCGGGAGCAACTGCCGCCGCACGACGGGAAAACAAACGGCCGTCGCGCGCGGGCAGTGGCGTTTGCTCCCGCAAACATTCGCAACAGCGGCCGCAACGCTGCGTCTCCAGCCCCACCTCCCCACCTCTGATACGAAACCCTGCGGCGATTCCTCCCGCTCCGGCTCCCGCCGCCAATCCAAACGAGCCCTTAATGGTGTACGGAGCAGACAAAATCCAAACTAATCAACCATGCAATATGCATGGAGGATCAAAAAAATAAAAATGGGGAAAACTAAATTTACCCTAAAATTGATCAAATATAGAGGATAAGCTCAGCGTGGAACATAATCACGAAGTGTTAGCAATTAAATGGCTTAAGGCATGGAACATGTTGGAGAGAGAGCACAAGCGAAACCCTAGCATAGAATCATAAATACTCATGCGAATAAGGACTGAAGGCATGGAGAGGCATAAGGTTATGAGCACAGAAAGAAGGCGATGGTAGAGGCTGTAAATGAGTCGCGAAGGAGGCGTACGGGCACAACAGTACAAATCTTGAAGGCGGTGGAGAGATCGTCGGAGGAGGAGATGGCAACCGACGCAGCATCACCGCCGAGGAGCGCTGCCACAACGGCCAGCTTCGCCACGACTCGCCACATTTGAGCGCCCAACTCGCACCCGCGATCATCTCTTCGCACCCTCGTTCTCATAAATGTTTTAAGAAATATTGGGAAACACACTTTCTAAAACCCTCGTTTGAACTGTCATTTCTTCATTTGGAAAAGGCTCTGTTTGGGATCAGTTTGGGCACAGCTTGGACTCAGTTTGGGCACGGTTTTGGGCTCAGATTTGGGTTCAGTTTTGGCAGGTTTTGGGCTCAGTTTTGGCAGCGTTTGGGCTCAGTTTTGGCAGCGTTTGGGCTCAGTTTTGGCAGCGTTTGGGCTAAGTTCATCGGCATTTTAACACTGTTTCAGCAGTGTTTTGCCGCAGTTTCTGGCCTTTTGGCTGGCCGTTTCCGCGGCGTTTGGACGCCGTTCCCGCGGCGTTTGGACGCCGTTCCCGGGGCGTTTGGACGCCGTTCCCGCGGCGTTTGGACGCCGTTCCCGCGGCGTTTGGACGCCGTTCCCGCGGCGTTTGGACGCCGTTCCCGCGGCGTTTGGACGCCGTTCCCGCGGCGTTTGGACGCCGTTCCCGCGGCGTTTGGACGCCGTTCCCGCGGCGTTTGGACGCCGTTCCCGCGGCGTTTGGACGCCGTTCCCGCGGCGTTTGGACGCCGTTTCCGCAGCGTTTGGATGTTGTTTCGGTCGTTACCGCAGCGTTTTAACGTCTTTTCTGCAGCGTTTTAACGTCGTTTCCGCAGCGTTTTAACGTCGTTTCCGCAGCGTTTTAACGTCGTTTCCGCAGCGTTTTAACGTCGTTTCCGCAGCGTTTTAACGTCGTTTCCGCAACGTTTTAACGTCGTTTCCGCTGCGTTTTCGCGCCGTTTTCGCTGCTTTTTACGCCATTTCTGCAGCATTTTTACGGCGTTCCCGCACTGTTTTTACGTCATTTCCAGTGTTTTTGCGCTGCTTCATCACCATTTTTTACGCCATTTCAACATCATTTTTACGCCATTTCAACATCATTTTTACGCCATTTCAACATCATTTTTACGCCATTTCAACATCATTTTTACGCCATTTCAACATCATTTAAACGTCGTTTAAGCGCGTTGTTTCAACGGCCTTTTAACGCTATTTCAGTAGCGTTTTGCTGCACTTTCAGACTGGGCTTTTCGAAGCGGGTGTTTCGCCGTCGTTTCTGGAGCATCTCGACAGAGTTCTACCAGAGTTTTATCATCATTTCAGCAACGTTCTAAGTTCATTTCAGAAGAGTTTTAGCTTCGTTTCAGAAGCAATTTTAGCTTCATTTCAACAGCTCTTTGGCCCAATCTACCTACGTTTCATTAGTGTTTCTTTTCCGTTTTAACTCCATCACAGCTCGGTTATAGTAGTATTTCAGCTATGTTTATCAGTGTTTCAACTTCTATTCAGCAACATTTCAGGTGCATCTCAACTTCATATCAGCATCATTTTAAGCATGTTACAACTTCATATCAAACTTGATTCAAGCTCAATTCGCACTAAATAATTGATAAGACTGTCAACTCAGTGATAGGTTGGAATAAATTAGGAATTATAACTTAGGCATCCGGTGGCATGAAAAGTGTGTTAGCGTCGGTGGACATTTCAGCGACATCTTCTACCAGCCCTTGCAGAGGCGCTAGGAATCCTCCAGGCCTCCTCTGCTCCTGCTTCCATTGGAATCGTGTATCTCTCTTGCTGTCAGAGGGAGATGGACATCGTCAAGTTGAGGCGACAGGTTAATCACCTCGCCTTTGTAGACCACGCAGCAGGTACGCGAGGTGTTGGCCCAACCCTATGTTAATGTTATGCAAAAGTAAAAAACCTTCTTGTTGGTTTGCAGGTTTGCGCACTCTTCGCGTCGGGGTATTCATAGGCGAGGTGGTTCCCCCGCTGCCAAAGAGGAAGGTCGCGCCTTCTGTTCGGGGACCTATCCAAGTGCCTGACGCTGAGCCGAGCAACCCCAAGGGCAATAGGCAGATGGCTTCCGAGTCGACACTCCAGGGACCGCCGAAGCGGCGGAAGAAAGCACATATCCCGCGCGATTTCTTCACCATCCCGTTGGACATGGACGAGGAAGGGGAGAGCGGCGAGGCTCCGCAAACCCAGGAGGACCAGGAGGCCTCTGACGACCTCGAGTCCCATTTTAACTATGGGCGAAGGAGCGGAGTCCGGGATATCGTTGGAGAGCCCCCAGTTGCTTGGGACCCAACGAAGAATAGGGTCTCCCTTTGCAGCAACTTGCCCTCTTGGGCGGGTGACGATGTCCCTGATGACGACGCCTTCAATGTCATGTATGTCGTCTACGAGCAGGACAACGTGAAGCATCTTGTGGAGTTGTGGGGGTGTCGTCAACCTACCTCGCCTGGCAGTCTTTAAGAGTCATCCTGAGGAGTGTCGAGCTCACTCATGCCTTGGCGAGGCAGCATATCAGGTACAACAGGGCACTCTCGGATGCCAATGTGGCCTCGACGGCTGCTAACGAGGAGTGCGAGGAGGTGACTCGGCAGCAAATCGAGATTTCCTAGAAGTTGGCCTTGACAGAGGAGTTCGCCCAGCTGCGGGGTGATAAACCCGAGTATGATGAGCCTGAGGTGAAGACACCACGCATGATGCAGTTCTTTCCTCCAGCCTGCCGAGGTCCTTGCCGCCACTCAGCTCTCCCCCTGGAGGAGTAAAACAAGAGCCTACGGGACGAGGTGGAAGCTCTCAAGCTTGCCTAGCAATGGCGAGGTCTCAAGCCAGTACCGAGCCTGCTCTTGCGTAGACTTCGGCGAAGCCGCCCGCCCACTTTTTGTGATCCGAGTTGCGTTCTATACAACGTTCATACATGAAGGATGGAGGAAAGATTCTGCTCATTCGTCTCAAGGAGGGGGAGCAGAGAGATTAGTGTAGGACGCTGATCCCATGACGGTGGAGGGCCTCCTTTCGAAGATGTTCAATGCTACCTTCGGGGAGTCGTTGTCCAGTGACATCGACTTGGAGGGCCTCGACCTATCTATGGGTTTGAGCATGTCGCCCCCGAGCAAGGACTTCCGGGGCCATGACTTGGGATTGCCTCAATGTAGTACCTCATCTCGGCCGCGCAAGCCTACTATTGGCGATGTCAAGCAATCCTGAAGCAAAAGTTATCTCAGCCGGGTCCATTTTTTGAGCGGCCTCCTTTTTTTTATGATGCATATTGTTTTGAAAAACATATTGATATTGGCTTGTCACCTTTTTGTAGCCTCTGTTTTTCTTCTTCTCACGTTATGTGCCCTGATTTTTCTCGGGGATGAAGATTGAGGTAGCGTTTTTAGGCTCTTAGCTAGGTTGATTACATGCTTTCGGGCCTTCAGTTTGCTCATGTGATCTTCAAGCCAAATGACATCATTTTACACGAGTTACAGCCCTTGTTAGTGATGAATGAGACATTTTTTACATCGGGAGAATGCATCCGAAATTGATGATATCCTCAAAATGCATCAAGAAAACTCATCACGAAAAAATTTACCGCGTAATTAACCAGTGCGTCGATCTGATGCAGGGGGTAGCAATCCTTCGGAAAGGCTTAATTTAAAAAAGAGAAATCGATATGCAAACGTCATTGCCCGCTAGTTTTCTTAATAATTACAACGTTTGAAACCCAATCCAAATACTGGATCTCGAAAATGAGCCCCGCCTCTAGAAATTTCCGAACCTCTTCACAAATTGTATTGGCCAGAGAAGTGGCGGTCGACCTCTTCTTTTGGCGGATTAGGCGGACCTGGGGTCTGCGTTGAGACGATGAAAGGCTATCTCGACATCGATATTTGGCACGACGGCAACGCTCCTGGCGAAGACGTTGACGTTAGTTTGTAGACATGCCGCAATCTGCTGCTGATCATTCTTTGTCAGCTCCATGCTAACCTTTACGCTCCCAAACCTCCCGTCTGAAGCGACCATCTCTAGCTTCTGCACCTCCTCGGCTGCCTCAAGGCGTGCCATTTCGTCGAGTACCCTGTCCATCTCTTTTGCATCCTCATTCCAGCCTATGGTGTTGACAGCGAGTAAATAGCATTCTCAGGCCACCTTGCGATCACTCCAGATCTGAATCTGCACCCCCCTTGGTTGTACTTCAAACATTGATGAAAGGAGGGTACATATTGGAACGCGCTGATGACCAGTCTTTTGAAGATGGTGTTGTAGCTGCTCGAAGCGTCAACAAAGATGAATTGGCAGTTCTTTGAGGTGCCACTCAGGGTTACCAATAGCTCTGCTCCTCCTTCAACCGCCTTTTGCTCTCCTATGAAGCCAAAAAGTGGACCATCTGAGGCTTTTACCCTTCCTATCTCTACAACCATAGCATTGAATGCTTTTTTGAAGATAACGTTGACCGAGCTACTGTTGTCTACCAGAATATGAGCAACTGTCAAATTCTTGATGGCGGCCTGCAAAACGAGCGCGTCGTGGAAGAGGTCTTCGTTCCCCGACATGTCCTCTGCAGAAAAAGTGATGACGTCGAGCGGGGGAGGTCTTGAGACGTAAAAGCAACGCTCCTCTTGAAGATTCTATGGAGGCTTCCCTTTCAAGAGGCCTCCACCCCGACTCCCCCGAGGATGGAGTTTATCCCTCCTCGAGTCCATATGTCGACTTGTTCTTCACATCTCCCTTTCACAGGGGTAAGGTTCAGAATGCCCCCACCGTTGCTTCTTCCTACCGGCCTCTAGGCCCTCTTTCCAGAATTATTTTGTCCTCCTCTACCCAGCCCCGGACTGCTAAGAACTCCTGGCAAGAAGTGGTGGTATGCCCTTCTACGCGGTGGAAGTCACGGAAGGGGATCCCCTTCCTTCCTTTTTGCTCCTGATTCTAAAACCTCCTTTCTCTGTTCCAAGCATGTCTATCTACCACCATAATCACCAGAGGTGGAGATCAAGGGGGCCTTCGAAACTCTTGCCACCTTTCAGGCGCATGAAAACGAGTTTGTCGATCGAGGGGAATGACGCGGGCCGGGCCTGAAGGGGCGGGCCCCTCCTCTCGCTTTCCATGGCGGCCGATTTGCCATATGCTGGAACCTTCTCTTGGATTCCCTTTGCCTCAAGAATATCGCGGGCCTTCTAGATTCTTCACCCAGCTTGCAAACTTCTTCTATCCTCCTATCCCCGCTAAAATCTTTTAACGTCGTGTGCTTTGCTAGCTGGGAGAGAGAGGCCAGGAAATTTCTAGTGTTACCTTCTGCATGGATGAACCGCCCTGCGCGATCAATCAGCTCCTCGAAGGAAACGGGTGGATCCCAATAAAGTTCCATCCTGAATAGCCCTTTTCTCAGGCCAAAGGTGAGCGCTAACTGGAGAGTGTAACTATTCACCTACTGGATCTGCAAGACCTCTTCTTGGAAATGGTCGATGTAATGCTCGAGCGACTCTTCAAGCTCTTGTTTTAGGAGAAAGAGGGTAGTGGCCCCTTCTTCCTCTTCTTTGAGGTGGCAAAACGCAACACTAGGCCTCGACATAAGTCCTCGAAGAAATATATGGAGCCTGCGAATAACTGGTGGAACCAGCCTCTGGGCTTCCCTTTGAAAGTGATGGCGAAGAGTCAGCATTTGAATGAGTTTGTTATTGATCAGATGGAGATGATGTCCTCGAACCACTGTAAGTGCTGGATCGGGTCGTCTCTACGAGCTCGACATCAGGTGTCAGGAGAACTCGCAGGGACTCCAGCATTCCTTCCCTAAATTTCGTGAGGTCGGCTATGGTGACAAACTTGTTAAGGGCTCGCCTACTGCCGATCTCCATCTCTCTTATGTCCTCGCTCGACAGTGAACCTTACGCAAGATGTTCTTCCTTTGATCGCGGTCCACACCGCATAAAAATTGTTGAAATCGAGAAAATTCTAATACACAAGACCGAGAGGGACCAAAGGCTACTTATCTAGCCGAAGACGGGTGAGCTTAGACACGGTGAGGTGCGAGGGACATGAGCTTTCTTAGATTGCTTGTAAATAGGAACTCGCGAGCTACAACAAGGAGGTTATGTCATGTTCCCGGAAGTATACAGGAATTTCCCCTTCAAAACAAAGGCTGAGCTAGGAACGGGTGAGGCACTGATAGGTTTTTTGGAATCTTGGGGGAGGGGGGACAACATGCCTCAAAATGTGTCTTAGGAGGTTCTATTTATAGGCAATCCAAGAGGTGGTCTGCGAGTAAACACCCCGACCTATAGAGCTGAGTTTAGACAAGATAACTAACGACATTGCCCTTTGGCGGGGTGAAGACGTCCAGTTCATTTGGTGAGCTCGTGCAGGATGAGAGAAGAACTCGCTTGATGAGACGGATTCAGGTGAGGCGAGCCCGGCGGTTCGGCTCATACATAGCTCGTCGGTGGGCTACAGTTGGCTGAGAGGGGCTCATGGCGAGATGAACTCATAAGCAACAAGGTCGATTGTAGATAGACACAAGCATCTTCTTTCAGCGATTCCGCCACTGGTTTGGCGAGCCCTTAATTACGAGAGGCATTCCAAACTCTTTTCCTTTGAGTCATCTGACAACCAGTGAAGGTCAAGGGGCCCATCACTGAATTGGGGATTACCTTGAAGAATAAGGGTTGTAGATCAATGATAGTGAAAGACCGAGTTAATAATTAATCAAATAACTTCTGCTTAATTTTCAATCCTTTTAAAGTTTAAATTGCTCACTAATTCTAACAAAATTTATTCAACATTAAATCATTTAATGTTTTAACAGGTTTAGATTTAGCACTACTGCAGACCTCGGACAGCAAACTAAGTGGTACAGCGCGGACAGCTAGCTATGGCCAGCTAGCCGAGGCTAAGTGGATATTACAAAAAAAAAATTATCAGCTAACTATAGCTAAGTAACATTTAAAAAAATATTAAAATAGCTAACTATAGCTAAGTAAAAATTAATTTTTTTTATAAAATAGCTAGCTTTAGCTAGCTTAATTTCATTTTTTTAATTCCATTTTAAATTTAACCAGATCTGCCAATAACATGAGTTAAAAAAAATTAACCGTTTGATTTTGTCATCATATATCCTCAGCCGGTTGTCTTTCAATGCCTATTTCTCCTAAAAATACATATATAAACAAACTTCTCTCATATTTAAAAGGGCTTTCAATAACCATTTTGACCTAAACCCATCCCCAATAAAAGCAAACCCCTTCCTAATTCCAGGCAGCTAAAAATTCATCGAAATCGTTCCCGTTCGGTTCCTGTCCAGCAATCCCCATCTGCCGTGCGCCCTTGCTCGCCGGAGATTCGACCGGCATTCTTCGACTGAAGCGCCGACGAGATCTCCCTCTCTGTCCTGTTCCGGCGCCGCCACTGGGGAGCTTTCCAAGAGTCGACGTGCATTTCTCCATCCATTTCCGGACAGTTCATCCACTCGTCCACCGCCTGACGATGCTCCAGCCACCACCATCTTCCCCGTCCAGAGTCTGGAGTTGCCGGATTGCTCGTTGTGAAGCTTGTGTTGTAGCTCTCAAACCCTAGGCCGACCTTCTTCTTTCCGCTGGATCGCCTGTGAGAAATTACTTCTCTTCTTTGAATTTATGGTCATTGCATGAAATTTTCAAATAGTATTAGTGGAGAAACATGAAACGAACATCAGGATAAATTAAACCAATGTGTCAGATTTTAATATTTTATACCTCAATTTGTTTCCGAATCAGTTTCTCGACTTTTAGAGAGCCCTGCAAGTTTGGATTGGAACCAGGAACTTAATAAGGCATAAGATTTTCTTGAGAAAAAAAGGTCGATCCTGCGTTCCTCCATTTGATTTCCCTGTTTTGGGAAACTAAGATCTCTCGATCGCAAAGAAGGTCTTGAATATTTTTCTGACTTGCCAAATTGGTGGTATGTAAAGAGGGCCGAAATGTCATGCCTTGCTATGACTGCCTCAGCATTTCTTGCAAACAAAGCTTCAACTGGAGGGTTGGAGTGTGATTTAGGTGGAATGAACGACGTTTTAGCCCCTAAACGATCAACTTTGCGCCCAGGTTTAAGTAGAGGTTGCTATGTTCAATAAGTTGAACAAACATCTTATACCCACAAATCCGGGTGTTGTTAATGACGTTGGTGGCATATGGGAGACGCTTCTTCCAGATCGACCCCCAATGCCGGGCGAGTGAGACAACGGTGATGACGACGATGATCGCTTTGTGGGATTTGATGCGGAGGACGAAGAATCAATTCTTGAATTGGGAGATGACTGTAGTAAGGAAAATGTGTAAACACAATGAATGTGTTATATTGGAGTTAATCAAGTCAACATGAAGTTATTTTTGTCAAAAATGGTGATGTATCTTATCTCTTTATTTTGTTTTCATAAAAAATGTGCATGTTCTGGTGAATGTGTTGAACTTCATGCTTTGTTTGAAGTCCTCAATGTGGGAGGGGGTTATCTTGTAGAGGATGAGACGATGCGTCTTTCTTCTTATTCATTACATGCGCATGCTTTCCATTTCCGATATAATATGCAATTAAACACTACTCCACTGTTGAGTTAATTTATAAAAGTTCACGAAAATTAATTTTTAGAACTTGATTGATATTATGAGAAATGCATTACATGTTGTCATTTGTTGATTTTACTCCGGTCTAATAATATATATGGAATTAATGCATTTCATTTTTATGTTAACAAATATGACTTCTGTTGCATTCCTATTTTTTATCTTAGTGGACTAGTTTAAAAAACTTTAGTAGCTAATTATAGCTAAGTGGAATTGCAAAAGAAAAAAAAATTAGCTAACTATAGCTAAGTGGATTTGCAAAAATATTTTAAAGAAGCTAAATAAAGCTAAGTGAATTTGCAAAAAACAATAGAGTAGCTAACTATAGCTAAGTGATAAAATAATGTGGAAAAAATAAAGCTAACTATAGCTAGCTGGCCAGCTATAGAAGGCCTGCACTACTGTGAATTTTCTAATTCTTTTTTAGATGAAAACTTTATTCAAAAGTTTCTCATTAATCTTTATTACACATTTTTGTGTGTTAAAATATGCATTTAACAAATCTAATCGGCACTTATTTTATAATATTCATTCACAATAGATGGGCAAAACAACATTTGATTTATTTAACACAAATGCAATTTAATTGATGCATGTTGTCTTAAGAAGTAACATTTTATCTGCTTACGTTGGAAATATGGTCGCAGTAAGTTCTCATTTGGGTTATCTATCAAATGTTAGAATAAATTAGTTTAATTTGGTTTATTCTTCATTGATTCATGCCAATTTTTTTCTTTTAGAACTTAGAATAATTGCTTGCCGCGTCACACCAATAGGCAAATCAGTTCGAAACCAACAGACAAGCAAACTTGTTCACAAAAGTAATCGAGCAACACGCATATCTAGTACGAGGGATAGCTGTGAAACTTTGTGCCTAGTGGCAGCCCGCTTACAGGCACAGGCTCCTTAACATTAAGATAATTTTATGGTACTTTAAACAAAATTATCCCAAACAGCATAAAATATATTATGATAACTATGAGAGGGACGCATTCATGCTCGTTAACAAAACCATGGTAGTTATCTCATATTGCTAAATTCGTTTAAATGTATGTCTCTTATGTGTTTACGAGATTGAAATTAATTATCGCTTACAATTATTCGTGAAAATCTCACTGGCGAGGCATATTTAAAAATAAACACAAGTTTATTATTTTAAAATTTGAATCGAGGAATTTGGTTTACATCAATAAGCGTATATGTTCGCAAGTGTGTTTTCTACGAACGACAATCCCGATCGCGAGCGAGGTGACCACCGGTCCCCAGGAGACATGTCTCTAACCGAAGTATTTGCATTGTCGGTCGAGATCAGCTCCCCCTTGCACGTTGGTTGCATATCCTCAGCTGGTAATGCGTGACTTCTCATGTCGTAATAACACATCTCGGAAGAAGCCCTAGGTGACCTCGAGTCAGACACCACTCCAATGATTTTTTCCAACGCAAATTCGTTGTGCTAGAGCGACCCATTTACATACACAAATGAAAGGGTAATTTACAAATAAAAGCGTGTATGTTCTCCATGGCAAGTGTGTTTTCTACGAACGACAATCCCGATCGCGAGCGAGGTGACCACCAGTCCCTAGGAGACATGTCTTTAAACCCAAGTATTTGCATTGTCGATCGAGATCAACTCCCCCTTGCACGTTGATTGCATATTCCCAACTGGTAATGTGTCACTTCTCATGTCGTGATAACACATCTCGGAAGAAGCCCTAGGTGAGCACGACCCCGCTCCGGAAAAGCGTTAATCGCGAGAGCCAGCGACACCCCAAATTGCATGTCTCCAAATCCAAGCCTCTGCATTATCGGTGAAGATCAACTCCCCAACTGCATGTTGGTGTCCTTCCTCTCGGGTGCTCATTGCGTTCCGTCGATTAGTTGCAGGCCAGGAGTCAGGGGAAAGACCACTAAAGGACTTCGCAGAGGCATAGTTCGTGGAATAAATTTAATTCACATCCTCCAACTGAACTCTTCGATCACGTGAATGGTCTAGGAGCGTGTGGACCACATTTATCCAACAGAACCCCTGCGATGAACTCGTAGGTCCACCTAAAACTGTATGTCTCTAAATCCAAGACTCTGCATTATCGGTCGGGATCCCCCCCCCCCCCGTCGTGCAAATTGATTTCCTTCCTCTTGGATGCTCGCTGCGTTCCGTCAATTAGCTAAAGGTCAGGAGACTGGGGAAAAGACACAGAGGACTTCGTTGAGGAGTAGTCTGTGGAATACGATCGCGTGAATGGCCTGAGAGCGTATGGACCCCATGTATCCAAAAGCACCAATGTGATGAACTCATACGTCCACCTCCTTCAGTTGAGCTCACGAATTGTGTGAATGGCCTGAGAGCGTGTCGACCTGTTATAGCATAAAGGCCGACCCCAATAGTAATACACACAACTCTATGAATAACCTCGCTCAATCGAAGCTGCCTGCTTTACAAAAGTAAAAGATCTCATGCAGGGGTCTCTTGCACAAAGTCGACACAACGTGGCTAAGATCCTAAGCTAAGGCAGCACAATGCATCTAATGCCTTGAATCGACAACCTACTCAAGAATCTGGTAACTTCAATGCAAAATCAAAGACAAGTACTTCACTGAAACAAAAAAATTGTATTTATGTTTATTTAAACAATTTTTCACAAAAAATCATAGCGACGACATCCGTCGCTCGGCGCTAGATCGAGAATTCTGGCGGCTTGCACCCCCTCTTCATCGGCAAAACCTATCTCACCTTTAGATCCACTATCGCCTGAAAAAATGGACAAAGAGCTGGAGTTGGACGACGTAGAAGCAGCACTCGCTACAGCGAGCTAACAAATATGTAATAAAGTTCACACATGGGTGACGTTGAGCAATCTCAAATTATTTGTGATGAAGGTGACTCAACAATTTTATGAAGCAGAGAGGTCCTTCCAACAAGATCCGCCACTGGACAGAGAGGGTGGCCTTTGTCCGGGGAGAGTTTGGACCGATTCCATCAATTTCGGGGCTCGGGGAGGCAACCACCTTTCGGTCCCTGGGGGTCAAGGCGTTTATCCATGAATAGTTTGAGTTCTTGGAGGATAGGGAATTCAGCGTGGTCTGCCATCGAAGGCGAGTGGATGAACTAGGTCATTGTTAATGCAGTTTGTTTCAATGGGGGTGAGTGCACGTTCTCCCAGTCAATCTCCAGGATGGCAATATGACGACTATCTTAGTTCCGCATGAGCTCGCAGGGCACTGTTGCGTACATAACCCTGACGAGGTTGAACTGAGCCCGGATAAGGCCAGTGGCAAGCATTGAGAAGATTGATCATCACGCTGAAATGCATGGCAACCCACGAAAAAGAGACGGCGCAAGGAGTGCACCAAAAACGTAAGAATGGTGTGGCTTTTGATGATCGTGCAGTGTGTTTTCTTTACAACATGGGGTGCAAGGGAGGGCTCCAATATCACTGTTGAGCCCTTGATTTTCTGGGAGGGGGATGTGAGAAAGCATTGCCTCAAACATTTAATTAATTCATAGAATGTTTTACAAGGTACACTTACATTTGTGCAAGACCATATAACAGTATATACAACAACAAAAACATTCCAAAGTAATGGTAGAAAATTTTACAAGAAAATAAGTATGGCCTTTGCACCAAGACCTTTAAGTGACCAAATCAATCATGACAAGGAGAACAAGAATGTCCTAACAAGGCATTTAAACATTCTTGGAAATTAATAAAAGGTTGGGTAAATCAGAAACTATGAATGACTCAAAATTAAAGTTCATATGGCATTGCCTCACACATCTAATAGATTCATCGTACTTTCCAACGGAAAGACAAAAAGACATATTAATAAATATGTTTAAGTAATATGTGAATGAAAACTATTACATACAAAAATTCACAATTTTGACAAAATTTCAAAATAGTAAAAATATAACACGACATAATTTTCCTTACTGAAAGATCAGTAACAAAAATGAGCACAAAATAACTCAATCATTAAGATCCTAAAATAAATTTATAAAAGAAATTTGAACTACTCAAGGAAAAGTATCATTGAGGGATGCAAAAAAGAACAAATGAAAACAAAGAACCTACATGTATAAATAAATCCATTTAAAATGCATAAATGAAAAATATCACATACACAAATTCAAAATTTTGAGAAACTTTAAAAATAATAAAAACATAACACTTCAATGTTATCCTTCCATATAGATCAGCAACAAAAAAGCACATAAATCGTTCAATCACTAAAAACCTAAAATAAATTATAAAAGAAGTTCGAACTTAAATATACTCGAGAGAAAAGAATCATTAAAAGAGACAAAAGGTAACAAATGAAAACAAAGGATCTACAGTCTCCTCCACCTTCTGCTTCCCGCTCTACAGGTGCTATATGCGGGAATTGGAATCACATCCTCTGAGAGTAATAAAAAAATGACCAAACTTATAATGCGAATAAATATGATAAACAACAAAATATTTTATTCCAAATATAATAATTCAGACAAGTACAAGTAATATTTTGAATTATATACATTATTCTATAAATTCCGCGATGGCAACCTGGTGCAAAAAGCATCCCCACACAGCGAGGGTCCAGGGAAGGGACCCACCACAAGGGTGAACTGTAGGCAAACCTTATCATGCATTTTTGCAAAAGGTGGCTTCCAGGACTTGAACCCGTGTCCTCAAGATCACACGGCAACACCTTAACAGGTGCGCCAAGGCTCCCCTTCCCATGAAATTCCACGATTTCACATAAAAATGTATAATCGTGCTAAATGCAGAATATCATGAGTTAAACACGCATCTATAAGACAAGTATAAAATACCAACTTCAAAACATGTCAAGAGTAACAACAAGTATTTATTCTTCACAGTTTGTAAAAGAATCTTATTATTTAAAAAATAAATTAATATAATATCTCTAGATCAAAACTTCATCTTATAAAAACTAAATAAACTCATCACATATCCCTAAACTAAATCTCTTAAATCATGTAGAGACATGCACACAATAATTAAGACTAAATCATGTTTGATTTTATCATAAAATAAATCTCTTGCATCACGTAGGGACAGCCGTGCAATTATTGAAACAAACAACAACCTTGCTATTTAATGTCACAATGAGGGAATGGCATGCTCAGTGGCTATTAATAAATTAGGTGCAAAATATAATTGCATAAGAAGAATCAAATAGTTATATTACGCAAAAAAATCATATCAAGAACCATGCCTAAAAATATATACTGCAAATGCAATAATCATTTAATCAAACAGAGGCATACCAATGCGCCCAATTTTCATTCAGAAGCTTGCAAGTGCCCGAAGAGCGAACCAGGACCTGAAGTTTTAGTTTTATTGCTACATGTGTCCCTGAGCTTGATATGCAATTAAAATGCCAAGTTCCTATAAAAATGAAAAAAAATCACCAATATTTAACTGTGAATTCTCAAGTGCCCTAAATCATAAATATTTTCAATAGATCATAACAGCACAAACCTTGCATTGTTGTGCAACAGATTGTGCTGCAAGTTGCATATGGAGAAGATTCATCTGATCAGCTTTACATTGTATTCTACCTGCAAAAGCCATTTAGGAAAGTTAAAAACTAAAGATTAAAAAAATTGTAACATAACACTCAAGCCTCACGAGAAACCCTAAAAACAGCAACAACACTCAAGCCTTTATCCCACTATAGTGGGGTCGGCTATATGGATCCTTTGTCGCCATTGTGCCCCATCACAAGAAACACTAAAGTTGAAAAGTTTAAAACCCAATCAATCACAATAGCCAGCCCAAGAATGGAATATAACCAGCTGTAATATCATCTGATGCCTAGTTAATGGTTGAGCTGGGAAAGATGATATATGCCTCGAAAGTTAAGTTCATAATAGAACTTATAGTAAATTCATTTTTTTAAACGCTCAAAAGGAAGAAAACATTGCCCGCATAATGTGAGCACTTCGCCGCCTTAAGCAGACAAGGATCTTCCATGCAGATTTCCATCCGAAATATGAGTTAAACACACATTAATAACACTTGACGTATATAAGAAACTAATGAAGAGAAACATTAAAATTTTCAATGAAATAAACCCCATGTTTAAATAGTTTAAGCAATTGAAAATAAATAAAGCTTTGACCACTAGGAATAGAAACCTGGCATACCACTTTGAACCTGATTGACTCCCATCCACTTCCCAATCAACAGTCATTTTCATGTTCAATCTTTACTAAAGGTTTATTACTTCGACGACTTCTCAGTATTGCATCGGACTCAATCATCAACTTGGCATACTTCTTTCTCACCTCCAACAAAGGATGAGTTTCAATTTCAGAGGTCGAGCATCCATAATAAGCCTCCTTGAGAACCACAAAGCAAGTCTTGCTCTTGAGAAGAAGGTAGAACACATGAGGATGCCGGTCAAACACTTTGTGAAACTTTTGCGGTAATCCCAGATGCTTCCTGAGACAGAGAAGTCTCCTTCTCTCCGCTGAATTATCAACAAAGAGACTCAAGAGTTCGTGTAATACACCAGCAACCCGCTTCTCTGAGACGTCGCTGTTTGGATCCAGATTCGAAAAATCCTCATAGGGAGATACGTAGGGGAGTCTCTGGAAATCATCTAGCCAGCTCTCTATCTTCTTCTTCAAACGTAGACCTCTAGAGGGGAATAGAGAGAATGCGATGGGACCATTTTTGCCCATCTTCATCGCCGTCTTTTGTAAGGCCGAGAGAGTCTGCTCGTTGGAATGGATTTCAGCCAACAAGCCCTGATTCCCGTCTTCCATCTCAACCATTCGTAATAACCCATCAGAAGTTCCTTCAGGGTTTTTCAGAAAATCTTCGGGGAGACCCAAATGCCAGAGCATACCTTGGATAATCCTTAACGGAAGCATCTTAGTTTTCGACATTAGTATAAGACGTTGCAGCCGGCTGACAATCTCCGGCCCCCGCCTCAGGTAGATCTCGCGCTCTTCTTGATCGACGTCGATAAGCTCTGGGGTGAGCCGGAACCAGGGGAGGTTGTGTTTGGGACCGCGGAACTCCTCGAAGACGGCTGGATAACGCCGCAGGAAGCTCGCGACGCGACCAGAAATTTCGAGTTCGCGGCCGCGCTTGGAGAGTGCGGAAATAGGGATGCATTTGTCGGGCTCTTTGATGATGATGTTCTTGAGGGAGCAGAGAGGTCGGAGCTCTCTGGGCTTGGAGAGAATGTCAATGGAATCGAAGAAGGGGTCCTTCTTCCATCTCATACTCACATCAACATAGCTTGCCTTTTGGAATTTGCAGAACTTCTTCGAGGAGAAGAGTGGAAGAACTGATTCCCACAGATTTCTACCGCCAAACATGGAATCGATCCGAGAAAGATCTACTGCTAGGGTTTACGTTTTTGGGATCATTGGCAGAAGGCGAACTCTCGCCGTCTCCCTTCCTTCTGGTTTAGGGTTTCAGGATAGAAGGATAGAGAGTGGGTTTTTAATTCGCGATTCAAGGTTGATGATGTTCGGCGGTCCCACTCCCACACTATTTGAAATTGAAAAATAATAACAATAATAATATTAGTTCCGTTAAGAATTTATGGCACTTAACACCTTAAATTTCAGGAGAAATTTGTAAGTGTGTTTCTCTCATTTTATTTTAAGTCTCTGATTAAATATAAATATATGATCTGGCATCCTACGAAAAAGTATTTTTGTGGGATATTGCACTATTCTACAAATATTGTTAAATTTATCAAATACGACAGTATTTTGATCCATCATACTGTTTTTGCAGGAACCGACAGTTTGAATTGATGCACGCGAGTACCGTGATCTTATGTGTGGAAATGCACCTAAAAAATTCTCCAATTAGAGGAGCTTGGCACATTGCATCCCAAGTTTTTATTGTTAGTACTTTGCACTACACAATCCTTATGTTAAATGTACATCAAATAGGTCAGACATAATCAGCTACATATACAGCAGTTATTACAACTGCTTATTACCCTATGTTAAATGTACATCAAATAGGTCAGACATAATCAGCTACATATACAACAGTTATTACCCTAAACCCTAATAATAACAATAATAATATTAGTTACATTGAGAATTTATGGCACTTAACACCCTAAATTTTAGAAGAAATTTTTAAGTGTGTTTCTCTCATTTTATTTTAGGTCTCCGATTAAATACAAATATACGATCTGGCATCCTACGAAGAAGTATTTTTGTGGAATATTGCAGTATTCTACAAATATTGTTAAATTTATCAAATACGACAGTATTTTGATCAATCATACTATTTTTGCAGGAACCGACAGTTTGAATTGATGCACGCGAGTACCGTGATCTTATGTGTGGAAATGCATCGAAAAATTTCTCCAATTAGAGGTGTTTGGCACATTACATCCCAAGTTTTTATTGTTAGTACTTTGCACCACACAATCCTTATGTTAAATGTACATCAAATAGGTCAGACATAATCAGCTACATGTACAGCAATTATTACAACTGCTTAACTTTGCATGATTTGCATGGAATGGCTTTACGGGTTGGTCAATTGGATTGGGTTCAATTTATTGGCAGTTTAAGTGGACATGAAGATTACAATAATACAAATCTATTAAACATGGATAAAGATGTCAAAAACTTGATTAGGTTTATTAATGTTGAAAGATAAATTGATGTTTATATTAAAATTATTGAAACTCAAAGTAATGTGAACGTGGAAAATGTTAAAACTTGAAAATGAAAGTGATTCATTTAGTATAGAAGAGGACACGGGCGGGAAAGATTCCACTTGCAGTGATGATTTTGCATATGATGACTTTGAGAACAATGATTTAAAGTATGATGACAATGTTGATGAATCAATTGAATGGGTTGGATTAAAGTATACCATCAAAGGAGGTACGAGTCAAATGGTAGGGCTTTATAAAGGAAAATGTCTACTCACTTTTAGTTTTAACAAAATCATGTCATCGCGCTGTGACAACCTGTATATAAAAAAATAGAACAAATCTAATAATACTATTAAATGACAATTTTGTAATTAGGGTCTTAGGTTTTTCTCCTCTAAACCCAAATCGGCCAGCCCCCCCCCCCCTCTTTTATTTTCTCCCGATCCGCTCCAGCCTCGATTCCTGCAAGCCGCTGCTCCCACACGATGTCCCTCTCCTGATTTTATCTCCCTCATCAGCGCCGACTCCCAATTCCGTGAGCACCGAACGTCGCGCCTCCCGTCTCCTCCCCCTCCTACTATTGTGGCCTCCTGCGGCTTCTCCTTCTCAAGTCGGCATCGCTTCTTCCTCCTCCTACGGGGACGACAGCAGCCCTACCTCACCCAGCTCCTCATTATCTCTTCCTCGGACCGGAATCAGCCCCATCCCTCCTCTCCTAGAGTCGGCACTCTCTTCCTTGGGCTCCGTCTTCAGCTAGGGTTTGCAAGAAAGTTTTGGATTTGGCTCCGTAAGTCCGGTTCTAGCTTCCTTTGAGTAAGATTCTTTCTCTGTCCCTTCCTTTTAGATTTATTGAAAATTTTGGGTTGATTTCGACGTTTTGTGCTATAAATTTTGTATAACTTGTGTTTCATGATTTTTCCCCTCTCATAATCGTATAACTGCGTTATGATTGTGATTTTCAGTGTCGCTCCTCGATTCAATTGATGTGACCGCACAAAACCCTCTCTGAATTAGGGTTTCTCCGAGCCTAAGCGTCGTCAAGTCTCCGCCTTCGTATGGTTTCTCCTCTCCCCTCACTTTTAAGGGAGGAAAATCGCGCTCTCTCGTGATTTTGGCCTTGTAATACAATTGTCTGTGCTAGCATTGTGTTTCTTATCATGTCATTATCATTTTCGTTGTTCTTAAACAAGTTCAAATAGAATATTTGTTTTTGCTTACTCCATTTAGTCATCACCGCCAATTTCAGCTTCTTTAAAGCAAATAGAGATTCATCTCTCTCTTGCAAACATCGAATTTAAATTAATGTTTATGTTATCTAATTCATGACTGCATTTTTGTATACATTGATCTGTTAAATGGATTTGTATCCTAATTATTTTGTCTGTTCTTACGATTCTATGATTTCACCCTGAAATGTTTAGTTTGTCAATAAGTTTAAACTTGAATACTCAATATGATAAGTTAATAATTTAGGGTGTAATATGTTTGAAATTACATGAATTTGTGATCATGAACGAGTCTTACATTGATATACACTTAAATGAATGATTTTATTTGGATATTTACTGGGGTGAATGGTTTGATCTCATTTGATGAATAATGAGAAAAATGATATAATATTGAGCACGAGCAACAAATGTCATGATGATAATTGTAACGAATTCTTATTAGCAAGTATGTGATTGGTGTTTTGATATATCATGCTCGTAGCGCACTTTTTTACTTGGAAAATGCGTGTGTTAAAAGATGATTTACCCTAGGTGAGTACTCAATATCTCTGACCTGATACATGTCATCTTACCTTTACAATATACTTGATAAATTTTCTTGTAATTATGACCTTAACCTCTCGAACCCGCGAGGCTCAAAACTCTCGATCTAGTTTTCCCTATGTCATCGAATTCGGTTTTTTAGGTCTGTTTGATTCTAAGACTTTAGCGAATATTGTTCTATAACTTGATTCCTCCCTTGTCATGTTTGTAACTATACTCTTGTACATTTGTATCGCTAAATTTGTAACTTCTCTTGATATGTTAGGAATATCTTAAAGTGTGAATCATGTAACTCATAATATTACAAGCAAACATTGAAACGTGTTGGGATCACTGGGTTGCAGCCTTCACTGCGTCAGTTGGGACTCACTAAGCCTCCTTGAGTAGGGCCTGGGCTGTGACGATGGTCACGACAAGCAAAAAGTTTTTCTAATAAGACGTTATGGCGCTGGCGACGGAGCATTACCGGCGGGCGCGTGAGATGGGCTGGGTCGGGCGACATCCTCACCCTCCAGAGCGACTGCCTAGAACTTTGGAACATTTCTTTTTTCTTTTATTCTGGGCTCGTCGTAGGCGACTATTTGTAATAAACAGTTTTATCTTTGTAATAAGCGAGTTTGCATCTCGCCGCCAATTTCTTCCTGTCATTTTGCTTGTTATTTATTTTGTGGTATGTCGAGTTTCTTATGAAGGTTCTGGCGAATGTCGCGACATCCTTTGCTGTGCCGTGCGAGATAGGGTTTACGTCAGGTGTTCGTTTTCTCGCCTTAGCCGCGACTTAGACTGATACTCGTCGAGGCAGACATATACCCCCCCTTTTTTTCCTTTGCCTTCACTTATAAATAGAGGGGGTAGGTGAGACATAAGTGCGCTGCTGCGATTATCTCAACCCATCTCGCAAGTAATCTCTCTGCTCGCATCTTCTTGTCTTCCTCTTCCCTTCGCCTCCTCTCTTATTTTAGCTAACTCGCCAAAATGGTTGGAGATGATGTCAATGCTCGTCGACATGCTCACACCGTCAACTTCGCCGATGCGACCATCAAGAAGTCGATAACCATAGAGCGAGACTTGAAGACATTCAGGGAGCGCCTCCTGTCGGATGGATACTCGGCGAGGCTTCCCACTCGCGGCGAGCGACTCAACACCTGCATTGAGGGCGCGATGGTGTTGTCGCTTCGCCATTTCGACGTCGGCCTGCGTCTTCCCTTCTGGCTCGAATACTGCGAGATCCTCTGATACTTTGGGATCGTCCCCGCGCAAATCAATCTTAATGGAGTGGCGATCATCATGGGGTTCCTTTGCTATCTGCGGGAAGAGAGGATCGCCTTCGACCTTTCTGTCTTCCGCAAGATATTCGCCTTCGCCGCGACTTCGAAGGGGGTCGTCTACTTCAGTAGTCACGTCTGCACTTTGGCGGGGACAGCGAATAAAGTCCACCGCTGGAGCGAGCAACTAGTCATCGTTCATGGCGACTTTGGAGGACTTCTGGGAAGGCCGCACCAACCGGTTGATGTCGCCTTCCTCCCGCCGATCTTGGAAGGCGTCCGCAAGTAACTGTTCGAGTCCTTCCGAGGTCGCCAATTTGACGTCATCTACTGACAACTTAATGTCAACACGCTCGAAGAGATCCATCCAAACGAGGGTAAGACTTGAGCGAGAATTATATATGCTCACTTGCTCGCTCCTATTTATTGAAGCTCGCATTGATCATGTCGCGCTATATCTGTAGTGGCCAACGAGCTTCCAGACAAGCTGCTTCCTCCGACGAAGGAAGTCGCCACCTCTCTTACGGAAGCCCACCCCCCCCCCCCCCGCCTGACGTTGGGGAGAAGAAGAAACTCGCCAAGGGGAAGGCAAAAGCTAGGTCGCTGGGGCCTGCGAGTAAGAGGGCGAAAGTGTCGTCGTCTTACTCTGAAGATTAGGAGTCGCCGTCGGACGCTCGGTCCCCCCGCTTCCACCCAAATTACAACCTCGGGCGAGGGGTGGTGGATGCTTATGGTCGCCCGCTGGCTACCTGGTTGGCAGACAAAAACTTGGTGTAACTGAGCACCAACCTCACGTCCTGGTCGGCGGATTGGGAGGACAAGGGGGAGGCCTTTGCCGTCCTCCACGCTTTGTATGGGCGGGTAGACGCTGAATCCATGCTAGAGCTCGGTCCGACGAAACCCGCCCAGCAAGCCGCATGCTCGCTCGCGCGATCTGCCGAGCTAGGACACTACACGGACATGAAGCTGTTGGAGACAACAGAGGCCTTGAAAGTCGTCTCCAAGAAGGCCATAGATCTCGGCATGCAATCGGTATGTTGGAGGGACTATGAGGTAAGTCGCTTCCCGTATGCGACATTGATGATTTTCGACAATTAGTTTGCTGACGGTTGATATCTCGCAGGTCGTCGAGATCGAGGCCGCGAAGAAGCCGTCGGAATGCGAGGGGAAGCTCGTCACTTCTCAAGCGGAGCTGGAGGAGGCCCAGGTTCGTGTCGCCGAGATGGAAACTCGCCCGGTCGCGACCAAAAGACACGCGAGCTCTGCCGCTCCTTTGCTAGAGGCGTCGCGGCCGGAAGTCGATCCATAATGGGTCGTCAAGCGTTCCCGCGCTCTTTGGGAAGAGAGGTCTTCCTTCCGCCGCGAGATAGCGCGGGCTGCGGGGAATATTATGCTTGCTCGGCTGAGGATCAACAGGCAGCTCGTCGAGGGGGAGAAGCAGCTTACCTTCGACGAGCTCATCCCCGAACTGCTCCCCAAGGGGCCTATCTCATCCGATCGTGTCCCCTCATCGTCAGGCTCTAGCATTTCTAGCAACAGTGGCAGCTGCAGCGGCAACAACAGTGGCAAAAGTGGAGACGGCGAAGAAAGCAAAGAGGGTGGCGAGGAAGAGGAGGATGCAGACATCGGAGATGACGAATATCGGCCGGATAGTGGCGACGATGAGTCCTAGTTGCTCGCCGATCTTTATCATGCTTGGATGTAATATATTTTTTTGACACTTTTGTAACTTGTAAATTTTTTGACATATTTATACAAATTGTTTCATTCTTTGCCCTTCTCTTTTCGTATATTGGTAGATATTGCTCGCTAGGCTCGTAGGCTCGGGGAGGATGAGTGCTTATGATGCTTACCCGCACGTTGACGTTGGTCATAGTTGCGCAGTCGCTACTCGCGCAGTCATACTCGCTCCACCCACTCGCATAAGGTTTCTCGCACGAATGTCTGTTTATATACTCGCCAATAATCATGCTTGCATGCTCGCCACCGTCGTCCTTGCTTGTTCGCCAAGGCATACCCGCATGCTCGCCAAGCCATACTCGCACCTTGTTGAGACCGAGCGGTCTGTCGGTTGAGACCGGGCGGTTTGTCTGGCGGTCTGAGCGGTCTAGGGATATTGGCCGGCTGTCTTCCTCTTTGTAGTGGCCGTGCGGTTAGTCTAACCGTGCGGCTTGTGCGGCTTATGCGGCTTGTATAGTTTCTTATTCTTATAATTATTAGTCTCACATTGCTTATTTGTAATCTCTTTTCTCTCCTCCATTCTATAAAAGGGAGGTCATACCTTTGTAATAGTGATCTTTTTGGATAATAAAACTTTCAATTAATCAAAGTTCCGGATTGTTTTTAGTTGTTTGTTCGCTGCTTTCACATGGTATCAGAGGACTCAATTTTCTCCTTCTGATTCTGTGTGTCCTCTCTGACTGCACGATCTGTCCGCGCGACTTGCTTCTTCTTCTTCTCGCGACCTGTCCTTGCGGCTTGTTTCTTCCGCCTGCTTGCGCCCTGTTCGCGCGGTTTCTTTCTCTCCTTGTCGTTTCCCTTTGTGTGCGCGACCTCTTTGTTTCTCCATTCTTCTCGCTGCGACCTGGGCTTAGTCGTCGCGCCCTCCTTTCTAGCTGCTCCTCTTCTTTAGTCGTCGCGGCCTGTTGTTGCGACCTGTTTGCCTTGTTCGCCTTGTTTGCCTCCCAGCGGACTTTTCTCTGTTCGCGTGGTCTTCTCTTTCTTTTGTTCGCGCTGGCTGATTTCTAGCCGCTCGACTTCTTTCCCTCTGCTTGGTTCTGCGGCTTGGTCGTGGCTTTTCTGGCCGCTGGTGTCTATCATCGTGACCACTGCAGATCTCTTTCTCCTAACCGCTGTGATTTCTCCCTGTTCGCGCGGTTTCTTCCTTGTATAGGCGACCTCTCTACCCTTCTTCCTTAGCCGCTCTATCTCTCTTATCCCCGCGACTTGTATCTAAGTCGTCGCGGCCTGTGCTCCTTTGCGCAGCTTCCTCACTCGCTGATCTTGCTCCTTGTCGTCGCGACCTGCTCCTAAGTCGCAGCGGCCTGTCCTCCTTTGTGCGGCCCCTCCTTTAGCCGCTCCTGCTTGTTAGTCGACGCGACCTCCTATTTACTCGCGCGGCTTGTTCTTCTCTCTTCTTCCCCTTTTCCTTGCTCTGCATCTTGGTCGTGGCCCTTCTTGTCGCTGGTGTGCTGTCACCGTGACCACTGTAGTCTTTTTTTTCTCCTCCCTTCATGGCTTTCACATCCTCCTCAAAGCAGTTCGCCTCAGTGGTCACGTCTTCTAGTAGTGCCCACGTTGTTACTCAAGGAAAATGACTGATCAACACTGGTGCTACCAATCATATGACCGACAATCTCAAGTGTTTTTCTCTCCTAGAAACACATGATCGGTTGCCCCGGGTTATTCTCGCTGACGGCTCTTTATCATCGGTCAATGGGACGGGAATGGTTCATGTCACTCCGTCTCTTCGCTTGGCGGATACTCTCTACGTGCCCAAGTTCCCGTGCAACTTATTACTTGTTACCTCTCTATGCAAGCAATTACAGTGTTCCGTCACATTTACTTCTACTTCTTGTTCTTTTCAAGATCCGGACTCCCAACGGACGATTGCTACTGGGACTGAGAGTGGCGGCCTATACTTCCTTGGCAACGTTTCCGCTTTGTCCACCTTCTCTTCCACCTCCACAGATCTTCTCCAATAGCATCTCCGCCTTGGTCATGCTCCTCCACGTCTTCTTCGTCAACTTCTGCCCCAACTTCCTCCACAAAGTCCTCCCCTCAACTGTGAGGCCTGTCAGCTTGGCAAGCATCACCGCTCCTCCTTCCCTCCAAAGCACGTTAGTGGATCTACCCGTCCGTTTGATCTGATCCACTCCGATGTTTGGGGTCCTTCTCCTACCCTTACCGTTGGTCGGGGTAGTTCATATTTTGTCACGTTTATTGATGATTTCTCTCATTATACGTGGGTGTATCTGTTAAAAGATCGCTCCGAATTATTCTCTATATGGACGTCCTTCTATCTCATGATCAAATTTCAGTTTAATGTTTCTATTAAAGTTTTTCGATCTGATAATGCCAAAGAATATATCAGTCATGACTTTTCTACCTTCTGCATGCAAAATGAGATTATTCATCAAACTAGTTGTGTCTATACTTCACAACAAAATGGTATGGCAGAACGCAAAAAACCGTCACCTCCTCGATGTCGCTCGCACCTTGATGACCCAGATGCATGTTCCTTGCTCCTATTGGGGCTATGCTGTTCTCCTTGCCTGCTACCTTATCAATCGCATTCCCTCCACGGTTCTCCATGGAAAAACCCCATTCTCCATTCTGTATCCGGGCAAGGAGCCTTTTCCTCTCCCTCTCCAAATCTTTGGGTGCACTACATTTGTGCATGCCCCATCTGCCACCCGTGATAAGCTCTCACCTCGCTCCACCAAATGTGTCTTTCTGGGGTACTCCACCACTCAGAAAGGCTATTGTTGCTTTGATCCCGTTCTTCGTAAAAAGTTCGTCTCTGCTGACGTCACCTTCTTCGAGAATACCTCCTACTTCTCGGATGACTCCTCTCCTCTTCCCTCAGCTTCTGATTCTCCTATTATTCCCTTCGTTCCCTCGTCTCCTACTACGATATCCACCCCTACACCGTCTCTGTCCATTCATCTCTCTCCCTCTTCTCTGCCACCGTCTCCCTCATCTCCGCCGCCTTCGCTCTCTACTCCCGGGCCAGCTCTCTCTACCACGGATGCTCTGGATGCTGAGGGACCCGCTGACCTGGATCTTCCTATAGCTCATCGCAAAGGGGTGCAGACGTGTACCGTACACCCCCTTGCTGCTGTTGTTTCATATGATCGTCTTACCCCTTCTCGCCGGGCCTTTGCACTGGTTATCTCTGCCACTACCACACCCCGCTCCTACCAGGAGGCCCTTGCTATTTCTCATTGGAAGATGGTCATGGATGAGGAAATGGCGACCCTAACTGAGCAAGGTACCTGGACTCTTGTTCCTCCCCCTTTGGGCACTAATGTGGTTGGCTGTCGCTGGGTATTCGTTGTGAAGTTCCATCCGGACGGTAGTGTGGATCGATATAAGGCCCGCTTAGTCGCCAAAGGCTTCACTCAGACTCATGGGGTTGATTACTTCGACACATTCTCTCCAGTTGCTCGTCTCAGCACCATTCAGGTTCTTCTCTCTATGGCTGTCAATAGGGATTGGCCCATTTCTCAGCTGGATGTCAAGAATATCTTTCTCTATGGTGACCTTCGGAAAGCGGTTTACATGGAGCAACCTCCTGGGTATGTTGCTCAAGGGGAGACACGAGTATGTCATCCGAAGAAGGCCATCTATGGCTTAAAGCAAAGCCATCGGGCTTGGTTTGACAAGTTCAGCGGCATTGTTGCAGCTATTGGTTTTGCACAAAGTTCAGCCGATCACTTCTTATTTATTCGCAAAACCACCTATGGTATGGTGGTTCTTGTTGTATATGTGGATGATATTCTTCTGACTGGCGACGACCAGGCTGGGGTTGCTTTGACAAAAAACACCTCCGGCAACACCTGGTCACTAAGGATATGGGCTCTCCCAAATACTTTTTGGGGATTGAGATTTCTCGGAAACCCAACTCTTTAGTTCTTTCCCAACGGAAGTATGCTCTTGATTTGCTAAAAAAGGCAGGGTTGACTGGTGCTAAACCTGCCAGATGTCTCATGGCTATTGGGGAAGACAAAACTTGGACAGATGACTCGCCTCCTCTATCTGATTCTTCAAGGTACCGGCGTCTGGTGGGCAAACTCATTTATCTCACAGTGACCAGACCTGATATCTCCTATGCTGAAGGCAAGGTTAGCCAATTCATGCAAGCTACTAGGGAGTGTCATCTACAGTCTGCCCTGAGGATATTGGAATATGTTAAAGCAGCTTCAGGGAAAGGACTGCTTTTTCAGAAGAATGGTCATTTGAGGGTTGAAGCGTACTCAGATTCAAGCTATGCTGATGATAAAGGAGACCGCAAGTCAACATCGGGTTTTTGCACATTTGTTGAAGGAAATCATGTGAGCTGGAAGAGCAAGAAAAAGGCTATGGTCTCTAGGTCTAGTGCAGAAGCGGAATATCGTAGTATGACATCAACCACATGTGAGTTAAAATGGTTACGGGCTCTCATGCTTGACCTAGGAGAGGTCTACAACTATCATCTTCCTATGTTCTGCGACAACAAGGCTGCGATATACATTTCCAAAAATCCGGTCTTTCATGATATAACAAAACACATAGAGGTCGAATGCCACTTTATTCGAGAAGAGATTTTGAAGAAACAGATTTGTACTCCATTCGTCACTTCTGACAACGAGTTGGCAGATATCTTTACCAAGCCGGTGTCCGCTTCTTTGTTTCATATTTACGACAAGCTGAGCATGATTTATATCTATGCTCCAACTTGAGGGGGAGTGTTGAGACCGAGCGGTCTGTCGGTTGAGACCGGGCGGTCTGGCGGTCCGGTGGCTTGTCCCAGCAGATTGGTAGCCGGGTTGGAGACCGGGCGGTCTGGGGTTTGTTTGGCGGTCTGAGCGGTCTAGGGATATTGGCCGACTGTCTTCCTCTTTGTAGTGGCTGTGCGGTTAGTCTAACCGTGTGTCTTGTGCGGCTTATGCGACTTGTATAGTTTCTTATTCTTGTAATTATTAGTCCCACATTGCTTATTTGTAATCTCTTTTCTCTCCTCCATTCTATAAAAGGGAGGTCATACCTTTGTAATAGTGATCTTTTTGGATAATAAAACTTTCAATTATTCAAAGTTCCGGCTTATTTTTAGTTGTTTGTTCGCTGCTTTCACACACCTGCCTAATAAGGTGCCAAGCTCGGCTGGTGGTGAGTAGTCAACACCCAACAAGAGCCAAGCTCTACGGGGGGGGGGGGGGGGGGGGAGTCTGGTTCTGGAGCCAAGTAGTCGGTCTGTAGGAGGGAAGCTCGTACAGAGTTGACGAACTACGACATCGCTCTAACGAGGAACTTGATTTCACTCGAGGAGGTCGTTGGCCGGTATGCAAGAGAGGAGCTCATGCAGAGACCCGGACTTATGATAACACTGTCACTCGAGGACTTCTATCATTGTTGGAGTCGATAGCTCTCAGGAGCCTGACACAACTAGAGTGGTGTGAGTCGACTTGGGAAGGCAAATAGTCGGTCTGCAGGAGAGAAGCTCGTACAGAGTTCACGAACTACGCAACCGCTCCAACAAGGAACTTGATTACTCGAGGAGGTCGTTGGCCGGTATGCAGGAGAGGAGCTCGTACAGAGACCCGGACTTATGATAACACTGCCACTCGAGGACTTCTATTATTGTTGGAGTCGACAACTCTCATGAGCCTGACTCGACTAGAGTGGTGTGAGTCAACTCGTGGAGGCAAGTAGTCGGTCTGCAGGAGAGGAGCTCGTACAGAGTTCATGGACTATGGCACCGCTCCAACGAGGAACTTGATTTAACTCAAGGACGTCGTTGGCCGGTATGCAGGAGAGGAGCTCGTGTAGAGACCCAAACTTATGATAACACTGCCACTCGAGGACTCTTATCATTGTTGGAGTCGACAGCTCTCAGGAGTCTGGCTGAACTATAGTGGTGTGAGTCGACTCGGGGAGGCAAGTAGTCGGTCTGTAGGAGAGGAGCCCGTACAGAGTTCACAGACTACGACGCTGCTCCAACGAGGAACTTGATTTCACTCGAGGAGGTCGTTGGCCGGTATGCAGGGGAGGAGCTCGTGCAGATACCCGGACTTACGAGAACACTGCCACTCGAGGACTTCTATCATTGTTAGAATCGATAACTCTCAGGAGCCTGGCTCGACTAAAGTGGTGTGAGTCAACTCGGGGAGGCAAGTAGTCGGTCTGCAGGAGAGGAGCTCGTATAGAGTTCACGGACTACGACACCGCTCCAATGAGGAACTTGATTTCACTCGAGGAGGTTGTTGGCCGGTATGCAGGAGAGGAGATCGTGCAGAGACCCGGACTTATGATAACACTGCCACTCGAGGACTTCTATTATTGTTGGAGTCGACAACTCTCGGGAGCTTGGCTCAACTAGAGTGGTGTGAGTCAAATCGGGGAGGCAAGTAGTCGGTCTGCAGGAGAGGAGCTCGTACAGAGTTCACGGACTACGTCACCGCTCTAACGAGGAACTTGATTTCACTCGAGGAGGTCGTTGGCCGGTATGCATGAGAGGAGCTCGTGCAGAGACTCAGACTTGTGATAACACTGCCACTCGAGGACTTCTATCATTGTTGGAATCGAAGCCTCTCAGGAGCCTGGCTCAACTAGAGTGGTGTGAGTCGACTCGGGGAGGCAAGTAGTCGGTCCGCAGGAGAGGAGCTCATACAGAGTTCACGGACTATGACACCGCTCCAACGAGGAACTTAATTTCACTCGAGGAGGTCGTTGGTCGGTATGCAGGAGAGGAGCTAGTGCAGAGACCCAGACTTATGATAACACTGCCACTCGAGGACTTCTATCATTGTTGGAGTTTGTTTTATCCTGTCTACTTGAGAGACGACAGATGAGTTAGCGGTAATGGCGTTTTACAAATGACTGAAACCTGTACCAGAGATGGTCTTGAAACTGCCAAATCGGGAAGTTGGCATCCAGACCTATTCCTAAAAATTCCTCCAGTCGGAGGAGAGATACAATTGGGGAGACATAGGCCGACATGCAAGGGGGGAGCTTGTCTTGGACATCAATACAGGGGCCCGGCCTTACAAGAGCGCTTAAGTCCCGAAGCATCATCCTATCATCCGCACTGAGCTATTTAGGAGGAACATGTTGAAGGCTCGTATCCCGATCTAATAGCGTAGATCGCTTTCGGCCATATCACCTAGCGGCGAGTGTCAGTGCACAGGCGAAGGGGAATGTTCCTTAGAGGGTCCTTCAGGACACACTCGAGGCCAACATCTTCCCTTGGGCTTGCTCTTGCCCCTCCTTCGGCAGGTTATCCTGCTTAGACAATAGCTGAGATGCCTAGATTAGTGATTGCTTGGTGAGATCGGCCCTCTATCGAGTCCAGGAGGTTAGCATTTAGGCCTGTTCCTGATAGTTCCTCCAATCGGAGGAGAGATGTAGTCGGGGATACCTAGGCTAACGTGCACTGGGGGAGCTGATCTCGGCCATTAGTGCAGAGGTTCGGTCTTACAAGAACGCTTAGGTCCCGAAGCATCGTCCTATCATCTGTACTGGGCTATTTAGGAGGAACAGGTCGACTGCAGATTTCCGGAGTCGATCGCGGGGCTAGCCCTTGAAGCCTTCAAAAATCTTAAAGATAGATTAGCACGCGGAGAAAAACAAGATTGTCGTCATTATATATTCATATTAACATGATTACCAAGAAGACATGTGTTACCGCTAGGGATAGAACCTTTTCAGGTCATCCCCGCTCCAGGTACATCCCAACTGTTCTCCTACTTGATCCTGCAAATAGTAGCCTCCAATGGTTAGGGCTTCTTGAACGATGAAGGGACCTTCCCAGTTTGGACATAGCTTGACAACAGTTGCTCCCCTTCCTGCGGCATCCACCTTTTTCATGACCAGATCTCCTGTATGGAAATTCTTGAGGCGAACGCTCTTGTCGAAGTGCTTCGTCATGCACCTTTTGATTTCCTCTTGGCGGGTGGAAGCCAAGTCGTGAAGTTCTTCAATGTAGTCTAGTGAAAGTCCCTGAGTCTCTTCATTCTCCAAGCGTCACTCTTCACTGCCATCTCCTACGACTATGACCCTCGGGCTCCGAACTTCAAACTCCACCGGGATGAGTGCCTCAGACCCGTGGGATAACTTGAAGGGAGTTTCCCTGTGGCCGAGTTTGGACTTGCCCTCAGAGCCCAGAGGACTGAGGGGAGCTGCTCTGCCCAATTGCCTTCTAAGTTGGTGACTTTCTTCTTTAGTAAGTTGACGATGAGCTTGTTGGCGGCTTCCACCTATCCATTGCTTCGAGGATGATGCACAGAGGCGAATCAGAGATCCGTCCCTAACTGTTTGCAGAAATCCCCCAATTCCAAGCTGGCAAAATGTGGACCGTTGTCGGTGACGATGGCAAGAGGAATCCCGAACCGGCACGCGATCTCTCCCTAGATAAAATTCTTCACAATCTGGGAAGTGGTCTCGGCCAAAGCTTTTGCCTCGATCCACTTAGAGAAGTAGTCGATCATGACGAGGATGAATTTCCTCTGCCCGCTTGCCTGAGGAAAGGGGCCGATCAAGTCCATCCCACAGACGGTGAAGGGCCATAAAGCAGTGATCAAGCGAATATGATGTGATGGCTGTAGTTGGAGAGGTGCGAAGAGTTGACATTGGGGACATTTCCTGGAAAAAGCTTCAGGATCATTCTGAATTGTTGGCCAAAAGTATCCATGCCTTAGAATTCTCTGTTCCAACATATATGTTCCCGAGTGGCTTCCGCACTCTTCTGAATGGATCTCTTCAAGGACGCGAGGGATTTCGGCCTCTGACAAACATCTGGCTAAGGGGCCTAATATAGTCTTGTGGTAGAGCTCTCATTCCTACAGCAAGTAATAAGCAGCTTTGTAGCGGAACTTTCTCTGATCACCATCGTCGGCAGGCAGTTGTCCCTTCGCTAAGAACGTGATGAGTGGATCCTTCCATGAGGTTCTTTGCTCGATCTCCATCATCTCCCCTTCCTCTATGGAAGGTCGGAACAACTCGGTCACGATTCCCCTAGCCCAGGGACCGTACTTGTCGAGGTAGTCAACTTCTGAATTTTTTTCTCGAGGTACGTGCTCGACGAAGAAATATTGAGACACTCCAATCAGGCCTTTTACTTTCACTAAGTATCTCTGCAGGATTGGGTCATTCACTTCAAACTCTCCCCTGATCTGGGATGCGACTACCATCGAGTCGGTGAAGGCTTGGATATCCTGTATTGCTAATTCTTTGATAAGACGCAAGCCAGCCACCATAGCTTCGTACTCCGCCTGGTTATTTGTAACGGGGAAGAGGATCTCGACTGCCTGCTCGATCCTGGTTCCTTGGGGGCTCACCAGCACGATTACGGCTCCCACGGAATACTTGCCTGAAGCCCCGTCCATGAACATCTTCCAAGATACTGGGTTAGAAGAACCTTCGCCTCCTTCTATCTCGGCCGAGAAGTCAGCCAGGAAATCTACTACCGCCTGCGTCTTGATTGCTACCCTTAGAGAGTAAGAAATGTTGAACTTGCTAAGCTCTACCGCCCACTTTGCTAACCTGCCGGAATGCTCCACCCCATCCAGGATACTACGCAGAGGGTGATCAGAGACAACCCTGATGGCGTGAGCCTGAAAATAGGGACGGAGCCTCCGCGTCGAAACCACCAGAGCAAATACCAACTTCTCCAAGATAGGATACCTGGCTTATGCCTGCCGTAGCACTCTGCTTACATAATAAATGGGGAGCTGCTTCTTGCTTTCTTCTTGGACCAGCACCAAGCTGACCGCCTTCGCTCCCACTCCCGAATAGAGTAGGAGGTCCTCATCTCCCTGCGGACCTCAAAGGAGAGGAGCTTGAGTTAGCTATTGTTTGAGCTTCCCGAAGTCCTCCTCTCACTCCGCGGTCCATTCAAACTTCTGATTCCCCCAAAGAGTCTTGAAGAATGGAGATCACTTCTCTCCTGCCTTGGACAAGAACCGGCTAAGGCCCACCAGCTTCCCCGTCAGCCTTTGGACCTCCTTGGGATCTCTTGGGGATTTCATCTCCAGGATGGCCTTGACCTTGTCTGGGTTAGGTTCCACCCCCTGGGAGTGAGGAGTTGACCTAAAAACTTCCCCCTTCCTATATCGAAAATGCACTTAGCCGGGTTGAGTCGCATTTTGTACTTCCTCAGGGTGGCGATGGTCTACCTAGATCCGTTATATGCTCCGCGACGCTTTTGCTTTTGATAAGGAGATCGTCTACATAGACTTCCAAGTTACGCTCCTTCTATTCTTTGAAGATATGATCCATCATTCTCTGATAAGTTGCGCCTGCATTCTTGAGCCCGAAGGGCATCATCTTGTAGCTATAGCAACCATTGCTGGTAATGAAGAAGATGTCGCGGGAGTCAGGGGGATGCATCCGGATCTGGTGGTACCCTGAAAAAGCATCAAGAAAACTCATCACAGGATACCCGACAACTGAATCAGCCAGCACGTCAATTTTAGGCAAATGGTAGCAATCCTTCGGGCAAGCTTTATTCAACATGAAAAAGTTAATACATAGACATCAGCCACCTCCGGGCTTTTTCACCATTACAACATTGGAGACCCAGCCTGGATACTGGATCTCCGAAACAAAACCGGCTCTTAGCAGCTTCTCCACCTCCTCCATGATCAGTCCAGCCAGCACAACAACGCTTTTCCTCTACTTTTGACGAACTGGAGACACCGCGGGATCCATGTTGAGGCGATGACAGGCAACATCGACGTCAACCCAGGGCATCTCGGCGTCGCTCCAAGCGAAAATGTCAACGTTGTCTTCCAGGCAGGCAGCCATCTCTATCTTCCCCTCCAGCGGCAGAGATCCTCCAACCTTAAGCAGACTAGGCCCTCCTCCTTGGGAGATCACCTCCACCTCTTCCATCTCCTCGGCAGCACACAACCCCTTCTCTTTCTCCAGCAGCTCCTCCAACCTCTCTGCGTCCCCCATCCAATTGATGATACTGACGACATTCAGGTAGCACTCCCTAGAGGCCTTGGTATCTCCCCTGATTCTGATCTGGACATCCCCTCGGTAGTACTTTAGGCACTGGTGGTAGGACGACGGAACGGCCTTGAAATAGTTGATGAGGGGCCGCCCAAAGATGGTGTTGTATCCGCTCGACGCGTCGACGATGACAAAGCGGCATCGGATCGAAGTCCCGCCGAGAGTAACCAGAAGCTCCACTGCCCCTTCCACTTCTTTCTTCTCGCCTGAGAAGCCAAAGAGGGACCCATCAGCAGCCTGGACCCGAGACGCTTCCACCTGAATCACTACAAAAGTTCTTTGGAAGATGACATTCACTGAGCTCCCGTTATCCGCGAGGATTTGGTCGAGGGTGAAGTCTTCGATGCCAGATTGAATAACCATGGCGTCATGGAAGGGGTTTTCATTCACTAACATATACTCCTCTGAGAAAGTAATCTCATCCAGCGGCGGCGGGTGCTGCGACGTTGAGGCGATGCTTTTCCTGTAGATCTGATGGAGACTTCCTTTGCGGGAAGCTCCGAGCCCGGCTCCTCCGTTTATTACTCCGACATGCCCATCTCCTGGGCCGTGTACCACCTCTTCGCGACCTACCAGGTCGACACGATCCTCGTTCCTCCTCGTTACCAGAGCTTGAAACGCTACCTGCCAAACAGGGGCATCCTGCCTCTGCCGCTCCCTCTCTGCAGCTCCTGCTTCCAACCTCCTCCTCGCCTCCCAGAACTCCAGGCAGACGAACGTCCCATGCCCCTCTACTCGATGAATGTCGCAGTAGAGAGGGATCTCTGCCTCCTGGTGCATTGCTCGTTTCTCCCTTTGGCGACGCGTGTTGCTTTGACGGATGACGACCATCGCCTCCCTTCTTCCTCCTCCTCGGCCTCCCCCTTGCTGGTTGTCACTCCTTTCTACTTGAAAACGTGCCCCCTCGGGCGGCCTCCACTGGGGACGGTTCTCAGGATACTGGAACCGCCTTTCTTCCCTTCTTGCCTGGACCTCTGCCGACCCCTCTCCTCTTGCCTTCGAGGACTCTCCTGCCTCCTTTCTTCCACCCTCCCAGGCTCCTCTATCGCCCTCTCCTCTCGTCTTCTCGGCGCTTCCTTCCCCCTACCGATCTGCCTCTCGGGTGTCCTCTTAGCCTTCCCCTCCGAAGGTCATGCCCTCTCCACCCTCATCAGATCACTCCCGTCCAGCTGCGCTAGGAAGTCCTTGTTCTTCTCCTCTCCTCGGATGAAAGTATTCGCCCTCTTTATCATTTCTTCAAAGGACTTTGGGGGGGTTGAACCTCATCTCCATGCTGAACAGGTCCTGCTTTAGCCCGAACTTCAGGGCCGCCATCAGAGTAAAGTTATCCACCTCCTCTACCTCCAAAATCTCCTCTTGGAAACGGTCGATGTAATGGCCGAGACTCTCATGCTGCCCTTGGGTAATCTTGAAAAGGGTTGTTGCCTCCTTCCTCTTCTTGGATGTCGCGAACCTTGTCGTGAGCCCATGATGTAGGTCGGAGAAACAGTAAACGAACCTGCGGGCAACTGGTGGAACCAGTCCCTTGCATTGCCTTTGAGGGTGATGGAGAGGAACCGACTTTTGAATGCGTCAGACATGTTACAGATGGAGACGACGTCTTCAAACCACTAGAGATGCCTGATCGAGTCATCTCTGCCGGAATAATAGGTGAGAACGGGCTCATCTCTGAATCCTTCGGGGACGGGGGCGGCGAGGATCTCGTCAAAGAAGGGGATCCTCCCTCCCTGGCGGTGGTGAGTTTCATCCTCGCTGGAGATGTCATACTCGCCCCATTGGCGAGTATCACAATATCTCGCCGGCGATATCGGGTCCCTAAAATGGACCCCTTGGTTTCCCGCCGGATGGTGTCGGGACTGCATCGGTCGCTCCTCTCTCGCCCAAGCGAGCACCTTCCCGGCTCGCCTCGGCGGCGCTTCCTCATCCAACGGTGTCATGCGACGGGAGGAAGTCGTCGTAACATTGGGGCGATGAGAAAACCCGGCGAGGATGGTCTTCTCAAGCCTCTTCGCGAATTCCTCGAACGCGCCTGCCGTCACGAACTCGCCTCCTCACGCGAGCTCGCCAACTCCCGTCGAATTGCCTGCTAACTCCCCATGCTCGCCAACGTTGGCCATCTCACTAAACCACTAAACTTTCCTCCTTGGTTGCGATCTACGCTCACCGCACCAAGTGTTGAAGCCAGGAAAATTCCCGACCCCAGAATTCAGATCAAGGCCGCCTAAGGTTATCGGTTCGGGGGTAAGACCAGACGGCTAAGATGACAAGGATGAAGAACGACAAACAAATAGGACCCCGGATGCTGCGGCAGGGAGGTCCCACCGCGTACCCGGATGCTTTGAAGAAGCAACCCCTCCACAACCAAAGTGGCCGAGCAGGGTACGAGGAAGACTAGCTGGCAAACTAAGCGCAAGGTCGCGACTTAGTCTTTAAGGAAAAGGGAATCCCGAGGTTTAGCTGGCATCCAAAAGAAAGCTCGCGAGTATCTTGCCGAGGATTGCAAGTCCCTTTTCTCGTACCCCCGGGGTCTTATTTATAGGAAAAACCAAGAAGGGGGGGGGGGTCATATTTATACCCCACCCCTTGGCGATCGGGCGACTTCCTAGGGGAGTCGCGTGGGCTGGGCGAGTATCTCGCCTAGTCGCCTACCTTGCGAGTATGTGGGGGGAGCTCGTCATACTCGCACAGGTCTTCTGCGGTCTTGGGTGCTGACTTTGACTCCAATCTTGATTCGTTGACCTTAACTTCTGCTGATCTGGCTGCGGTGGGATCCATCCTCGGCGAATATGGGTTGTACAATGAAGTATTGGCGTCTTTTTTGATTTATTGACGTGTTTCTTTCTGGAATGGTTTTAGTCCTACATTGTGGGCTACTTTTACTTGTATCCAGATCTCATATTTATATTCCCTATAGTGGAAGAATAAATAAACTCTCTAATTTCTCAAATCTAATTTGGTATTAGAGGATCCCGTATCCCGATCCCTAACTCGCTGAACCCTCATCTCGTCTCTCGATCCCTAACTCGTTCGTCGCCGATCCTGCCTATTCTCCCGCGACCAAGCCAAACCCACATCCTGCTTCCCGTGACTGCCTTCCTCCACCCGGTGCGAGGCTGCCACATCCTCCACCTCGCCGACCACTCTGCCCGCACGCCTCCTATAACATCCCATTTTTAACTAGACCCCTAAGAGTAGTTTTTTCATGACTAAGTTATGACAAAACCCTAGGAAGCCCAAGAAGACCAAGTGAGCTTAGACATGAAGGTGAAAACCACCATGGTCTGCAAATAATAGAATTCTAAACAATAGTTTGGGATAACCATAGGGATTCATCATGACTCCATGACCCCACCACAACATCCTTAACCCATTAAAGGGTCCATTAGAGCCATAAGGATCCATTGGGACTAACCCAAAATGGTTAAATTGACTTAAGACCACCATAGGCCTAAATTGGGCAAGGTGTCCTAACTAAGGGCAATTGACCTTTAATGTGCCCAAAGAACCCTACCCAAGTCTTCCTAGACCCTGTAAGGAGCCCAATGGGTCACCAAGGACCCATTGGGGTCAATCCAAAAGGTCAAATTGATCTAGGTTAACTTTACCCAAGTGTTAGTTCAAGTTGGTTCAAATGGGCTAACTCAAGCTCAAACCCAAACCCACTTGGGCTAACCTCATTCTTATTGTTCATGTGGGTTAGATGGGCTGCCAATAGGCTAGGGAGATGAGAAAATCCGTCCATGCTGACTAGGAGAGAGAAAGCTCCATTTGTCTTTTAATGGAGGAGAGAGAAAGTGAGAAAGAGAAGACCATTCATGGCGGGGAAGGTGAATCACCCCTCCATTCTTCACCAATTAATTAGTATTCATCTCCCCTATTAGTTTTGAGGAGTTTCCAAATGAATTGGGACCAAGGGGAGGTGAATTTCAAGGGATTTTCTCCATGGCTGAAATTCCCTTTCATGGCCATAAATGGCTTTGAAGCCTAGGCCCTTCCCCTCCCCCATTTGATGACCTTAAAAGCTTCCCTAGGTAAAGAGCAGAAGTTTCCACCTTTTTGTTGGAGAAATCGAGCCCTCCAACTGCACGGTTGTAACTTACACAAAGCTCCAAAATCCGGCCATGGCGCACCACCACCAAATCCGTCGGCAAGCACGATTTAAGGTCCTCTTCTACTCCTTCTTCTATGGATAGATCTTAGGAATCAAACAGGAGAGAAATCGGGCTCAATTGAGCCGGATCGTGTGAGCAAAATTTCAGATTTTTCATGGTTTTTATACCACTCGGTTTCGCCGGAAACCGCCCCTCCGGTGGCTGTGCTGCCGCTCGGCGATAGCCCCCGCTTTAACGAAGGTGGTGGCGGTGGTGGATGGCCAGGGAGGTGGTTGGGTGGCCGGGAAAAAGGGCTGGAATACGCTCCAGGTCGGGCTAATCACAGCCCTTGGCTGGAGGAAGAAGATGACCAGGAGGCGTTGGATCTGCTTCAAGATTCGTGCTGGATCCTGTTTATTAAATTCTGAATTTTCTATCATGTTTACTAGACTCTTTTCAATTAAATATTAAAAATACTTAGGCCCTCCTACAGAAAATGTAGCCAATACCAAAGTTATATCCCGTGACGTCTAGTTTTATTTAAAATTTATTTGGACCCATTTGGGTAAGTGGTTTGACCACAACACCCATTTTGGTGGGGTTTATACCTAGGCTAGACCAGAGAGTATTTTGAGTGCTCCCACCAATCCAGCCATCCAAATGACTTGACATTTTGAATGAAATTCACTATTGCTTATATCTAAAACATATCAAAAAATGAGGATTTTTGGAAAACATTTTCCTATAGTTTTTGGAAAAATTTAATAATCCATATATAATTTAATTAGGTGCTTTAAATAGCTCAAAAACCCCCAATACTTTGGTGGGTGATCTTGGGGGATATCATGAGGCCCTGGTAAAAAACTCAGCCCAATTGGGTTTGATTTGAATAAGTTTTGGTGTGACCAAAGTTTGGTCTCCTAAGGGCTAATTTAGGGTAAAGAATATTTGGGCCATGGAATGGCCAATTCTCACCCAAATGGGTTGAAACTTTGGACAGAGCCCCATGGTCAGTAAAAACACCCTCTCATGGAGTTTGAGATGGATTGGGGTGGATTAGCCCTAGGAACCTAGTTCAAACCCTAAGGTTGGACTTTGGGGGTTTGTGAAAGACATGAGGTGATATGTCCTTGTATGGATTTGGTATTTTGAACAAGTAATTGTGGGATGGTAAAATGCCCTAGGTAGTGACTAGGTAGTGGTTGGACACAAATACCCACTTAAACCACATAATAAGTATTTAGGTCTTACACCCAAGGAATTTTATAATGGTTATATGACCTTGATTCTCAGTCAAATTTTGGCAGAAGTGTTTTCTTAGTAATATTCATGTCTGGATAATTTTGTTATGAATTTTAGATCAATAAATACAGTACTTCATTTACAAATCATCAAATTGTAATTTTTACTTAGGAATTTCTTATGAATTAACCACTCACTGGAATCTTATGATATTTAGTCAGAAGACCTTTTATGATGTTATAAATCTTTGTAAATTTTTATGAAATTTTTGAAAGTCTGTATGGGTTGCTTCACAAGTGATACTTATCATGTAAAGCCATTTTAATTAATTTTGATATCTAGTAAGCTTGAAAAATTATGATATTTACTTAGAGGTCTTATTTGATCACCCTTATGATTCAGTAATTTTTTTATATTTTTTTGATGATAAATTGAAGTACTTCCTTCTTTATAGTGGTGCACAAAAAAACCGGTTCGGTTGGGACCGGACCGATTAGGACCGGCTAGGGACCGGTCCCGGTTAGGACCGGTCTGGTCCCGAACCAGTCCCAGGGGTCCCAAGGAGTCCCTATTTTCATCAAAGATCGGTCCCGGACTGGGACCTGTAAAAGATCGGTCCCGGACCGGGACTGGTAAAAGACCGGTCTCAGACTGAGACCGATCAAAAGACTTGTAAAAGACTGGTCATTTTAGTAATTTTAGTAAGAGACCGATCATTTTTAGTCGTTTTAGTAAAAGACCGAACAAAAGACCTATAAAAAAGACCGGTCCGTGACTGGTCCGGGACCAGTCCTCCGGTCCCAGCCAGTCCTCCTCCAGAGGAGGAAAACCGGTCCCGCACTGGGACCGGTTTGAGGGGGACTGGTCCGGGACCGGTCGGCCAAAAGACCGGTCTTTTAAAAAACTGGTCCCGGACCGGCCCGACAGTCTTTTTGTGCAGAACTACTTCTTTATCTATGGTTGTTGGGTTTACATTAGATTAATTAATTAGAAGTCAAAGCATTTATGAAAAATTATGGGATTTGATATTTATTATTAAATCTCTGTTAGTTAGTGTTCATAAATTTTTGGTGTCTTTTAATTGAGAAAATAGTGTACATCATGTTCAATTCAAGCATGGTTTAGTTTGGGAAGAAATTAATTAAATATCAAACAAATTAGGAAAAATGTGAATTTCTGGATTTAGCCTAATTATGTCATGATAAACTCGCAGTAAATAACTTAGGTCATTTGGATAAATATTTTGAGTACTTCCCATTGTATACATCATATAGCTTAGGATGGTCTGCATTTAGTAAAAACTACAGGAATCATACTATGATACAAAAGTGAACTTAGGGAGTTGGAATATTAGTGTTTTGGGCTGTTAAGTGAAACGAGGAGTCATGATGAGGAGTGAGAAGTCTAGCCAGTGATTAGAGGTGCTCGGGGACGACGAAACACCGTCTTCCCTATAAGAGAGAATGAGTCAATACACTAGGGTTAGATCCAACATAACATGAAAGGGATTGGAAATTGGGAATTAACCAATAACAATAAGTATCTTGCGAAAGGGAGCTTTGGGCTTCAACCCATCGTAGTTCCTAGTGCCCTCGAGAGCCTTCACGGGAAATACCTTAGGCAGTCTTGGGCTAACGTAAACCGTAGGAATGATAAACTACAAATGCAACTAGTGTAACTAGGGATTCACTTTCACACACCTCGGTAGCTAGGAAGGTTGATTAGGTTGTTTTGATTGCCATCCGAACAGTAGCTTCGGAAGGTAGATGTACGGACGGCATAGTCCGGGGAGCTGGGGGCTCGAGGGTTTGGATACAGAATAAGGTGGTGGGTCTTCGGTATTTGACAGTCGTTCACACCGATGTCAATATGTTGACTCGGCGGTGTGGGACACTTAGCCAAAGAAAGTCTGGTGGTTATAGCCAACACTAGTACGCGGATACTCTAGGTTGTGTTCTTCTATGGGCGTACGGAAGGGCTAGGCCCGGTAGTGTGGATACCCGCCTAGGAGTGGGGGGCCCGACCCACTGTCTCCGTTTGCCACTACGGAGGTTCCTGGGAGTGAAGCTAGCTTCCCGAACAGGGGGAACTAAAGGTCTGTGCGCATAGAGTCGTGTGCGTGAGTTGCACTTGCATGAATCATGACATAGCATTCCACTACACTCATATTTGCATACAATCGACACCCCAACGTATTAATCGGTATGAGACTTTTTATACGATGGGAGCCTTGTAAAAGACCCCTTAACTTATAAGTTTGTATGAGTATTCATATAAGTTAAGGTTACTTATTTAATTTCTACTTGTCTTTTCATATATATACTGTTTTACTACATGTTTACTTTACTGCTCACTATTGTAGAACTGCTACATGTACCTTTCATACTTAGTTGTTTATACAATATATTTATTGCTAGATTAGTTCCACTGTCATCTGTTTTGCTTACTCTCCACCATTGTAGCTTCTCTTTCCTCTTCTCCGCTCGGTGCTTAGGAGTCGTGGGGGGAAGGGTAGGGGTGATAAGACTTAGTCTTTATGACTAATGGTTTCAGACCACAACATTACAGGAGCTCCGGATGGGAGACAGGGACCAACAACCCAGGGACCAATACCAGCGGAGTACGATGCGCATGGAGGTGGGCCAGTCTAGTTCTGGAGTACCAGTGACTAGCTCCGTGAGTGATTAGACTTCCTTATAGCTTCCGCGATGAGTGATATGTAGTGAGGACTCTGATGTACCGGGCTTAAGCCCGTTTATATTTCATCTGTACTGATCTTTTGCAGTACTCTCTCTTTTCTATATATGTGGATTACTGTGATTTCCATTTACATGTGTTTTTGTGGACGTGCTATATTCAGTTTATAGTTTACTTCTCTTTCATTTGTGATCGAAAAGGCCGGCAGAATTGACATTTTGTAGAGGCGGCCCTCCTAGGTGTTGTACCACCGCAAAACGGCAATTCTGGGCATAAGACCCCGGTGGTTTTAAAAAGGAAAAAAAAACGGGGTCTTACACCTTCAACGCCAACCGTCTTCCTCCAGCGTCACTTTGCTCGCACGCCTCCAGCTGTCGCCGCTCTGATCGCTTTGTTTGGCGACCCCCCTCATTTCCCTTTCTTTTCTTCTCATGATCCAGATCTGTGATCTACAGTCTTCTTTTTTGTGTGCGATGGGACTTATTTCTTCTATTTGAGGGTTTCTTAGCCTTTCTCTCTCTTGGCTTTTCAATTTCTTTTGGGAGTTCTTTTGTTCTCATCCCATGGATTCCTCACCACCACCCTTCTCAATGAAAAGAATTTTATCGCTTGGTCCAATTCCGTGCGTGTCCACCTTGTCGGACATGACAAGCTAGATTGGCTTGAACTGAATGGTGTTCCCCATCCTTCCGATGAAAAGGCTATCCGTCAATGACGCGCAGGAAGTTCCATGATTCTTGGGTGGCTTCAATGCTTCATGGAGCCCCGCATTTACGAGCAATTCATGCGTTTTGATTCTGTGTCATCGCTTTGGGCTGCCTTGACCTGTACCTACGGTCATACACGCATTGATACGCGGATTTACTCTGTCTTCAAAAAGATTTCTACTGCTCGTTGTACAACCCCGTGTTCGCCGAAGGGACTCAGGCAAGCAGGTGGGTCGCCCCCGGCCCGCGCATTTAAGGGTTGCCCAAGCGGGAAAGGCTGCCCGCACCCTCCCAGGAGGGTCAGTCCCCGATCCCCGCCTATTTGGCGGGCCAACCCTACCCGCCTCCCCTAGGCGGGTCAGCCCACACCCTCCTAGGCGGGCCACCCTCTGACCCGCGCCCTCCTAGGCGGGCCACCCATTGACCCGCGCCCTCCCGGGCGGGTCAGCCTCCGACCCGTGCCTATTTTGGCGGGTCAGCCCTGCTCACCTCTCCTAGGCGGGTTGGCCCGCGCCTTCTCAGGCGGGACGTCTCTAATCTGCGTCCCCTAGGCGAGCCAGCCCCGGCCCGCGCCTCCCGCCGAGTAGAGGCATTGAAGGGCTACTCGCCCAGTCCCCAGTGGGGGGGGGGGGGGGGTTCCTTACCATTTTGCCCTGATGGCCTGCCCTTAGCCAGTCAAAACAGCGGAGTCTCGCTGTTGGCAGGCCCAGGTGGGCTGCACATAGCTGTTCGGAAAAGCGGAGTTTGGCTGTTGGCAGGCCAGCCCGAGGAGTTTTCAGTAATTTCAGGACAGCAAAGGTTAGTTATTTGTAGATCGCCTTCAGAATCCTATAAATATGACTCAAGGGGTACCTCAGATGCATGCTTACTTATCTCTTAATCCTCCAGTGCTTTCTGAGGTACCTTAGCCCGAAATTTGGCTAAGGAGGGGAAGCGCTCAGTGATCTTCCGGGTGTGTGGTGGGACCTCCGCGCCGGGCCCTTGGTCTAGTCCTTTGCTCTCCTTTCCTTATCATTTTCTTGCAAGAGCGAAGTAGGTGCGCGACCACCCCTTTCCCAAGGGTGAACTCCACAAGCCGATTCTCAGTTTCAATATTTTTGGTGCGGTGAGCGTGGATAGTGGTCAACACAGAAAACCTTCAGCGAGCTCAATGACTGGAGGAGAAGGGCATGGATCGTACAGGACCGACTCGCCACCCCCTCCCCCTCTCGCCACCATGGGGATGCTCGAGGAGTTCAAGCAGGAAGTACTCGACATGGTCTGATTCGAACTCAGCGTGCGGGTCGAGAGCTCGACTCCGGTGATTCTGGTTCTCATGGATCCGACACTCGGAGAATTCGCTCACGCCAGGCGAGCAGGGAAGTAAGTGGCCGAGGAGGGTCGGGGTGCCGAGCTCCCCGGGCGAGTACTCTTCCTAGGTTCAGGGAGTGGCGATAGATTCGGCGAGTTGGGGGCGCGAGACCCTCCCGCTCGGCCAGTAGGGGGAGAGAGCCCCTTCAGCGAGCTGGTCTCCTCTGCACCAGTCCCAGATGGGTTCAGGGAGCTCGAGATGTCTTACTACACTGGGAAGGGAGACCCGATCCAGCCCGTCCAGTGGTTTGAGGACGTGGTCTCGATCCGGCAGATGTCAGATGGCTTCAAATGCAGGCTCTTCGCCATCACCCTGAAGGAGAAGGCCAGGGAATAGTTTCACCAGCTGCCAGCCAGTTCCATCTATTGCTTCGAGGACCTCCGCCGGGGTTTCATGTTGAGGTTTACAACCTCGAAGAGGAGAAAGAGGGAGTCAGAGTCCCTGTTCCGCATCAAGCAGGGGGTGAATGAGACTCTGGGGATCTACGTCGATCGCTTCCAGGAGGAGGTCGCCCAGGTTCAAGAGATGCCGGGCCACACTCTGATGATGACCTTCAACCTGGGGTTGCAGCAAGGTTTCTTTCGAATGGAGTTAAAGAGGATTCCCCCCTCTCCTATGAGGAGCTGATGGAGAGGGCGGCAAGAGAAGTTGACGGGGAGGCGTCGAACCCGGAGTTTGCCCGGAGGTTGGCCAGGTGGGCCACGGAAGAGGAGAGACCCAGAGGAGGCTGAGGTCAGGAGGAAAGACGAGTTGAGCCCCGGCAGAGGGAGCAACCACAACAGCAGGCCAGGTGGGGGCGTCAGGAACCGAATCATCGGTTAGGATAGAGGCCCGAATGGCAGGAGCAGGGGGCAAGGAGAGGGTTCCACAGAGGGGACTATCGCCAAGGAGGCCAGGGCCAGTTCTACCCTCCAGGTGGGAGGCAGGGCCAGAGGCCACCCCTCCCCATCTAGGAGGAGGCTCTGGCCATAGCCATGGGAGAGAGGAGAAGAGCAACGCGGAGGAGAAGAAGGGAGGTTAGGGTGGAGTTACCCTACTGTGACTTCCATCGGGAGGAAGGGCACGCCACGACCACGTGCCCGGATTTCCTCGAGATGAGAGGAAACAGGGAGCAACAGCAGCAACAAGACCGCCAGGGGCTGAGAATTGAGGAGGTCCTGCCTCGGGCAGAGGAGGACAGGTGCGAAGACCAGGTAGATGTGGGAACCCGGGGAGGGATCAGAGCGATCCATGGGGGGCGGGGATTGAGGCTTCCCGAAAGGCGAGCCTCCACACCATGTACCGACGGAGCGTTGGATCCACATCCCAGACCCTGCCCCCGGAAGAAAGAATCACCTTCACGGTCAAGGACATACCGGGTCACGAATACCCCTTTTGCGATGCGCTTGTCATCCAGACGGCAATCGAAGATTTCACCGTCTCTCGGATCCTCATCGACAACGGAAGCTCAATCAATGCCATCTTCAAGAAGGCATTTGACGCGATGAAGGTAGAGGCCAGGAGGGTGTTGGCCTCAGATGGGCCCCTGTTTGGCTTCTCGGGGGATATGAAGGAGGTCGAAGGAGGGGTAGGACTCCATGTCTCTCTGGGAGGGCAGTCCCGCAATTACAAATTCGTCATTGTGGACGCCCCTAGCAGCTACAACGCCATCTTCGGGAGGCCCATCATCAGCGCCTTCCGCTGCGTTCCCTTATCCTTCCACCAATGCCTGAATTTCAACGTCGAGGGGGTCCAGGTCCGGGTCCGCGGGGACCCTAAGATGGCAAGGGAGTGCTACGTCACCGCCGTAAACTCCATCTCCTGGCAGGAGGGTGCTGAAGAGATAGGGCGGAGGATGGAGGAGGCAGAGCAGGGGGTTGGTCCGGAGGAGATGGAGGTGGGGGAGAGCTGCGCCCAGAAGGAGGAGGTGAAGGAAGTTCGGGAGCCGACCGAGGAATTGCCCGTGGAGGAAGCTGAGGAAGAGGCCCTCGCCCCAGGAGGAGGGGATGCTGAGGAATGGGGGGGAACGACCTCGTCTGGAGGCGGCAAAAGAAGTGGTGGAGATGAAGGTTCTCACCCTCGGAGGCAAGGTGGAGAAGGTTCGCGTCAGCGGGGGGGCTGACCCCGGAGGCCCAAGGCAAGATGCTGGAGTGCATCCAGAAGAATGTGGACATCTTCGCCTGGAGCGCTGCAGGGATGCCCGGGATCGACGCCGACATGGCCTGTCATCGCCTCAACCTGGATCCGGAAGCTCTCCCTGTCCAGCAGAGGAAGAGGCCCATAGCGGACAGGTTGGTCGAGCCAATTCGAGAGGAGGTGGCCAAGCTCCTTAAGGCCGGTTTTGTATCCGAGATCCAATACCCCGGCTGGGTCTCCAATGTTGTAATGGTTAAAAAAGGCGATGGTCGGTGGCGTATGTGTGTTGATTTTTCTCTTCTTAATAAATCGTGCCCTAAAGATTGTTACCCCTTAACTCGGATCGACGCGCTGGTTGACTCAGCCGTTGGTTTCCCCGTTATGAGTTTTTTAGATGCATTTTCAGGTTATCACCAGATTAGGATGCACCCTCCTGATATCAAGGATGTCTCCTTCATCACCGGGGACGGGTGCTACTATTATAAAATGATGCCCTTCGGGCTAAAGAACGCAGGGGAAACTTATCAAAAAATGATGGATAGGGTCTTCCGAGAACATAGAGGAAGGAACTTGGAAGTGTATGTTGACGACCTCATGATCAAGAGTCGAGACGACGACTCTCACCTCCGGGATCTGGAGAAAACCTTCGCCACTCTGCACGAGTACAAGATGAGGCTGAATCCCTTGAAGTGCATTTTCGGGGCAAGCAAGGGCAAATTTTTGGGTCACCTTCTCACCCCCGCTGGGGTAGAACCCAATCCTGACAAGGTCCGGGCAATTATGGAGCTGGGGTCGCCACAGAATGCAAAGGAGGTGCAACAATTGACAGGGAAGCTGGCATGGTTGAGCAGGTTCCTCTCCGGGCCGGAGAGAAGTGCTCCCCCTTCTTCAGAACCTTGAGGGGAGGTCAGAGGTTCAAGTGGACTCCGGAGTGCGAGGAGGCATTCAAGGCATTGAAGAGACAGTTGACCCAGCCCCCCTGCTCCAGGGGCCAAAGGAGGGAGAGGATCTATTCTTGTACCTAGGGGTCGGGTCGAAGGCCCTGAGCTCTATTTTAGTTCGGGAAGAGGGGAAGAAGCAACTCTCAATCTATTATGTGAGCAGGGTGTTGAGGAAGGCCGATATCCGTTATCCTATTCTGGAGAAGATGGCCTTCGCTCTAATCATCTCGGCCCGGAGGCTCCGGCCTTACTTCCAGGCACACTCGATCCGAGTGGTGACTGACCACCCCCTCCGCAATATCTTCGAGGGGGTGGAGCATTCGGGCAGATTAGCTAAGTGGTCGATAGAATTGAGCGAGTTCGACGTCTTCTTCGTCCCTCGCCTCTCGATCAAGGCCCAAGCCATGACCGACTTCCTGGCTGACTATGTGATCGAGGTGGCGGAGGAGGAACTCACTCGCCCGGTTCCTTGGAAGGTCATGGTGGACGGTGCCTCGGGGAGGCATTCCCTTGGGATGGGGGTCATCTTGGAAAGCTCCTAGGGAACGAGGATCGAGCAGACAGTGGTAATACATTTCTCCATCACCAACAATCATGTCGAGTACAAATCCGTGATTGTGAGTCTGCATTTGGCTAGGGAACTAGGGGTGAATGATGTGGAGGTCCTCACTGACTCCATGGTGGTGGCCCATCCATTGAAGAGGGGGAACTGATGGAGGTGGAACATCACCCCTCATGGATGGATCCTTTCTCAACGTACTTGTCCACTAGGGAGTATCCTAAGGGGATGGACAGGAAGAGACTCAAGTACAAGTCGGCATGCTATATCATACGAGACGGCCAGCTATACCGAAAGACCCTCTCCGGGATGTTGGCACGCTGCGTGGCCGAGAGGGAGGTCCCGAGGATCTTGGAGGAAATTCACTCCGGGGAGTGCGGAAGCCATTTCGGGAGTCGAACCTTGGAAGGTCGGATCATCAGGCAGGGATATTTTTGGCCGACCCTGAGCCGAGACGTGGCGAAGTTCACGAAGGAGTGTCATAAGTGCCAACTATTCGCCCCCTCCAGCTACAACCGGCCCAACGCCTCAGGAGTATCACAGCCCCCTGACCATTTGCAATCTGGGGAATGGACTTGGTTGGGCCCTTCCCCCAGGCCAGCGGCCAGAGAAGGTTCCTGCTCGTGATGATTGATTATTTCTTTAAGTGCCTGGAAGTTAAGGCGTTGGCCAAGGTAACCTCCCAGGTCATCAGGAACTTCGTATGGGGGGAGATTATCTGCCATCACGGGTTGCCTCAGGCCATTGTCACGGACAACGACCCTCAGTTAGTCAGCGCCGAGTTCATTAGCTTCTGCGGACAGCTCGGGATCGATCTTAAGTTCGCCTCGATTCATCACCCCAGGAGCAACGGGCAGGTGGAGGCGGCAAACAAGATCATTGTTAACCTCCTCAAAAAGAAGGTAGAAAATCTGAGAGGAAGCTGGGTGGAGCAGCTCCCCTCGGTCCTCTGGGCCCTTAGAACCACACCCAATACGGCAACATAAGAGACTCCTTTTAAACTCTCCCATGGGTGCGAGGCGGTACTTCCGATAGAGTTCGAGGTCCGAATCCCTCGGGTGGTCAAGGCCGGAGAGGGCAAAGAGGAATGGAGGGCCGGGAATGAGGAGGAGCTACGGCTCTCACTCGATATGGTTGAGGAGCTGCAAGACCTCTCTGTCATCAGACAAGAGGAAGTGAAGAGAAGAATGACCAAATACTTTGACAAACACGTCAGAGTCAAACAATTCAAGGAAGGAGACTTGGTCTTGAGAAAAGTGGATGCCGCAGGAAGGTCAGCCACCGTGGGGAATCTCAATCCCAACTGGGAGGGGCCATACATCATATAGGAGGCATTGAAGTCAGGAGGGTACTGCCTCCGGGATGTGGAGGGCGAGACCCTAAGTCTCACCTGGAGTAGTGATGACTTTAAACGTTTTTTTCCCCTAAGTCATCTAAATGTCATTTCAGTTTCTAATAAAACTTCTGTTTATGAACTTGTGCCCTGACAATGAAAAGCACAAATACGAGTCTGCCTTAGACCCCGAGCAGATCCTGCTGCCAGGCTCCCATCAAGCTGGCAGGGCTGGATGTCGCTCGGAGGAGTCTGCCTCAGACCCCGAGCAGATCCCGTTGTCAGGCTCCCATCAAGCTGACAGGGCTGGATGTCGCTCGGAGGAGTCTGCCTCAGACCCCGAGCAGATCCCGTTGTCAGGCTCCCATCAAGCTGACAGGGTTGGATGTCACTCGGAGGAGTCTGCCTCGGACCCCGAGCAGATCCCGCTGCCAAGCTCTCATCAAGCTGACAGGGTTGGATGTCACTCGGAGGAGTCTGCCTCGGACCCCGAGCAGATCCCGCTGCCAGGCTCCCATCAAGCTGACAGGGCTGGATGTCACTCGGAGGAGTCTACCTCAGACCCCGAGCAGATCCCGCTCCCAGGCTACCATCAAGCTGACAGGGCTCGATGTCACTCGGAGGAGTCTGCCTTAGACCCCGAACAGATACTGCTACCAGGCTCCCATTAAGCTTACATGACTGGATGTCACTCGGAGGAGTCTGCCTTATACCTAGAGCAGATCCCGCTGCCAGGCTCCCATCAAGCTGACAGGGCTGGATGTCACTCGGAGGAGTCTGCCTCAGACCCCGAGCAGATCCCGCTGCCAGGCTCCCATCAAGCTGACAGGGTTGGATGTCACTCGGAGGAGTCTGCCTCAGACCCCGAGCAGATCCCGCTGCCAGTCTCCCATCAAGCTGGCAGGGCTGGATGCCACTCGGAGGAGTCTGCCTTAGACCCCGAGCAGATCCCGCTGCCAGGATTCCATCAAGTTGGCAGGGCTGGATGTCACTCGGAGGAGTCTGCCTTAGAACCTGAGCAGATCCCGCTGCCAGGCTCCCATCAAGCTGGCAGGGCTGGATGTCACTCGGAGGAGTCTGTCTTAGACCCCGAGCAGATCCCGCTGCCAGGCTCCCATCAAGCTGGCAGGGCTGGATGTCACTCGGAGGAGTCTGCCTTAGACCCCGAGCAGATCCCGCTGCCAGGCTCCCATCAAGCTGGCAGGGCTGGATGTCACTCGGAGGAGTCTGCCTTAGACCCCGAGTAGATCTCGCTGCCAGGCTCCCATCAAGCTGGCAGGGCTGGATGTCACTCGGAGGAGTCCATACCAAACCCTGAGCAGACCTCGGGAGCCCCGCTCAGACCCCCACTAACCGACATGGGCGGGGGGCCTCGGTAGGAGCAGCGTATAAGGGAAGGAGCTAGCCTCCCTCGCCATAATGGATCGGCGGGTCGACGAAGGGATCTCGGCACGATGGCGAGCCAGGAAAGCCGGCCCCGACCTAGAGATCGGCGGGTCCCATGGAAGGGGTCCAGGCGGCGAAGGAGCTAGCCGCCCTCGCCATGAATGGATCGGCGGGTCGACGAAGGGATCTCGGCACGATGACGAGCCAAGAAAGCCGGCCCTAGCCTAGAGATCGGTGGGTCCCATGGAAGGGGTCCAGGCGGCGAAGGAGCTAGCCGCCCTCGTGACGAATGGATCGGCGGGTCGATGAAGGGATCTCGGCACGACGGCGAGCCAAGAAAGCCGGCCCCGGCCTAGAGATCGCGGGCCCCAGGGAAGGGGTCCAGACGGCGACAACCCGGCCGCGCCAAGGCCCCCAGAAAGCCGACCCACACAAAGTCCAAACGCACGACAGGGTTTTCTCGCCCAGCCAATGACGTGAATGGTGTAGCGAGCCCGGATGGAGTAGGCGAGTCGCTCTCTCGCATCGCGGCTATCCAACTTACCCCCCGCTCCTAAGCCTAAGTTCAGAGTCTAACACGAGCAGACGACCTCACTTGCTCGCTCACCGCCGCAACATCCAAAAGAACATTCAAGGATAAAATAAATCATAACAAGTGTGAGAATCAAGGGGAGAATGCGAGAAATAAAGATATTCGCGTTTCAAATCAAAAAAGAATTTTGTACATTGGGGAAATCAAAAGAGGTAAAACTATTACAAAACTGGGCTCTGGCCGCGTCACCGCCACGACAAAAGTGAGACGAATGCAAGCTCTCGGCGAGGCGAGCCTTGAGCGGCGGGCCCTTATACACGGTGGTAGGACCCGTCGCCCGGCTCCGATACCGGAAGGAACATCTCCGGTACCATCTCGCTCGCCAGAAGCTTGACACCGTCGTCCTTATTGAGGTATGCCTGCTGTAGCGTATGGAAAGTGTACTTCGCCGCGCCAGTCGCGTTCTTCTGCATCATCACCTCGATCTCATTATTGCTGTAATGAGCGAGCTGGCAGCCGCTTGTAGATGGCGGCGGGGCGGCCACAGCAGTCTCCAATGCGTCCACCCGCTCCTGAAGCGCCTGCTTCTCCTGTTGAAGGGTGGCGATCTCAGTGCCCAGTCGGCTGGCCATCGCCGCGTCCTGTGAAAGGAAGAACAACCGAGTTAAGTCGCACAGAAGGGAGGAAAGTTTGAGACAAGTTGAGGAACCTACCGCTCCGCCTAGGTACTGAGTGAGAGCGTCCTCTGCCGCATCGGCCCGCTTTCGCTGTTCGTCCGCCTCCTCTTGAGCAAGTTTGCGGGCCGCCTCTTTCTCATCGATTAGCTTGGTGAGGGATGGGGCGCTCTTGTCCAGCCGAAGACACCGTCGGCCAACCATATGGGCCAGCACGAGGCTGCGAAACTGGGCCCGCGCGCTTTCATAGACCAGCACCCGCATCGCCTCCTTGTCGTAAATGGCGATGTCCTCTCGCCCGTAGACGCCGAAGGCGAGGTTGTAAGCGTCCCCGCTGCTGGAGTCGTCCTCCAACCAGCTCGGCAACAGTGAGGATATGTAGACCATGTTGGTCTCTTTGTCCCATTGGAGCAGCGGGACTCCGGTCTCGTCTGCGAGCCCCTCACCGTAACCAAAGTTGCGGTGACCCCGGGGGGTTGGCATCCAAGCGGGTTGATCCTCCTCCGCCGGCTGCGATGTGCCCGCCTCTCCGCCAGAAGATCTGACGGCCTGAGAGGCCGCGGGGGAGGGAACGGTGGATGGATGGCTCGCGGGGGCCTTGCCCTTGTCGCGAGTCGGGGAGGTGAACCACCCGCCTTCTTCGATTTCTTGGGCGGTGGCGGATCCTGGGGCTGCTCGCGACTGGGCCGCTTCGCGAGAGCAGGGGTTGAGAGCTCGCGATGGGCGGCAGCAGCCGCCTCGGCCTGCGCTAGCTCGCCGGCGGCGAATAGCGCGCTCTCATAAGGCGGGTGGATAGGAATGTTGCGCTCGCCTGCAAGAACGTGGAACTTAGAGAATATTCAGCGAAATCAAGGACGCGTAGATGGGTGAACCGCTTACCTTCACCGAGCGGGACGGGGACGAGGTCGTCCAGGTTTCAGCGGAGGTAGGCCACCTCGAAGTTCTTCCCAGCGAAGAACCCGAACAACCCCGCTTCGTGCCCCCTAGGGCCGTGGGGCGGTAGCTCGCCTCGCTGAGTTGGATCAACAAAAAGGGGACGTTGCCGAAGTCCCCCTTGATGAAGATATACTTCTTTGAGCCAGTTGTGTCTCTTATTAACGGTCTCCCACACCTTTACGTGGCTGCTGGCGAAGCAGACGGTCCCATCCTTATTCGCCCGGAAAGAGAACAGCTTGCGGAATACCGCAAGGCTGAACTCGATCTTCTCCTCTCGCAGGAAGCAGGCGAACCCGACGATCACTGCAACGGAGTTCAGGGTCATCTGCCCTGGGACCACCCCATAGTACTTGAAGATTTGACGGACTTCTGGCCATAGGGGTAGCCGAAGGCCTGCCTCAAAGTAGGCCACCGAGAACGCGAGCTCGCCAGCGAAGAGCTCGTTTATTCTCTCCTCCTTCCTGGGCCGCCTCGCCTCAAAACCTGGCGGGACGAAGTGGCTGACTGTATCTACAAATTCCCTCTCGGTAAGGACGGCGAGAGGGAAATCGTGCTCGGAGAAGGTTCAAGCACATTTGCTCCTCCCCCTCCGCCTCGCCACTGCCACCACCCATCCTGCAGTAATCTTGCCGATCGGGGCAGGGGGTTTCTCGCAAAAAGCTAGGGGGAGGAAGAAATCTTAAATGCGGTAGGTGAGAAGGGGCCGACATGACCTATTTATAGAATGAGAGAGGGCGGGAAAAAGCCCCTTTTGGCGGGAAAAGTGCGGATAACAATATGGACCTGACGTTTCGACTTCCGAACCCAATTCGGGTCCTCGCCAACCCGTTAGTCGGCCGCGAACCGCCCGCACTCGCGCCCGCAATACGGGCCAACTCTGACCCCCGCGCGAGTCACCTATCGCGCGACGCGCGAGCAGCCAGTTCGCCTTCGCTAGTACTAAAAACAAGGGCCCGACGAGGCGACTCGGCAAGGCCGAGCCCGCCCGAAGGAAAGTCGACCGAGCCAGAGCATCTCGCCCGCACATCCCGCGGAGATCGGAACGATAACACAACCAAAAGAAAATTGCAGTAAATACTCGCCCGTGGCGGGCGAAAGTGGTCCTGAATTATTACAAATGTTTACAGTCCGAAGCAAAGAAATTAACACCCTGAGTGTTTCGAATGCTGCATGCGAAGACGATTCGGACCCGGCGGATCACAACCGGCGAGGGGAGGGAAAAAACTCAATGCGGGATCCATTTCCACCTGCCTCCCCTCCCCGTACTGGTTCAGGGCGGTACGCGAGGGTAGTGATACTCGCGGACCGCCGACAGCTCCCGCTGGGTCCGATCAATCTGCTCTGAGGTACGCCTGAGTCGCCCCTCAGCTCGCGTGATGTGTACACCCGGAGAGGTCTCCACGTCCTCGTCAGATAGACCTCTCGCTCTTTCCAAAGCCGCGAGTCGCTCCTCCGTCTCGGCCTTATGCTTCTACACTCTATCGAAGACCTCCCGTAGCAGCAGTGTGTGCTTTTGGAACAGCTGTGTTACTTGCGTATTCATTTTCTCGGCATCAAACGGGTCTCCCAGGTATTCCGAGATGCGGTCCGTGTCGGGGGGAGGCGAGTACCCTTCGCTCATCTCAGCGTCAGAAGAGGAAATCGCATTATAGCCTGCAGAAATAAGGTCAGAAGAAGCGGCAGCAGTAAGCAGGCTAAAGCCAGAGGATTCACCTAGTGTCGGCACGTCGCCCGCACCCTCAACAGGCTGAGAGGTGCCCGGCCGACCCTGGAAGGATTCTCCTCCAAGAGTAACAAAGGGTTTCCCCAGGCCGTGGGGCCTTGGCGACGGAGGCGCCGCAGGAGGGATAGGCTCCTGTGGCAAAGGACTAGCGACCCGATCGGCCGCCACCAGGACAGAGCGCCCGGGATCTCCCTCATCTGCCCTATCTCCCCGAGGCATCTCCTACCAAAAGGAAAGGAAAGTCAAGAAGTAGGGCGGCGGATAGAGCAGGAGAAACGTATATACCTCAGGGATGACCTCGACACCACCGGCCGAGCTGGAGGCGGGGTCATCGCGCCCTAAAGACCGCCGGGCGACCTTTGCTTTCTTTGGCTTGAAAAGGGGTCCAGGCGACCCGCGCGCCAGCCACGGGGCGGCTTCGAGAGCTGCATCCCGGGCACCCTCCCTCACAGCCGCCAAATGAGCTCGCATCTCCTCAGACATAGGCATCTCCCCACTATAGATCATGGAAGGGGGCAAAGAAGAGGAGTTCTCCTAGAGTCCCGACAGCTTATTTATAGCGAGAAGGTGGGCCCCACCAAAAGATTCCCTCCAGCTCAGCAGGGTTTTCGCCAAACACGCGAGGGTTGGAAGTTTCTTTCAGAGCCTTTTGCAAAGCTCACAAAGAGCGGGGATTGTGTACAACCCCGTGTTCGCCGAAGGGACTCAGGCAAGCAGGCGTGTCGCCCCCGGACCGCGCATCTAAGGGTTGCCCAAGCGGGCCAGGCTAGCCCGCACCCTCCCAAGCGGGTCAGTCCCCGATCCCCTCCTATTCGGCGGGCCGCCCTACCCGCCTCCCCTAGGCGGGTCGACCCACGCCCTCCTAGGCGGGCCACCCTCTGACCCGCGCCCTCCCAGGCGAGTCAGCCTCCGACCCGCGCCTATTTTGGCAGGTCAGCCCTGCCCGCCTCTCCTAGGCGGGTCGACCCGCGCCTTCTCAGGCGGGCCGTCTCTAATCTGCGTCCCCCTAGGCTAGCCAGCCCCGGCCCGCTCCTCCCGCTGAGTAGAGGCATTGAAGGGCTACTCGCCCAGTCCCCAGTGTGGGGGGGGGGGGGGGGGGGGGTCCTTACCATTTTGCCCCGATGGCCTGCCCTTAGCTAGTCAAAACAGCGGAGTCTCGCTGTTGGCAGGCCCAGGTGGGCTGCACATAGCTATTCGGAACAGCGGAGTTTGGCTGTTGGCAGGCCAGCCCGAGGAGTTTTCAGTCATTTCATGACAGCAAAGGTTAGTTATTTGCAGATCACCTTCAGAATCCTATAAATAGGACCCAAGGAGTACCTCAGATGCATGCTTACTTATCTCCCAGTCCTCCAGCGCTTTCTGAGGTACCTTAGCCCGACATTTGGCTAAGGAGGGGAAGCGCTAAGTGATCTTCCGGGTGTGTGGTGGGACCTCCGCGCCGGGCCCTTGGTCTAGTTCTTTGCTCTCTTTTCCTTGTCATTTTCTTGCAGGAGCGAAATAGGTGTACGATCACCCCTTCTCCAAGGATGAACTCCACAAGAGACTGATTCTCGGTTTCAACACTCGTTAGGGGATCGTTCGGTGCACGAGTATTTTACCTTTCTCTCTGGGCGATTCCAGGAGCTTTCTGACCTCGAGCCACTTAGTGCTTTTCCACATCTAGAGGACCTACTTGTTGCCAAGCGGAGAGAGGAGAAGCGGGAGACCTACAAGTTCTTGATGGGGTTATGGCCAAGTTTGAGCAGATTCGGATTCATATTGTCAGCATGAATCCACTTCCTGATATATTGGATGCTTATTTCATGGTGGAGGAGCATGAGCGTCGTGCCTGCCTGACCGCTGTTTGATCAATTCCAACTTCTGTTCCTCTTCCAGACTAAATGGTTATTGCTTCCGGTCGTACTTCTTCTCTGCGAGGGGGCGTACTACTACCTCTAAAGGTCACAGGGGTGGCCGCGACAGCCCATTTGCCTCTGTTCAGTGTCAACACTGCCTACAGACTGGTCATGAAATGGCCCGATGCTGGTTGTTCTTTTCTCACATTGTTCATTGTTTCAGCACTGATGCTTCTATTGTCTACGACACCCCCTCCAGACTTCCTATGATGACTCTCACCGCCGACGATAACTTTTCATGTGGTCGTCTCTCGGATTCCAACCGGCCTTATTCCTGGGGAAGTAACTTCTATGTAGAAATGAGAGTTCCTCAACAGATGGAAGAAGACGCCACCTACTCACATATCAATGTCGGCGATCATGAGGTTCCGTGTTGGTGATTCCGGCTTCATAGCAACATTTCGCCACCGAAGAACACAAAGCTATATGAGATTGCTGCGGGAACCGGCGCCCGTGCGGTCGATTCCGATGGCCAAAGAGGGTTTGAGGGAAATGAAAATTGAGTAGACCAACAAGGACTGACCTTATTTTCGGACTGAGTTTTTTCGGGGTTCAAATCGGGAGTCTAATCGACTTCAAATCAAAAAATGTTCAACATGAAAATTATTCGTTTCGGAAATATCTACAAATTTTATGTTAACTATTTTTGCTGATTCCCCTCTATTATTTCGCAAAATAGAAACTCCACACCTAAAGTTCCCGGATCCGGATCCCCGAGGAGGAGGATTAAAAAGAGAAAGTCCCCTCTTTTGCTAGTATAAAAAAACAATAAAATAATAATAATAAAAAAAGCATTTAATAAAAAATGGCATAAAAATTGATATTTTTTTTGGGTTTGCTGAGGCAGGCAAACCTGCATTTTCGCTCACTGTTGCTCTTGAAAGTTGTCGGCATTTTTCAGTGGCGAGATTCATGATTCAGCCGTGGATGGAGACGACGCACCTCAGCAAAGAGGAGGAAGAAACAGCCATCATTCATGAAGAGCGTCGAAAGGTATTCTAATTCCCAGCCACCGACCGCATATTTTTCCGGCGAACACTCATCGCCGGAGTTCTCCGTTTGCCGGTCTTCTATTCCTTATCTCTTCCATAATTATTTGCCAATCCATGTTCCCATTGCCTCGTTTACACCCTTCCGTTCTCTTTCAGTCTCTCTATGATGTCAAGTTGCTACTTATATATTTTTCATTCGCCCTCTCTGAAATTTTAGGAAATGGTGGGAGATCAGAGCAAGCCGAGGAACAGGCTCGCTGCTCGTTTCTCTAGATCCGAGGTTGTGCCCTACTAAACTAGCTTTCTTCCTTGATCTTGGCTAATTTTAAATATGATTTGTCATTTGAGTTTTGTTTGTAGATAGAAATTGTATATTTTCAAAAGTAGTAGCTTTTATCTTTGCCATGTCTTAAGGTGTTCATAGAATCCAAAATCGATCTCAGAAATTTAATCATTTTAATGCAATGAAGTAGGCCATTAGATGTAAAGTCTTACAACGACGACGTTCACATTCAAAGTGTCCCCTTTTTTTTCCCAGCTAAAGACTCTCTTGGGAACCAAATTACCGGAACTGGAATTACTAGGGAAAAGAAACCATTTTAAAGAGTTTTGGTAGAAGCAAATAACAACGGTCGAATCCCTGGTTTACTAGATTGTGTTCCTTTGATCATTATACAAACCGGATATGATTAATATGAACATCACCTACTTCTTTTTCCACGCGTTTGCATGTGAAGATAGTTAAATTCCTTGATTGCTAAATGCTAATACTTCCTCCTGATGCCAAAATTATTAGAATTATGGACATATAGGAGACATGATAGAAATATAGAGATACATTAAGTACTAAATGCTTGCACGCTTATTTTCATTGTTCCTTGTCTGGCGGAGCATCATTCTTAACCAACCATCCATCATAGAATATGAGGATCACCATCTTGGTCATCCATTTCAGAACACATCATAATCTCAGCCTCTCGGCCATCTACATTGAATCATATGGATTAATGTAATTCTTGGATTTTTTTAATTAGTATTGATGACATAATCTTTGTTGATGTAATACAATTGTGCATAATATGGGCTTAATTGTCCCTGAATGAATTAAGAAAAAAAATCACATATTTCTTCATGGCATCATCTTCTTCTTCGCATTGTTACTACTTGTACTTCTCCATTGCCATAACTTTCATTGCTTCTTCTCCAAAATTCCTTCATTGTCGTTGATTTCCTACCTTCAAAGAAAAGTGACGCCTTGACTTGGCGACTCACAAACGATTGAGTTATAAACAACATTTTGGAAATCTTATTGCGTTGTTCAAGATCATGAAACGAGCACGCTATTTTTGGTCGATGATATTAAATATAAAGTTGACGAATCTCTAAAAAGTATAAAATTTAGTGCGCAGCAAAATAATGCATACAATTGAGAGCTAATTGCTATTGTCAAGCAAAACAAAGCTGATTAATAGGAATTATAATATAATATATTGAGACAAGCCCGATATTCAATCTTATGCGGGCAAGATCTCTCGCAGAGTTCTTTTTCCTATGAGTGCCGCATGAGACTAATGATCCAAGACAAGAAAATGACTCTCCTCCACTCCCTTATATAGGTAGGAGTGTTCATATAATGTAATTATGGAAATGCCACTAGTGTTGCGTAGGTATGTAGGACACACAGATGACCTTGGAAGTCATGTTTGTATAATACTACCCTCCCTGAAATAGACATTGCCCTCAAGGTCGAGTCTCGAATGGGTCATCAACAAGCGTAAGTGGATCAAAGTTCACGAAGTCACGATCGTCATCTTTAGCACTAATGAGCAAACACAGCTCCCTAAGACCAGTCTTGTATGTTAGTGAGTACAAATTCTTAAGAAGAGATATCCATTTAAGTCTTATAGTAACCGGGACCCTTCCTAAGAAGAAATATCCATTTAAGATGTGTTATGTTATGGAGCTGAATGTCATTTGATGTGCAGTTTGTTTACATTCTTGCCATGATTGTCTGATAATTGATGCTTGTAAAAATTTCTGGGATGCTGAGAAAGGCCACAGGAACATTCAACTACACCAAACCAAGTAACCAGATGCAGTAAAAGAATAAGAGCTGTAATGGAATCAACTATCTTCTTTATAATGCGAGACAGACATTGCGAGACATGATTTCGCAATGCACCCGATGTAAGTAAAAAAACAAACAAAAGTAAACCAGCGGACTAACACCAGTAACCGCCCAAGCCACCTAACCGCCAAGCCTGTCCGCCGTGACCGCCAAGTTGCCTCTAACAGCTCTAACCGCCGAAACCACAAAGCGGCCAGACCGCTTCTCTAGCCGCGCGGACTGCCTGCTCATTGAATGCTGGGAACAACTCTGTTCGCTGCTTCCTAGTCGTCTGACCGCGAGGTCGCCTGACTATGCATAGTATCATCAATAGTAATAATAACATCATTACTTTTGTATGCTTGCAAAGAAGAAAACTTTGACTCGTCCCCGGTGAGGTGATGACTACACCCCGAGTCAACGATCCAGTCCTCTTGATAGTTGATGGAGGCCAATGCACAAACACACGTGTCCGTCATGAAAACATTCCCCCATCTACCTTCTTCAGCCCTAGATTCAGCTTCTTCTTTTCCTGCAGCGTGCTTCGGTTGAAGATTGACTCTGCAGTCATTCCTGATGTGACCAAGTTTATTGCACCTGTAGCACCGTGGTCCTCCCTTTCTCTCTCCGTTTTGCTTAAGATGCTTGCTCCTCTCATACTGTGATGAAGTAGATGGACCATCGCCAATATGTGACTTCTTTTTCCTGTCTCATCTCTTCTTTTTGCCAGAAAAGAGAACCTCACTATCTCCCTCCTGAGATAGACACTCCAGCCATCTGCCTCACCATGCTCTCCCGCGAAGCCAACAGATTCTCTAGCTCGAGCAACGATGGCTGATTGGTCCAGCCCTGCATAGAAGTAACGAAAGCAACATATTCCTTCCGCAGCCCGCGGATAATGTGCATCTTCAGCTTCGCCTCTGAGATAGGCTCTTCCGGGTCTAATGCTGATATTTCAGCGCATAAATTCATCATCTTCAAAAAGAAGGATGATATAGACAGATCTCTCTGAGTGACTTTTGCCAACTCATTCTCCAACAATTGTTGCCGAGCTACATTCTTCTTATTGAACAGGTCATCCAAGGCCGTCCAGATTCTAGCAGGAGACCGACATCCAATGATTTGGTCGAAGAGCTCCAGTGAGATTGCCCACTTCTGAGTGAACTCCGTCTTCGCATTTGTTCTCCTCCAAGCCCTCACCGCCTCAGCATTCCCTCCAGCAGCAATAACCTCTTGCATGTCGTCTCCACCGACGACCTCCCAAAGGTCTTCGCCTAGAAGATCAACCTGCACTTTTTAAAATTGGTCTACGTCAAGAGCTCAATTCCCAGACCTCGTGCATAACCGACTTCCATTGCTTTAACCCTGACTTACTTGAACTTCAAAAGGAATAACACACCTCTGAGGTTGATCAACTGCTAACTCCTCAACACCCCTATGATACCATGTAAAAAATTCTGGGAAGCTGAGAAAGGTCGCAGGAAGACTCAACCACACCAAGTCAGGTAACAAGAAGCAGTAGAAGAACAAGAGTTGCAATGGAATCAATTATCTTCTTTACAATGCGAGACATACATTGAGAGACATGATTTCGCAATGCACCCGATGGAAGCAAGAAAAACAAGTGTAAACCAGCGGACTGACAACAGTAACCGCCCAATCCGCCTAACCGCCAAGCCTGTCTGCCGTGACCGCTAAGTCGCCTTTAACAGCTCTAACCGCCGAAACCGCCAAGATGCCAGACCGCTTCTCTAGCCGCGCGAACTGTCTGCTCATTGAATGCTGGGAACAACTCTTTCCGCTGCTTCCTAGTCGTCTGACCGCTGAAGCTAACCGCGAACAGAAGATGCCGAACTGGGAAACGGCCTACCCGCTGATGAACCAGACGGACTGCTTATTGAACAATCTGCAACCCCGATGAAGAAGATTGCTGGCCGCACTAACTGTGACCTGCTGTATACTACAAACTGCTATCTGCGAACTGTTCCAAACTGAGCTTCCCAACTAGTTGCCTAGTCGTCCGGTGCTAGCCGCATAGCCTGCACAACACAAGTCAATCTTCACTTAGTTGCGCGGTTAACAAAGTCTAACCGCAAGTTCAAAATGCGAGCTGAGTTCTCACTGTTCCCGTTATATATGACGAGTCAAGGACCCTTATTTATAGGTGACCAGGGGAGTGCGGTCATTGTCATAAGCGATAGGGTAACCGCCCATTAACTGCGGCTAGCAACACCTATCCACACATCAGTGCGGACACCAACACCAGACCGCGCAACCCATTTGGTCTCCGCGAACTAGGCAACAACATGAACTTGACACATCACCGTGATCAAGTCCACAATTCCAGCGGACTCCGACTTCAGACCGCGCGAACAACCACCGCAAGCTCTGCGGTAAACCACCACAATCCGCGCTTAACCACATGCCACCACTCGAGCCAGAGAATCCGCCAGCATCAGCGGACTTCGCGGTTCCACAAACCAGACCGCGACAGCCGCGGTTAGCCCACCGCTAATCGCCCGGTTACAACTCCAGGATGCTTGCTGAGACAGACCGCAAGAAGGAAACATTAGTCAGAAACTGGCCATCCGTCAACACCTAACCGCGCTAACCGGCAGCAGTTACAGCGGTCTGCCTACTCAGACCGTCCACTTCCACTTTAACAGTTTCAACAATGCTTTGATCATCGTGTTGTTTTGGTGGTTGGTGATGCCAACGGGTCTTCACCCTTTCGGGAGGATGCCATTGACATTGTTTCTTCTACCACTATAATTGCCAATATATCAGCTGAAGCAGTAGCAGTGGCTATGACTGCACAACATGTTAGCTTGATTGCCTGTACGACATCCGTTACCCATAGAGATACACATGCTCCTGCTATTGGTGCTCGATATGTTGGTGGGAGAGTAGTAGGTTGTAATGACGGTTTGTTGAAGTACCTCTTTGGTTTCAACTAGCGTCTATTTTCAGGCGTCGGTTTACCTGCTGATGTGAAGGATTGGTTGATGAGGATTACAGATCTGCTCGCGATAGAGATCCCCAATAAGAAGAAGATAACTCGTGCAATTTTCATATTAGGAGGAGATGCAAAACTTTGGTGGGAAAAGGAATATGAGGGGCATTTTATTGGACATCCTTTACACAGGTTAGCATAGAAAAATTTTCTATTGCATTTTGGAAGCGTTACTTCCCAACAAATACTCAATTTGGATTGCATGAGAGATTCTTGATGTTGAAGAAGATGGACTTGTCTATGGAGTCATGCCTTCAGGAGTTCATAAGGTTGAGTTACTATGCTGGGGATGTAGTGTGCTGTGATGATGAGAAAGCTCGTTGTTTCTATGAAGGGTTGCATGGAGAGCTGAAACCACCTTTGTTTGGCCATAAGCCTACTATGCAGTGGTTGAGTTGATGCGAACTTTGAAGCTCGCCATGCTCGAGGACTCAACGGCTTAAGAAAGAGACGACTAGGAGCAAAGAGCCTAGTAACCCGGGACAACAGTGGAAGTGGGATCCTATGTTTGGAAAGATGAGGTCGTTATTTGGTGAGCTAGAACTTGAGGTTGTGCTGAGGGCTTACGCTGATCAAAATGACCCGCTTGTTATCGGCATGTCAAGTTTGGAAATATGGCGTGCAACTGTCATAGTGTGCCAAATGGGAAGAGAGCTAGTCAAGTGGTGGTGGAGGCCGGCAGACCAGATGAATCGGAGAATGGGAAGACTGTGGATTCGTTTGCGTCACGCTTCATTCCAGCCACGCCATTAGCTTATGTACTTGAGCTTTGAGAGGCGGGTGATTTTTAATTGTTTTGGTAGATATGTTTTTCTCTCTCACCCCTCATTTTGGTTGGTTAAAATTTTGAGTATCTATAAACTTGAAATTTATAGTTTGTTTGATGTTGTCATGAATATAAGAATGTCGCTCGTAAAATTCTAGCATGCACACTCTAACTTTTGTGATAGTTTGAGTTTTAGCATTAGTATGATAAGATTTCTTTCAAGTATGCTGTGGATCTCCTTGAATTGATTATGGTTTACTTGATGTTTAACATAAGACTCAGATAAGAACCCGTGTTTTGGGTTAGGCCTTTATGAGTCCGATCCCTTCAAAAACTGAAATTGATAAAATCAAGACGTAGAGACAATTTCTAGTTTGATGAAAGATTTTGGACTTGTTGTCAAATTTGTTTGGAATCATGAGGCAATTTGGAAATGCTTGGACCTAAGTGAATGCGCTTTGACACAGTTGTGATCCCTTGCATGGGAGAATCTTGATGACCTTATGGACTGCACAAGTTGTTTTGCTAATTATTGACCATGTCATTACCCATCAACTTTTGATGGAAGTGATGTCATGACATGCTCACTGCCTATTATGATAGTTTGGATTGTTGTGGCCATATCGAGGTCGAGTTGTGAGTGTATTCGCTTGGATGTAATGTTTGGGTGCTTATGTTGGTTAGACTCGTTGGTGATTGCAAATCCTAATCAATGCTGTTCTTTGGAATCATGGAGTACTTAAGAGTGCTTTGTAATGACCCACTAGACCGCCACAATCCAAATGCTTCACTTAGTATCATCAGAGGTAGCGCTTTGCTTGATTTTTTTTTATATTAGCAGTGGAGCTTTGCAAATAAATTAATTAGAATACCAAATAAAATATCAAAATCTTTTTAATATGTAGAGTAACCTGTATCAAAAGTATATGTGACTTTATAATATAACTTTTATACAACATCCGAACATATCCATATAACCACATCTCTAACATGTATAAATCTAGACAGGATATACACAAGACTAGAGATGCCTAAACCTCTAAGGTTACTCATAGACTCCTCAAGTCCCGTCCCTCCACATCACTCTACTCATCAATAGGCCATCCGACTCAGATCCAAGCTAAATTAATACTGTCATGTGGACAACCCTCATTCTGACAAGTCTTCTTATGATGCTCTTGGAACTTCGGCACTGCAACTATCTTAAAGCCATAACTGGTACTCCTCTCAGACCAACTTCGGTCCCTCTATCGGGAAGATGCTAGAAACCTCGTCTTCCTTGTCCTAAAATGATTAGGGTTAAAATCCATCAGTCATACAAACTCAGTGAATTCTTACCTCTTTAATTGCTTACATACAATTCAAAGGGATTAGTATCAAATGCAATATAAATAAATGAAGCACATATATTATGAATGAGGAACTGCAAACTAAAATAAATGCATAGTAATAAAAACTGAAAGTCTGTAATGCTTTAAAGGAAATGCTGGGATAATAAATGAGATTATTTCTTTTAATTTGTCACTTATTTTTATTATTTGACTGTTTCAGACACAGTCCCATTTTGTTAAATTTTAAATGTGTTTTGTTTCTTTTTCATTTTCTTTTCTTTTTATTCTTTTCTGTTCTTTTTGTTTTTTGTTCTTTTCTGTTTGACGATAAGGTTAATGGTAGATTATTTTTATTCTTTTAGTCCCGATTCATGCGAAATATATTTGTTTGGATTTATAACTATTACCAATCCACGGGCATCTATTGCATGATCATAATCATCTTGGGGTCCCCATGAACACCTAACTTAGGTGATTCACTCCCCTCGGGTTTACTCTTAACTTCATCGCATTGTATATATGCATAACTTTTATTGTGTAACTTATGTTCTTGTATTCTTTAAATGGGTTGAGTGTTTAATTATCTCCCTTCCGATTACATTTCAGCGTCAATGCCGCCAACTGTTAAATTCTTTATCGGATAATAAAGATGTTTTTTTTTGTACCAATTGTTCCTTATTTTTGCATTTAAATCGAAAGTAGAATTAGATGAAATAAATGCTTCAAAATATCATGAAGTCCGTATTAAAAATCCGTGCATAAAAATCAAAGCTTAGAAAACTAAAAGAAAGCTAAGAAAACTGAAAGCTCTAAATATGTCAAGTGCAATATTGGAAAATCTTCGTAAACACGTGTATTTTTCATGCACAAAAGAAACATTTTTCCATAAATTTGTGTTTTCTATGGCTAAAGGTTTGCATTTGAAAAAAAAAAATAAAGAAATAAGAACTCACATATACTTTTACTTGCCTTTTATCCCTCATCGGATTGACGTTCATCCCATTCATGGAAGCCATCTCAAGCTTAGAAGATTTTGGAATAAGACTCTATAAGACACAAACTATATTATTTTCCGAGGGACATAAAAATCTTGCATGAGTTGCGTTACGTGCGAAAAAGAGAACATCTTACCCGGGAGGAGAGTTGTAAAACTAAAAGCTTTAACTCAAATCACTGAACGATTTAAGAAAGGAGATGAAGTTTAGAATGGAGAAGGGGAATGAGGAAGAATAAAGGTAGGGTTCCTTATTTAAAGCCACCAAATAGACCTTCAAACAGCCCCCCTTACACATTTTAAAATCTCTCAAACATATGAAAATCCGATTTTCAATACACCCAACTTCAGACACAACCAGGATTGCAAATGCCTCATATTTATCTTTGAAAACACACACACAGCCACCAAAAATGCTGTAGAAAAACTGCACATTCACAGTGCCATGCTGCAGCCTTGTACCCAAACCGACCACTTAACACATGTTTTAAGTCCCATAACAACAGCCACGCTTACAGCTTTTAAATCCCTCTAACAGCTACAGAACACCACTACAACAACAATAAAACACAGCTACAACAACGCATTTAAACCCTCTAGCAGCAGCAGTAAAACACCACTACAGCAGCCACTTAAACCCAAGTAAATCACACAACCAGCCAACTCAAATCCCTCTAGTACAGCAACAATAAAACACCACTACAACCAACATAACCCAAGGAAAAATGCAATTAAATCCTTCTAATATGCCATTTAATATATTAACACAAAATAAACAAATCTCTTGCCCCAAAAAGGCAAGGAAAAAGGTTTTATGTTTGTCAAAGAGAAATTCCAGCAAAATACTAACAGCCAGCAAAGCTAAATCCAGCAAAAAGCTAATTGCCAGCAACCCTAAATTCAATCCCCTAACTAATTACTCGACGTAATTTCAAGATAAGTAATCCAAGAGGAAGGAGGATAAGATTAAGTATAAGCTCACCACTACAATTTCCAAGGGGAGAAGAAGAGGGAATCCACTACAACAGCTAGCTCTTGCAAGCCCAAGCCAAAACCAAGTGGAAGGAGGCTCCAGAACTCAGGAAAGGGGGAAGTTAAAGGAGAAGAAGGCAGAGGAGGTTCTCGGAATTGAGGGAATGAATGAATCCTTTGATTGAGTGTTGCTTCTAATTCCATCAAAACCCACTTAAAATTTTATTCCCTGCCATGCCCCCTTGCCATCTACGATGACATTTAACGCTAGTGACGAAAAAGCTGTAAAGCGTCGTAGGTGGCCTTTGAACATACGTAAATTCTAGGCCGCAAATGCCTCGAGATAGTGAAGATTGCTAAGCGCCACCAAGAGAAGTCGAAGTTGTTCGTGGCACAACTTGAGGTGAGTCTGCTTATATCGACCTAGGATGGTTATGTTGTGGTTTATAGTATGCTTATGTGCGGTGGGGGGTCCAGGAGCTTACACGGGTGAAGGAGGAACCGAAAGAGATGGCTCAAAGGCGTGGGAAGCAAGAGAAAGTGCTATAGATAGCGTGGGTCAAAGCGCAATTAGAGGCTGAGTAGTGGCGGCAACGGTATCTGGTCGAGGCCGGCTCATGGAGGTGAACTCCAACATCAACTTTCCCTCATACAACTTGAAGTGCCAAATCTTCGTCAAGAGAAGGACGAATTAAAGAAGGAACTTCATGCATCCAAGGAATTGGCTGAGGAACCAGTCAAAAACATCAAGGAGGCAAGGATAGAGGGTATGCGCTTGATGTTCGAGCTGTTAGAGGAATGTGGGCATCACTCAAAGAAATTGAATCTTAAGCAAGTGCGCCTTGATGTAGTGGGTGCGACACCACATGCTGGGGGATCATCACCAACACTGCCTCCTTGATCTTGCGACAATGTAGTTGTTCTTTTTGTAATTGTATGGAATTCTAAAATGTTTTTTTTGATAATCGTATAACAAGTTATGTAACTGTACATCATTTGTGTGTTATTTTATCATTTGTGTGCTTTGCTGGAAGTGAGCCGAGAGGCAATTGAGTGCCCTGAGGCGTTTGTATGTTTTGGAGGCAGGTGTAAAGTAATAACAAATATAAATTATGATTTTTTTCTTAGGTTCCCCATGTCTTTAGGAGGATGTGACAGTAGACATAAGGGTTTTTCAAAACGCTGTACAATCGGTTTAAAGGCTATAAGTATCAAAACAAGAGAATGATCCGGTTGTAACATTCCTTTTCTTCCCTTTCTTCTTTCTTACAACATACAATTCCACGATGGTGTCAAAAGTATCTGAGTGTGCTCGACTCTTTGCGCGGTCTCATACTCCCTTAGAAGCGGCGATGAGTGAGGCTGGTTTGCATTTTTTTGAGGGAATCGTATCACATTTCTAAGGAATTTAAGTAAGAATGTGTAAAGACGGGTGAGCGATGTAATGTGTTTAACTCCAGTCTGATCTTTTTTGCGGACCAATTCCATATAGGTTTGAGCCTTCCTCTCTGGGAGGAAGTTGTGGATATTCTAATCGTACACGAGTTAGTGTCTGCTCAGATTCATCAAAAAGCGTGGGCTGATGATGACATTTATTTCATATTTACGTTGTTAGTGAGTGGGGTGGAATGCTCACATATTTCGAGCGATGTTCAATATTTAGGGGAGTGGGTGCTGGTTCTGAAAACACCTCAATTTCACATTCCAAGAAAAGTATAAATAGTTGAGTACTTTAGGTGGCTGATTACTTTAGGTTGTTAGAATTGAATGGGTGCTTTGTGCATCGAGCCTAGGTTTCATACAATGCGAACATTTAGTTGTGCATTATGTTATTAATTGAATGTGCGGTTACAATGTTCGTGTTTGCCACTAGTGGAGTTCACCAACACTTGAAGCAATTACCCATGCTGATACAGATCTGGGCCAACATGTCGATGGACTTCGTGAAGATATTGCTAACATCAAAGGGAAAATTGGACCTCATGGTTGTTACTAACTAGTTTTCCAATGGGGCACACTTCATCCCTCTTGCCTACTCCCTTACAACAGAAGGCACTGCCCGTGTGTTTTTCGAGCAGGTGTTCCACGTACCATGGGCTTTCCGAGAGCATCATATTTGACTATGACAAAGTTATTGTGAGTCAGTTCTAGATGAGTTTCTTTACACTTAGCAACACCAAACTGACCTTCTCATCCGCCTATCAACCATAGCCTAACGTGCAGACAAAGGTGGTTAAACACACTATTGAGATTTACCTTCTTTGCGTCATGAGATATCACCCCAATAATTGAGCGCACTGGCTTCCTTGGGTAAAGTATTGTTACAATACTTCATGCCACACATTTCTATCCCCCGCCATCTGTTATATTGTTGCGGGATCTCCTTGATCGAGGATGTAGAATATGATTTGTTTGCTCGGGATTAGGTCATAACTACAGTGTGACCCGCACGTCTGGCATACTGCGACTGGATCTCCTTGATCGAGAATTTTGACCGCGACCTGTTGATTAATGATCAGGTCCTAACTAAAATGCAAGACTGCCTCTTCCAGTCCCGTATGTGGAGGGCTTGCAATAGTGATCACCACGAGCTTTTATTTTCTCCCATTGTCTGGTTATGGCTAAAGCACCGCTCCTACCATCATTTGTCAGCCTTCAGAATTTGTTACCACAAATTGAGACCCGAGAAATATTGTTCAGGTGGTCTTCCATCTATAGTTGTTAGTTGAAACCAATGTACATGGCGTTTCCATGCTTCACAGCTGAAGTCTTTTGTATGCAAGACATAGATCGTGCCATTCGTGGCGTACCACAATAAATTGCGTAACAACTACCATGCATGCAACTACAAATTTTTAGTACTTGCCACATTGATGAACTTTCAAGGGCCCTGGTGTAGTGGGCAGGCGACCCATCCGATTCCATGTTCAAGGATTCAGTTGGCCCTTCGTGCAGCTTTTCCCACCCTCCAGCTTGCAGACAAGCTGGATCTCAATGGGTGAAGATATGTTATGGACCCATGCATGTACAGATGCAGTGTAGAGCGAGGGGGGTGTGACCGCACCCCCTGAATTTGAATTTTTTTTATACAGCTCGAACCATCACCCGATTATCTTATTTATTCGGAACCTTCACTCGCGTTAATTCTTGTCACGACGCCAAGGTGAATCAAGGCGAGCGCCGGGCGCCTGGACGCTTAGGCGACACGGCGGACGCCTAAGCGATAATAAGCCAAGCAAGTCGCAAGGAGACAACTAAATATTTTTAAAAAATTAAGGCAAACTTTAGACAACGGTTATTATAATAACCGTTGTCTAAAGTCTATAGATAGAATAGACATCAGTTTTTGTAAAAGTCGCTGTCTATTCTACTCTGAACCCTAGAATAGACAGCGGTTTTTATAAAAACCACTGTCTATTCTACGATAGCGGTTTTTATAAAAACCGTTGTCCATTCGAGCATAGATAACGATTTTTATAAAAACCGCTGTCTATTCTAAGGTTCAGGCCATAATAGACAGCGGTTTTTATAAAAATCATTATCTATGCTCGAATAGACAGCGGTTTTTATAAAAATCGCTGTCTATGCTCGAATAGACAACGGTTTTTATAAAAACCGCAGTCTATTCTCCTAATTTTTTTTAAAAAATAAGGCGCCCAACGACTTGTTTAATATTTTTTTTGGTTTATTCATAATTGATAAACCTGAATTTGAATAAAAAATTTTTATAATTAAATTTAGCACCCCCTGAACAAAATTCCTTGCTCCGCCTCTGGGCCCACGCTTGGGTGATGTATCAACGACACTCGATGCTGCGTAAGGATTGAGGAAGAAATGTTATTTTTAGGTTCGTCATATTTTATATGTTTTGAAACTATCTTATTTATGTCACACTTGTTTAGGTCTTGGGAGAGACATTTTGATTTGGTGAACACCTCTATTACCTTAATTATCTTAAGCAATTGTGGGAATGAAATTATGAAATGAATCAATATCAATTCTATTACTCTCTCTAGTTCTCACGCAGGACCGCCACTGCACTCAGCTAGGGCTTCGCCCTCCACCTATCTACATCATGCCTGATCTATCCGGCAAGCTTCCCTCACCTCCACCACCCTAGGGCCCTTCGACTCAAGGAAGGAGAGCACCAATCCTCTACTCAATTTCTTCTTTACTCTATAAACCACGTGTTAGAGAATACTAGGAAAAAAAATGTATTGTCCCATTAACATGGCCCGTGTAGGATTTAGTGTTTAGTCCCACATTATTTGTATAACTGGGTCTTTCTCTCCTCTCTCCTATATATTTGTACTCATACTTGTTTTTTTGTATTCAAGAAGTGTATACAAGGTTTGAACCACTTTTCTACATGGTATCAGAGGATACGGTCCGTCCTGTTTTTTTCTAACCGCCCAATCTTCCGGTTACCCGGGCGGCTTGTGTGTCGGCCTGCCCGCTCCCTTGCGACTTTTCTGTTTTCTACCCTCTCGTCTTGTGCTTCTACTTGACCGCATTGCTTCTACGGTTTCCTCCTTTCTAACCGCCTCTTCCTTCTCTCCCGTGGATCCACCTCTTCGTTCCCCTCTACGCTCCTTTTATAGCCTTCTCTCTGTTCGTGTCGTGCTGACTTCTTATCGCACGACATCTTCTTGGTCTTTTCTCTCTTCTTGCCGTGCCGAACTCTTTCCCGCTGCGGTCTCGCTTCTTACCGCGGGGTCTCCTTGTCGCACCGCACTTGTCGCAAGGAGACTTTCCTGCTGCGGCCTGGTTTCTTGCCACGCGGTCTCCGTGTCGCACAGGCTTCTTGTGCGGGGTCTTCTTGTTGACCGAACTGCCTTGCCGCTCTTCCCTTACCGTCTGTCCGGTGCTATGTTCTTTTCTGCTCGACTTGGCTGTTCGCGCGGACTGCCTGCGGCTTCTCGTTTACTATGCTATTCTTGTTGCGGTCTGCTCCTAACCGCACGGTCTTAAGTTCCTTTTTGCTGCCCTCCTCTTCTTCTGGTCGTTGCCAGCTCAGGATTCTAGCCGCCGCCCCTCTAACCGCTGCGGGCCTCTTCTTCCCACTGCGGTCTCTCCGTCTACCCGCTGCATCTCGGGCTTGTGCTTATCTCGCGGCTTTACTTAGCCGTTGTTCTGCCTTTCTTGGCCGCTGAGGGTTGCCTTCTTACCGCCGCGGATTGTTTTTATCCGCTGCGAGCTCTCTTCTATCCGCTGGTGTTTTGTTGCTCGGTCTCTCTTCTCTCCGCTGGGAGCTTGTTCTCTTACCACGCTGGTCGTGACCTTTCTTGCTGCTGGTGCGTTGTTACCGTGATCGCCGCGGACTGTCTCTTAGTCGCTGCTCGTGACTGCTGCGACTGTTTCTTACCGCGCTGGTTGTTGCCTCTCTTGTTGCTGGTGTGTTATCACCGTGACCGCTGCGGACTGTCTCATAGTCGCTGCTTGTGCCCGCTGCAGATTGTTTTTTGCAAGATGATCAGCTATCCTTCGAGCTCTATGATGTCTATTTCCGATGGTGGTACCTCCTGTCTTGCTCATAACTCATCCTGAATTTTGGATTCCGGGGCCTCTCACCACATTACCTCATGGAAACCACCATAATATTTGGACTCTGTGCATCCCAAATTCATCACTGTTGCTAGCGGGGACACCATTCCCGTTTCTGGCGCGGCAGACATTTACATTACTCCCTCCATCACTCTTTGCTCTGCCCTTCATGTTCCGGGCTCTCCTTTCAACCTTCTCTATATTGGTCGTCTCACTACTGTTCTTGATTGTGATGTAGTTTTTTCTTCCAACTCGTGTGTTGTGCAGGATCGCAAGACGCAGTCTATCTTCAGAAAAAAGCATCTATCGAATGGTATATATATGGCTTTTTGGCACTTTGCACCCCCCATTTGCATCATTTTGACACTTTGCACCCCGAATTTTTAAATAAGGCACTTTGCACCCCCCATTTGCCATAACTTTGGCATTTTGCAGCCCAGGCTTAATTTCAGAGGGGTATTTTTGTCCAAATTTTGCTGAAATGACATAAATTAGCATTTTGCACCCCAAATTCTTTAAATTGACATTTTGCACCCCGAAATTTTTCATTGGCGTTTTGCACCCTGAATTCCTTAAATTGGCGTTTTGCACCCCGAATTCCTTACATTGGCACTTTGCACCCCGAATTTTTACAATGTCATTTTGCACTCGATTTTTTATATGCCTTCAAAATTGAATATTAACACTCATATTACAAAAAATTAGCACTCATATTACATCATTGCGAACAAAACAATATTACATTAACGCCGACGTAAGGAATGATGTCCATTCCATATTAGTGCATATTACAATGTCATTTTGCACTCAGGAAATTAGCAGCACATATTACATAATTTTCAAAAGAGAATACAATATTACAGTAGCAGTCCAATACTTAATACAACCCATGATCATCTAAAACATAATACAGTCCAAAACATAATTTACTCCAAAACATAATGCAGTCCAACATATAGTGCAGTCCAAAACATAATGCAGTCCAAAACAGTAGCAGTCCACGATCATCTCCCTCTTTTGACGATCATGTTCACGATTTCCTCCTCACCTGCATATTAACATGTCAATGATTAAAGAAACATTCGAATAATATAAAATGATAAAAGAGAAAACGATGACTTAATGTTTACCGGTTGCTTTGATCTCGTACTAGTCGTTGCATCTTGACTGTTGGGGGCCTCAATACAACTTTTTTTGGTATGTCCTCTCATCCCACAGTTGGAGCACACATACTTCATACCATGCCTATTTACTCCATATTTTTTCTCTTGTAATTCATCTTTCTCTTTTCTTCTAGCATGTTTAGATGGTCTTCCGGGCTTCTTGTCAATATTACACCACGGCACAATTGGATTCAAATTGGCTAACGGCCACTCTTTATGTGATTTTATGGGATTCAACATGTGTTCATATGCCCTCATAAACATTTCTTTTCTATACCAATGAGCAACATAGTCTTCAACGTTTTCTCTCCGATAAAATATGCATGATGTCGCATGCACACAAGGAATACCTGTTAGATCCCATCGCCTGCAACTACAACTTCTTGAACTCAAATCAACCGTCCATTTGTCTCCCGTCCACCCTTCAATTTCAAAATTGTCATGTCCATTCCACACTAAGATGTAATTGTGTGCATTTTTTTGTTATTCTCTAAAATTCGTTGTATGGAATGACATATATCTCCATTAAACTTGAAAATTTTGTCTCTTTGGGTGTGTAGCCTTTTCATGAGCAACACCCTTGTAGTCTCTAACATAGTAATTATAGGCTTATCCCTTGCCTTTAAAATTACTTTGTTGAATGCCTCACAGAAATTATTTAATAACATTTCAAATTTAGGCCAAGTGCTAAAGTGAGATTTTGCCCAATGTCTTTCATTTCTTTCTCTTACCCATTCGTACGCTTTTTTGTCACATGATTTCAACTTCTCCATCTCGCTATTGAAATCTACAAGCCTAGTGGCAGATGCTGCCTTCCATAGCAAATCTTTTAGTTGCATGCCTCTATGTTTTTGTTTGAAGTTGTTGTACATATGCCGCAAACAAAACCTATGTTCTGCATTTGGTAATAACTCATTAACTGCCTTCATTAGCCCTTTCCGCTTATCTGAAATTATTGACCATGTGTATGTGTTTTCAATGCACAAGTCCTCTATTAGAAGACTAGTAAACCACCTCCAAGTCTTTGTATTTTCTTTTAAAACAACCGCATAAGCAATAGGAAACATATTATTATTACCATCAACCCCAACATCACATAATAATACTCCACCAGTTGATGTTTTCAAATGAGTCCCATCTAAACCTATAATAGGTTTACATCCTGCCATAAAACCTCTCTTCAATGTATCCCAACATATATATAATCTTTTAAAAATACATGTTTGTGAGGTCACATCATGCTTGCATTTAATTTTAATTGTAGTTCCAGGATTGGTCCTATAAATCTCTTCGAAGTAATCCCAAAGTTTTGCATATTGCTCCATCTCTGTGCCACTAATTAATTTAGAGGCATGTTTTTTGACCCTATACATCTTCCACAAACTTAAAGATGTTTTAGTGTCCTTCTGCATTATTTCCTGCATCGAACTTGCGGGCCACTCTGGATTGCTCCTAATGTTGTGCTCATACTTTCTCGCAAGAAACTTAGAGTTACAATGTTTGGAGTTTGGAACTCTATAACATGTATGCTCACCTTTGATTGTTTTAACTTGAAATATTTTTTCAGTCTTCGACATGAACGAAACAAACATAATCCAACCACAATCACATGTTACCTAAATCTTGTCACTACAATTTTTAGTGAACTTTAAAGGCCTTCCTTTTTTGTAGCGTACAATCTAACGGCATCCCGAAAATCAGAAGCACTATTGAAACACAATCCCACATTGAACTCAAAATCAGAATTATTTTCATCTTCTTGATAAACTTGCATTCCTTTTCGTGAACTAGATGAGGAATGACTACCGGACTCTCTTATATGTATTCCAACGTTCATTTTCAAAGGTTGTTTTGTTTCCACTCTTTCACCAACCACTTCAATTTCATTCTCTACATTATCATCGTCTAGCAAAACATCTACCTCAAATTCACTATCTTGCAAATCATCACTAAATGACGAAATATCTTGGTCTGATTCCTCATCCATGCATAGTGAATCACTACTACTATCAACATCTAATTCTTCTTCATCAATCAACATGTTTTGCCACTCAACATCTCCGGAATTAGACATGTCGATTGAATGTGAACTGAATATCGAAAACATAAATCTCAATAAAAAAGCAGATATAAGAAATCTTGAAATAAATGTGGACTGAAAATGAAAATAAAAAATAGACAATACCTCAGATTTGGGGATGAATGCGTTGCGTATGCCCCTAAATGAAAAATGAAATCTGGAAAAAGAGGAGAAAACACTAAATGAGATTGCATATGTAAACTAAAAAAACAAATCAACACATAGTCTAAATTTTATTCTTCTTTTCTTATCAGATATGGAGAGTAAAAGCAATGATACAAGAGTCCACATTAAATGAGACAACAAGCTGTTACATGTCCTGTGACTGGAGACAAGAACAGCCCTAATGGCCGGAAGGAGAGGGAGAGTGAACAGATAAAAGATAAGAGAGAAATACTGAATTTATTAAAATTGTTCTTGTCCTATCTGTGCACAGAGCTGGGTATATATATACAACTTATTACAAGAAGACTAATGGGTCAATTAATTGACCGTTGGAATTAATACAGGCTGGCACAGGTCGCCAGCTCAGCCAATGTAGCGGGATGCTGATTCATGACCGCTACATCCCTGCCCTTCCCCTTTTTGTGTTCCTGTCCGTAGCTGAAGTGACCTGGTTTTCATCCTTCATCCTGATGCTGGAGCGACACCGTCGAGGTATGCGAGGGAGAAGAGGCAAGCTGCGCTGCAGCTTAAAAGCGGTACGCATGGACCGTCGGGGCTCCGAAACTGCTGTTGTCGATGCTGGGTGAAGAGTATCTGAAGTCCTTCTGGATGATTCACTTGGTTTGTTTTTGATTGCTGATTGTTGGTGCCTTCCATATGTGTCCTGTAAATTTGTAAAACGATTTTCAGAAACAGAAGCTTTTGTAAAAACAGGGATGACATTTTTATTAGTAAGAGAGAGATCATCCCTGTCCTCAAATGTTGGTGATATATCTTTGTTTAAAAACTGTTCCTGTTCAGTGCTTTTTGTTGTTGTTTGGATTTGTTCTGGATCGATACCCTGTGGTTGTACCTGTGAAACATTGTTGTTAGTGGAAGACTCTGTCCATAAGGGGATGACATTTTGAGTAATAAGATCGATATCATCCCTGTTATTTTTAGAGGTTGTTGCGACTTTTGATTTAGACTGGATGCTATCCACATCTTCTTTGTCCAAACGATCCTGCATGAAAATGTCTTTAGAAGGCGTTGTATCTGCTAACGGAGGGATGACATGAGTGAATGAGGTGAGCACTTCCCTGTCTGGATTTGTTGTGTTGTCGGACCTTGGAACTGAGTGATGAAGAGGGGATGTCTCCTTTGGAAGCGGACAGTTGCATGCTTGGTCCAAATGGGCACGTATAGCTGGATCCAGATCATCCCAGTTTTCCCATGTTGCTTCTTCTAACAATGAGCCCTCCCAACAGATTAATCCTTGTTTAATTTTTTGACCATTGTGTTCAATTTCACGTGTTTTAATCACTTCCAGTGCAGATGTTGAGTGAGTGTTATGTGAGGTATTCTCAGGTAGATCATGAATAGTAACATCTGTGTTTGAAAAATATGGTTTAAGTAAAGAGACATGAAAAACAGGATGAATCTTACTATGAGGGGGTAATTCCAACTTATATGCCACTGTTCCTATTTTTTGCAAAATTTTATATGGTCCATAAAATCGAAGGTTAAAACGTTTGCAATTTTTTTTGTGCAAGGAGGTTTGTCTATATGGATGCAATTTCAGTAGTACCAAATCACCCGGCTGGAATTCCATTTCTTTTCGTTTTGTCCGACATGGCTTTCATTTTTGTTTGAGCTTTCTGTAAATTTTGTCGTAAACGAAGTAGTAAGATGGATCTGGAGGGATTAGTGGTGGCCTGAGGGTTACTTGCCAGCCCTCCTGTACTAAACGGAACAAAACATGGTGGAGGCCGTCCGAACATTGCCTCGTATGGTGTCATTCCCGCCGCCGAGTGATAAGCAGTATTATAATAATATTCTGCCCAACTAAGAAGATGTGCCCATTGCTTTGGATGTTGAAATGGAAATATCCGTAAATATTGGTTGATACATCGATTTACACGCTCGGTTTGACCATCAGTCTGCGGATGGTAAGCCGAACTAAATCGAAGCTTCGTTCCATTTGATTTGAAAAAAGTTAACCAAAAGTGACTCAAGAAAATTGTATCTCTATCCGACACAATGGACTCGGGTAGGCCGTGTATTTTGCCACAGTAGTCCCAAAAGACCTGGGCTACCTGTGGGCCCGTATAACGTTTAGGAAGCGGGGCAAAATGCGCTCCCTTTGAAAGGCGATCAACCATTACTAGAATAGTGGTGTAGGATTTGGAAGGTGGTAGATGAGTAATAAAATCAATTGATATATCCGCCCAAATTTGTGTTGGTATATTCAAGGGTTGAAGTTTGCCGTACGGCAAACAATTTTTGTCTTTTGCTTTTTGACAAAGGTCACAGCTTCGTATATATTGATGTACATCCCGCTGAATGCTGGGCCAGTAAAAGTATTGTTGTATGCGTTTGGTTGTAGTGTTTATGCCCGAGTGTCCACTAGTACGAGTGTCATGAGCTTCACTAATTAAAATTGATCGAATTGATGTATCAGGTATATAAAGTTTATTGTGAAAAAATAATCGTGCGTCGCGAAGTGACCAGTCTGGAATTTCGGCTGCGTTTGTTTGAAGTTTATTTAAAATTTCTTGGGCTTTCAAATCTGATTTGTACAGTTCTTCTAGATTTTCAAACAGATTAGAACAGGTGAATGATACATTTTGTAAGCTAAATAAATCGCCAGCGAGTTGTTCATCGGGTAGTCGTGACAGCGCATCGGCTACATTATTAGTTTTTCCTGGTTTATATTGTATTCTGTAATTAAAGCCCAACATTTTCGATAAAAAGTGTTGTTGTTCGGGCATTGTCGTTACTTGAGAGTTTAAATTGTGTAATGTTTTGTGATCAGTGAGAATAGTGAAAGTGGATCCTATCAAATAGTGTCGCCATTTACTAACAGCAGTGGTAACGACAAGCATTTCTCGCATGTAAGTTGATTTAGCTTGTTCTCTAGGAGATAATTTCTTGCTGAAGAAAGCAATAGGATGTCCCTTTTGTGAGAGAACTGCACCAATGCCTACCCCAGAAGCATCGCATTCTATAGTGAAGGGTAAAGAGAAATTCGGCAAGGCTAACACTGGGGCTGCCACAAGTAATTCTTTAATGTGGGTAAATGCCTGTTCAGCAGCTGTTGTCCAAACGAATTTATCTTTGGCAAGCATGTCTGTTAGCGGTGCTGTGAGGGAAGCATATTGTCTGATAAATCTACGGTAGTATCCTGCCAAGCCTAAGAATGCACGAAGCTGCTTTAGAGTTAACGGTTTGGGCCAGTGTTGTATAGCTTCTATTTTTGAGGGATTGGGTTGTACCCCGTTAGATGAGATTATGTGACCTAAAAATTCAATTGATGGCACAACAAACGTACATTTAGATGATTTAAGAAACAGAGAATTCTCACGTAATATTTGAAAAACCAGCCGTAAATGAGATATATGATCGGTCTTACTACGACTGTATATTAAAATATCGTCGAAAAATATTACTACGAATTTTCGGAGAAGAGGTTGAAATAAGGAATTCATCAAGGCTTGAAACGTGGCTGGCGCGTTTGTTAGACCAAAAGGCATAACGAGGAATTCGTATAAACCGTGGTGTGTACTAAAAGCAGTTTTGTGTATATCGATTGGGTTCATTCGAACTTGATGGTATCCGGAGTGTAAATCTAATTTTGAGAATATGGTAGCATCATGTAATTCATCTAGCAGTTCATCGATAGTGGGCATAGGGAAGCTATCTTTGATTGTGAGTGAATTTAAAGCTCGATAATCGACGCAGAAACGCCATGAGCCATCTTTCTTTTTAATGAGAAGAACGGGGGAACTAAAAGAAGAATTACTTGGACGAATTAAGCCGTTTTTAATCATTTCATTAATTAAACGTTCTATTTCATTCTTTTGAACATATGGGTACCGATAAGGTCGCACTTTAATTATTTGTGTTTCGTTGGTTAAAGGAATTTTATGATCAATGGTCCTCAAAGGAGGTAATCCGGAGGGAGTTTCAAAAATTGTATTATATTCGATTTAGTAAGGATTGAATGGGAAATGAGTCCGAATCCGCTGGATGAATGTCTGTTGGAAAATTTTCCGTTAATGGCTCCGTTTGTAGGCATAGGAGCATGGAATCAATAGAGTCATGGACAATCAACTTATGTAATTGGGCTGGAGTAACAATATCTGAAAATAAAGGTTGTGCGCCATTAATTTTACATAATTTATCATCATATGTAAAGGACATTTCATGTGTAGCATAATTTGTTGTAATAGGACCGAGTGTTGCTAACCACTGGAATCCTAGAATGATATCTGCGCCATGTAAATCTGTTATAAACAAGTCAAGTATGAATGTTATGCCTTGAATTATTAATTTTACTTTTGAACATTTTTCTTTACAAAACATTGTATTCCCATTTCCCACGTGCACCTTGAAAACAGGAATTAACGTTATTGGTAATTTTAGAAATTGCGCAGCTCGCTTGGTTATGAAGTTGTGTGTTGACCCGTTATCAAGGAAAATGTGAACAGCGGACTGACCAATCTTTCCTTGAACTCGTAATGAATTTGTGGGAAAGGTTCCCATTATTGCATTCATGCTAATTTCGGAATCCACTATTTGGTCAGATGGACACTCTGGTGTGTCGTCAGATGTCGGATTGTCTTGTTCCTCCTCTGGGTCTCCTTCGAAATAATAGAGTGCCGATTTATTTTTACACTTGTGTCCCGGAAAGTATCTCTCCTCGCATGTGAAGCATTGACCTTTTTCACGTCGAGCTTGAATTTCTGCTTGTGGTAGTCGTTTAACTGCCAATTGCTTTGAATTTGTTGGGTTATTGCTTGAAAAATTTTTATTTGCCCAATTTTTTGTTATTTTTGAATCTTCTATTGACTGATCTTCAAAAAGTCTCGCTAGTTTGAAAGTATGATATAGGTTGTTCGGGGGTTGTGCGATAATGGCGCGACGAATGTGTGGTTTTAGACCGGCAATAAAATTTCGACGTAATACATCATGTGAAAAACCATGATTTTGAGAAGATAATAATTCAAAAGATTCCTGATATGCAGCAACAGTAGAAGTTTGAGTTAATTTCATTAGCTTACCGAGCGGATCATCGTAATCCGAAGGGCCGAAACGATCTTGAATAGCCAACTTGAAGGTATTCCAATCCGAGCAAAGACCATCACGCAAAAGCCCTTGGAACCACGTAGAAGCTGTCCAAATATAGTGATGCAATAAAAACATAATCCATGGGATTAATGTTATTATACCTGAAATATAACTCAGTTTTGAAGATCCAATCTGTAGGGTCTCCGGACGCAAAGCGAGTGCAGTGGATCTTGGCCATCGAATGTCCCTGAAATCCGGAATTTTGTGGGAGTGTATTATAATCAGGAAACTGTTGAATACGTGGGGCAATGGGATGAATATATGTAGAGTACGCAAGGATGGGTTGGGAAGACAGAATTATTATGAAGTGCTGGAGGGATCAAAGTAGGTATGGCTGGAAGGGGGCAAGAGGAAATGGAAGAAGGAGGAAATGATGAAGGGGTATTCCAAGGTGGAATATGCCCAGGAGGTATGAACGATGGGAGAAAAGGCGGAGGGGCATTCCAGGCCGTATTTGGACCCGGCGGTAGAGACGATGAAGCCAACGAGAAAGGGGCATTCCCAAGTAAGCTCGGCTGTGAAGAATCGGACCCGCTGAGGTCGATAATCGGAATGCGAGGCCGACTGAGGCCGTCCAATACCCCTGAAGACTGGGCTGGCAGGGCTACCGTCGATCCAAGCGCCGGAGATGTCTGTGATCCGCCGTGTCCAGAAGTGCCGGAGATGTAGCCGGGCGGACACGCCGAGACCGTCCGCAGGAGACTCTGAATTTCGCCGCGCATATCTTGAAATTCTTTGTAGAATGTCGATTGCGTTTCTGTTGCCCGATCTTGCTGTTGTTGGAGGCGATCTTGCTGTTGTTGGGTGTGAGCGATGGAGAGCTGAATCTGTTGAATATCATTAGCGAAATGAAGCTGTGATGTTTTGATGGAGTCGCAGAGTGCCGCTTGTTGATCCATGTATGCCGCGTGTCGCATATCCAGCTCCTTTCGGGATATGACGGAGGAAGAAGATGAAGCAACCGGCTGGTCGGCGGGAGAGCTGGCTTGCACCTCCATGGAGGGCGAACTCGACGAGAGCACCATTTGTTACATGTCCTGTGACTGGAGACAAGAACAGCGTTAATGGCCGGAAGGAGAGGGAGAGTGAACAGATAAAAGATAAGAGAGAAATACTGAATTTATTAAAATTGTTCTTGTCCTATCTGTGCACAGAGCTGGGTATATATATACAACTTATTACAAGAAGACTAATGGGTCAATTAATTGACCGTTGGAATTAATACAGGCTGGCACAGGTTGCCAGCTCAGCCAATGTAGCGGGATGCTGATTCATGACCGCTACACAAGCAATGAAGGAAATATGATTATAGCAACAGCCAATATACCCACTATTTCAGAAACATATATAGTTCAAAGAAATGATACAAGAGTTCACATTAAACTTTTAAGTGGAAATTATTTGCAGGTATTGTCCATGGACATGAAACTTTATAACTAGTTCGATTTTAACAGTTTTTGTTAAGTACCAAATGTTGACTTAGGCTACAGAAGATAATCAGCTCAGAACAGATTACTAAAACATTTGGTGATTGGTTCAACTTGCTAACAGATTTGGTGATGGGTTCAATTATAAAGTTGCTAACAGATTTGGTGATTGATTCAATTATAAAGTTGCTAACAGATTTGGGGCTTTTGTTCAACTTGCTAACAGATTACTAAAACATTCAGTTCGATTATAAAGTTGCTAACTTTATAACTAGTTCAGAACAAATTACTAAAACATTTGGTGATTAATCTGTGAACGCCTTCCATAGCTCGTTGGAACCTTAATCTCATCCCTAAACCACCCAAAAAAATCAATCTATAACCATTACAGTACCTGAAAGCGGAGAAGAAGCCCGATCGCTATTGATTTCTGACGAGCTTAAGGTTCCGAGGACCTTGACGTTCCGACGAGCTTAACACTCCGACGAGCCCAGCCTTGGAGGATCTCAGCTTCCACGAAAGCACGACGCTCCAACGAGCTCAGTTCTCCAGCGATTTCGGCGCTCCAGTGGATGACCTAAGTTATCGGCAGTTGGAGAGGGAAAATGTCGGGGTGGATGGGGAAATGACGGGATGAAGAAGTGCTGCCCTAATATCTGTCATTTAAATGAGAGAGACCAAAATGCCCCCTAAAAATTATCTTAGGGTGCAAAGTGCCAAAAAAGGTTAAATGGAGGGTGCAAAGTGCCTTATTTAAGATTTTGGGGTGCAAAGTGCCAAAATGGTGCAAATGGGGGGTGCAAAGTGCCAAAAAGCCTATCTATATCCTTGACCTCTCTCCTCCAACGGTGTTGTCCTCTATTAGCTCTGTTGATTGACATTGGCGTCGTGGTCACTCTCCTCTGAACATACTTAAAAAATCTCCCTCCGAAGTTTCCCTCCAAGAGTTCATGTGTGAGTTTTGTATCTATGGGAAATATCATCGGTCTACGTTCTCACCACATACTACTTGGAGTCCTGCTCCCTTTGATCTTGTCCACTCAGATATTTGGGGACCCTACAAAATTGCTAGTATTTTTGGATATCGTTATTTTGTCACATTTGTAGATGACTACTCTCGGGTGACCTGACTGTATCTCCTTCGTGATCGCTCTGAATTTTCTGATGTATTTCATACTTTTTTCATTGAAACTCACAACCAGTTTTCCACTACAATTAAAACTCTCCGCACCGATAATTCCCGTGAATACACTAGTCATGCCTTTGCACATCTATGTGCTGAGTTTGAGATCATCTATCAAATCTCGTGTGTCTATACCCCCCAACAAAATGACGTTGCTGAACACAAGAATCGTCACTTGCTTGAGGTCACCCACTCTCTTATGATTCAAATGAATGTTCCAAAACAGTATTGGAATTTTGCGGTTTCTACCGCATGCACTCTTATTAACCGCATGCCTTCCTTTATTCTCAATTTTGCGGTTCCCTTCCATCTTCTTTTTCCCTCCAAACCTCCTTTTTCCATCACCCCTCGCGTGTTTGGCTGTGTGTGTTTTATTCATCATCTTGGCCCGTTCACTGACAAAATTGCTCCACGTGCCACTAAATATATATTTGTGGGTTACTCTCGGACTCAGAAGGGCTACGTTTGTTTTTCTTCCAAAGATTGCAAGGTTGTTACTTCTGTTGATATCACCTTTTTCGAAGATCAACCATATTACTCTCAACCAACTGATTCTCCACTTCTGCCAGCTCTTTCGCGGTCTGCTATCCCTGTTCATTCAAACCTTCCACCCCTCCTTCCCACACCAATCCTACCCAAACCACCTATCATTCGTGTGTATACTCGGCGTCCTTCTTTGTCTGCTACCCTATGGGAGATGCCCTCCTCTAATGATGTATTGCAGCCTGCGGATCCGGCAACTTGTTTCACCGCTCATCCAATGGCGAACTATGTCTCTTTACACCGCCTCTCTCCGGAACTCCGACAAAATGCTCTTTCTTTATCATCTATTACCACCCCTAATTCTGTGCAGGAGGCTCTCCAACATCCCTGGTGGAGGGTGGCTATGGACGAGGAAATGTCTGCTATTTGGGCAAATCACACTTGGGATCTGGTCCCGCTTCCTCCTGTACAAACTTGTGTGTGATGTAAGTGGGTGTTTGCCGTCAAATAGGGTTCGGATGGGACGGTTCACCGTTTGAAAGCTCGTCTAGTAGCTCGTGGTTTCACTCAACAACAAGGTGTAACACCCCTTCCCAGTATTTCAGAAATCAGCCGTCCGGCCGGGTCAGCGATATAAAGAAAACTAGGAAACAGTATTAAAACTAGTAGCAGCAGGTAATAAAATCTATACTAAGCAAATTAAGACTTACAGCGGAAGTTTGAATAAAGTAAACTAAGGGTAACCACATACCTGATATCTGGATTTCACAGAGCCACTAAACAGGAAATAGAACTGAATTAACTGAAAATCTGGTTAATCATAAATAGTCTGATACAAATTAGATAGGAACATTAATCTGTTACAATGTTCTCATCTACAATTACGTGCTGAAATAGAGTAAACTAAACAAGATAGGTAATACAAACTGACGCCACCATAAAGCTCATCCTAGACGCAGTTTCCCACCTGGGTCACCTGAAAAACAGTGCCCACGAAGGGTCAGAGTAAGGAAAAATAACCCCTCCTAGTGACACTAAAACCCAATTTTACATATGAATGCATGTATGCCTTTGAAAAATACTTTTATGCATTAAAAACTTTTATGCTATGTGCTATGCATGTCTTCGCACTATTCTCTGGTCAAACATCTACTCGTACTAAGCACGTGACTTTTATTTTTCTAACTCAAGACCTGGCGTTCACTAACTAGCGTACTGTCTCATGTCAGGTCTATACTTGAGTTCTAGGCGGCTTCTAATCTGCTCATCTACTAGGAAGGCTCTAGGCAGAGTAGCTCCTAACGCGCATCTGAAACTGACGACCCGAGACCATCTTACGAACCCAATTATTCTAGTGTCACGCGGACACGGTCTCGAATCTACTAGCTGGCTCAAGGGAAGACACTTCCCAAGTCTGTACTACTCATAAGGTTCCATGTGCCTTATGAGAAAGGTAGTGCGCCTCTACCTAGCACGGAAGAAACTCTGTGTGCTGGCTGACCTTTTTGGTCTGACGCTACTCTGCAAGGGATATCTTTTCTGGTGTACTACTAAGCGACCCTTGACTTTCTTGTGGTCGACTTGAAGGGACATTCACGCCCTTGGTTGGACAAATTCCAAGCTTACGTACGCGGGTAAAGTTTCGTACTTAAAAATAATTATTCATAACTTGACTAACTGGGTCATGGAAAAGGGCGTCATCCTACACGTTTTCCGCGACCATTTTCCTACCGCCACACTTTACTATGCATGGTTATGTTGCTTGTACGAAACCTACATATGCGTATACAAAATATAACTTTTGTTATGTCTAACTAACAGGTATTAAATTTCCTTACAGCGGTGGTGCGGCGCTCGTAGACTCGGCGCTGCGACATCTTCTATTTCCGAAGGCAAATCCTACTACTGGGGACCTTCAGAAAGCTGCCTCGAACCTACCAAAGTCCTGCAATTCAAGGCAAACCTAAACTCATAATTTTTCCCTAAGGGTTTTCCGGTGGTAAAAATCCAAATCATCTAAGGTTACACAAAAATTACGTACTAGCTTCGTATATTACCTTTATGCGGAGATATTGGGGTTCTCAATGCGTCCCACTCAAACTCCGCGGTGAACCACGAACACCAAAACCTAAAATAGCGCAATAGAAATGAAAATTAGCTTAGTCTACCTCCAAAACGAAGGATATCCAAGTAGAAATCGAGAAAAGGAAGGGATCGACTCACCGGAACCAAAACAAAATCAACCTCCTTCGGTTAGGGTTGAAATCGGCTCTTCCACGGCCAAGGAAGGAAAAGGAATACTCCCCGGCGCCTGCAGAGGAGGGAGGAGTGGTCGGAATGGGCTTCCGGAGGAGTATTCGGCGTCGGCTAGGGCGGCGGAGTGCGTCGGCTGCGGTATCGGGAGCGTCGGGCCACTGTGCGGCTAGCGGTTTCTAATCCGATAGAAGAGGGAGTGCGGGTTTAAATCGAATACGGCTAAAGCCGTGCGGTTTTCTAATTAACCGCAAAGGGGAGAGGGGAAAAGTGCTATTGGCACCCCAAAATCAACCAAAACAACTTAAAAGACTGCTAACGGCACACCCAAACTCACACTATACTAATATTATAGCTATCATACGTTACCGAAAAAAATGGATGTGACCCTAAGCATAGTAACGTTGTACCTTGACAAATGCGTTGTCTCGTTCAGAATCCGTCGCGACTCGCCCCTACAATTTAAATAAATATTTTGCGTCAATATTTACGGATGTTACAAATCTCCCCTCCTAATAAAAATTTTCGTCTTCGAAAATTGTAATCATACCTGAGTCGAAGAGAAAAGAATAGTCTGCATTGCTCTTTAGCTCATCCTCTCGCTCCCAAGTATACTCTGGACGGCCACAGTTCATCCAAAGGACTTTGACCATGCGAATCTCTCTATTTCTGAGCTTCTGAATCCTTGAGTCCACTATCTTGACTGGTCTAACTCCAATACTAAGATCTGTCTCGATTGGTGCTTCTTCGGTACTGATGATCTGACTGGAATCTCTGACTGCTCTCCTAAGGTAGGAGACGTGGAATACATCATGTACACCACTCATTTCCTCAGGTAAGGCCAACCTATATGCAACCTCACCAACTCTTTCCAGCACCTCAAAAGGACCAACGAATCTGGGACTCAGCTTCTTCATCCGCTTTATTCTAGAGACTCCTCTAACTGGTCTGACCTTCAGATAAACGTAGTCTCCAACACTGAACTCTACTGACCTGTGTTTCTGATCATGATACTTGGCCTGGCGATCCTGAGCTGTCTTCATACGCTCCTGAATAAGCTTAATCCTGTCTGTGGTCTTATCAATCCATGACTCCCTGATAGAAGATCTTTCCTCACTCTCAGCCCAACATAACGGCGTCCGACAACGTCTACCATAGAGGGCCTCGAACGGTGCCATCCCAATACTTGCCTGGAAACTGTTGTTGTAGGAGAACTCCACAAGAGTAACATACTTCTCCCACTTTCCTCCAAAATCTAGTATGCACATTCGAAGCAGATCCTCCAAAGTCCTATTTGTGCGCTCGGTCTGTCCATCTGTCTGAGGATGGAATGCGGTGCTGAAATGTAACCTGGTACCCAACCGCTCCTGAATATATCGCCACTCCCTGGAGGTAAATCTGCCATCTCGGTCTGAAACTATAGTCTTGGGAACACCGTGAAGTCGAACTATCTCGTCTATATACAACTGTGCCAGCTTCGGACCCTGATCCGTCTTCCTAAGGGGAATGAAATGAGCGACCTTAGAGAGTCGATCTACTATAACCCACAAGGAATCATTCCCACTCTGCGATCTCGGCAAACCATGAATGAAGTCCATGGATATATCTTCAAATGTCCACTCGGGAATGGGAAGTGGCTGCAATTTGCCTCCAGGCCTCTGACACTCGGCCTTAACCATCTTGCATGACTCACACTTCCCTACATAATCTGCAACATCACTCTTCAAACCTGGCCACCAGACTGTCTTCTTAAGATCTGCATACATCTTCGTGCTACCAGGATGTATAGAATATCTGGAATTGTGTGCCTCGAAAAGAATGTCCTCACGAAGGTGACTGACATCTGGGATGCACACTCTGCCATCATGCAATAATAACTCATCATGAATAGAGAACCTCTCTTTCTGACCTGACTGCACTGAGATCCAAATCTCTGCCATTTTTGGATCCAACGGTATAGCTGTCCTGATCCTATCTCTAATATCGCACGAAATCTCCATCCAACTCAACCAAGCTGAACCAAAACTGCAACGGGGCACAACGACGATGTCCAGTCTCTCCAGCTCTCGTACTAACTCCTCCTGCTGAGTGAGAAGATGGAAACACGAGCCTCTCCTGCTAAGAGCATCAGCTACCACGTTCGCCTTTCCTGGGTGGTACTGAATGTCTACATCGTAATCTGCTAGAAACTCCAACCATCTGCGCTGCCTCAAATTGAGCTCTCGCTGATCAAAGATATACTTGAGGCTCTTATGATCAGTGAAGATCTCACAACGCACTCCATAAAGGTAGTGTCTCCATATCTTCAGAGCATGAATGACTGCTGCAAGCTCCAAGTCATGTACGGGATAGTTCCTCTCATGAACTTTTAACTGTCTCGAGGCATAGGCTACGACCTTTCCATGCTGCATGAGAACACAACCCAAACCCTGACCTGAAGCATCACTATAGATCTGAAATCCGTCTGGCCCTGAAGGCAAACTCAAAACTGGTGCGGTCATCAATCTGTTCTTCAAGTTCTCAAAGGCCAACTCACACTCAACTGTCCAATCCAAGCCCTTTCCCTTCCTAGTGAGGGAAGTCAGTGGTAAGGCTATCTTCGAGAAATCCCTGATGAATCTCCTGTAGTATCCAGCAAGACCCAAAAAGCTGCGAACCTCTGAAACTGTCGTCGGTCTTGGCCAATTCTTAATAGCCTCTATCTTCTTCGGATCAACACTAACTCCTGATTGACTGATGATGTGGCCTAAGAATGCAATCTCTGAAAGCCAAAATTCACACTTAGAAAACTTAGCAAACAACTGGTTCTTCCTGAGTGTGCTCAAAACAATCCTGAGGTGTGCTGCATGATCTTCTGCATTCTTAGAGAACACCAAAATATCATTTATGAAGACGATGACAAAACGATCCAAATACTCCCGAAATACCCTATTCATCAGGTCCATAAATACTGACGGGGCATTAGTCAGCCCGAACGGCATGACCACGAACTCGAAGTGTCCGTATCTGGTACTGAAAGCAGTCTTCTGTATATCCGCGTCACGAATCTTCAGCTGATGATAGCCCGACCTCAGATCTAACTTGGAAAAAGTGCTCGCTCCCACCAACTGGTCGAACAAATCATCAATCCTGGGAATCGGGTACTTGTTCTTAACGGTCAGCTTATTCAATTCGCGGTAATCTATGCACAATCTCAGACTACCATCCTTCTTCTTCACAAAAAGCACTGGAGCACTCCAAGGCGAAGTACTAGGGCGTATAAATCCCAAAACAAGCAGCTCCTGCAACTGGCTCTTCAATTCTGCTAGTTCCCTTGGAGCCATCCGATAGGGAGATTTGGCTACCGGTGTAGCCCCAGGATGCAAGTCTATCGGGAACTCAATCTCTCTATCTGGAGGGGCACCAGGGAGCTCTTCCGGGAAAGCATCTGGAAACTCCTGCACCACTGGTACCTCCAACAAATCAGCCTTAGACTCCGCGCTCATCAGTACTACGAAGGTTTCACAACCCTGACTAATGCACTTTCTCGCTTGGACTGCAGATATGATCATCTTCACTACTCCCTTCAATCCCTGAAAAGAAAAAGAGGTCTGGTTGGGGCCGTCGAACTGAATCTGCTTCGCCCTACAGTCAATCCTGGCGTTGACTGCTGAAAGCCAGTCCATTCCAAAAATCAAGTCAAACCCTGCTATAGGTAGCAGCAAAGCTTCCACGATAATCTCAGTGTCACCAAACTGCACTGGCACCCTGCACTTGTCTCTGGTCTGCAGGAGGGATCCATTCGGCATCATGACTTCCAACGGTACTGACTCCGGGAAGACTTCTAAATCCAACTTACGCACTAGAGATTCCGCGATAAACGAGTGCGAGGCACCCGTATCAAACAGAATCTTAGAGGGTAAGTTACGAATCATAAGGATGCCTACATGAATGATTTATGAAGGATGAACAATTTAACGTGTCACTACGGAGGATTTTAAAACCAACTTGCAAGCAAACAACACTTACCTGTCACAACATCCTCCTGATCCTTCGCCTCCTGCTGACCCAGCCCATAAGCTCTGGGCTGCACTAAGTCTCGACCCTGTTGTGGTCTCCCATCAGTAATCATCAACGCCTTGCCCTTATCTACCCTGCTAGAGCCACCAACCTCGAACTTCGACTGCAGGAAATAAATTTCATTAACAATCTATCGTAATTACATAAGTGTAATCAATACAAAAGGACCTTGATTACCTGATTTGTCCCAGCTTCCTGACAGAAGCGAGCTATGTGTCCAGGTTGTCGGCACTTATAGCATACGCCTGCACTGGCCAAACACTCTCCTGAATGACGACGTTGACACTTGGGACACGTGGGGTAGTCCTTGCTTCGGTCACCAGATTGACCATTCTTCTTAGCATCAGGCTTCGGCTTCTTGTTCCAGTTCTTACCTTGGTCATTCTTGTTCTGCTGCGGCTGATGCGAATCCTGAGATCGCTTCGCACGGAAACTACTTCGCTTCTGAACCTTCTGCTGGTCAGCCTCCAGTCTGCGAGCTGTATCCACTAAGCTCCTGTAATCAGCGTTGACCATAGTCATCAGCGGCTGCCTCAACGAGTCACGCAAGCCATCCACGAAACGACTGCACTTCTCAGTCTGATCTCCCTGCATCACGCCCGCATATCTAGCCAGATGAGTCAGCTCTCGCTCATACTCAGTAACTGTCCTGTCCCCCTGGAAAAGCCTCAGATACTTCTCTTGGAGACCTCGTCGTGCGGAAGGAGGCACGAACCAACTAGCAAGAGCTCTAGAGAACTCGCCCCAAGTGAACATGTCTGGGGTACGGCCTGGCCAAACAAAAATACGATCATACCATATTAAAATTTACACATTACTTCCTAAAATAAAGGAATTGATCATAACACTTTACCTGCAGGATCATCTGTCCGGTATTTGTCCCACCACTTTTGCCTCTCCTCGGAGGAGGAAAGCTGCCAGAGGAACTTTCTTATTCTCCGGGCACTCCAACACATTCAGCAGGTCTCTGGTGTTAGCTATCCAATCATCTGTATCCATCGGGGTCTCATCCCCACTGTAGTTCGAAGGCTGAAGTTCTCTGAAATTTCTCAAATAGCGCTCCAGGGTCATCTCCACAGGTGCTGCTGCAGGAGCTGGTGCAGGGATTGGTACTTGTACTGGAGCTGGAAACCCTGCAGCCAGTCCTCTCTGAAACTCCATCAAGGCAACAGTAACCGCCCTGGCAATCTGAGACGCTATGTCAGTACCCTCTGGAGCTGCTGGAACTGGTGGTACCTGTGGCACGGCAGCGTCTCCCATGGTTGCATTAGGAGTCGGGTTCTGGCGTGAAGATTCACCTGGTTCACTAACTCGTGGTGCCTGATAGAATATATAAAGGAAATCTGATTATTTATCAAGCATCTAAGAAATCTGATCTAGCAACTTATTTTGTACTCTAGCGAACCCTAAGGCTTAATCGCAACTTAAAGTACTTTACTGACAAAAGTTTACTCTTAAACGCTCCTATGGCTCTGTGAATTCTTTCTAGGGTCCAGGGATCCTAAACCTGCCTCTGATACCAATTTGTAACACCCTTCCCAGTATTTCAGAAATCAGCCGTCCGGCCGGGTCAGCGATATAAAGAAAACTAGGAAACAGTATTAAAACTAGTAGCAGCAGGTAATAAAATCTATACTAAGCAAATTAAGACTTACAGCGGAAGTTTGAATAAAGTAAACTAAGGGTAACCACATACCTGATATCTGGATTTCACAGAGCCACTAAACAGGAAATAGAACTGAATTAACTGAAAATCTGGTTAATCATAAATAGTCTAATACAAATTAGATAGGAACATTAATCTGTTACAATGTTCTCATCTACAATTACGTGCTGAAATAGAGTAAACTAAACAAGATAGGTAATACAAACTGACGCCACCATAAAGCTCATCCTAGACGCAGTTTCCCACCTGGGTCACCTGAAAAACAGTGCCCACGAAGGGTCAGAGTAAGGAAAAATAACCCCTCCTAGTGACACTAAAACCCAATTTTACATATGAATGCATGTATGCCTTTGAAAAATACTTTTATGCATTAAAAACTTTTATGCTATGTGCTATGCATGTCTTCGCACTATTCTCTGGTCAAACATCTACTCGTACTAAGCACGTGACTTTTATTTTTCTAACTCAAGACCTGGCGTTCACTAACTAGCGTACTGTCTCATGTCAGGTCTATACTTGAGTTCTAGGCGGCTTCTAACCTGCTCATCTACTAGGAAGGCTCTAGGCAGAGTAGCTCCTAACGCGCATCTGAAACTGACGACCCGAGACCATCTTACGAACCCAATTGTTCTAGTGTCACGCGGACACGGTCTCGAATCTACTAGCTGGCTCAAGGGAAGACACTTCCCAAGTCTGTACTACTCATAAGGTTCCATGTGCCTTATGAGAAAGGTAGTGCGCCTCTACCTATCACGGAAGAAACTCTGTGTGCTGACTGACCTTTTTGGTCTGACGCTACTCTGCAAGGGATATCTTTTCTGGTGTACTACTAAGCGACCCTTGACTTTCTTGTGGTCGACTTGAAGGGACATTCACGCCCTTGGTTGGACAAATTCCAAGCTTACGTACGCGGGTAAAGTTTCGTACTTAAAAATAATTATTCATAACTTGACTAACTGGGTCATGGAAAAGGGCGTCATCCTACACGTTTTCCGCGACCATTTTCCTACCGCCACACTTTACTATGCATGGTTATGTTGCTTGTACGAAACCTACATATGCGTATACAAAATATAACTTTTGTTATGTCTAACTAACAGGTATTAAATTTCCTTACAGCGGTGGTGCGGCGCTCGTAGACTCGGCGCTGCGACATCTTCTATTTCCGAAGGCAAATCCTACTACTGGGGACCTTCAGAAAGCTGCCTCGAACCTACCAAAGTCCTGCAATTCAAGGCAAACCTAAACTCATAATTTTTCCCTAAGGGTTTTCCGGTGGTAAAAATCCAAATCATCTAAGGTTGCACAAAAATTACGTACTAGCTTCGTATATTACCTTTATGCGGAGATATTGGGATTCTCAATGCGTCCCACTCAAACTCCGCGGTGAACCACGAACACCAAAACCTAAAATAGCGCAATAGAAATGAAAATTAGCTTAGTCTACCTCCAAAACAAAGGATATCCAAGTAGAAATCGAGAAAAGGAAGGGATCGACTCACCGGAACCAAAACAAAATCAACCTCCTTCGGTTAGGGTTGAAATCGGCTCTTCCACGGCCAAGGAAGGAAAAGGAATACTCCCCGGCGCCTGCAGAGGAGGGAGGAGTGGTCGGAATGGGCTTCCGGAGGAGTATTCGGCGTCGGCTAGGGCGGCGGAGTGCGTCGGCTGCGGTATCGGGAGCGTCGGGCCACTGTGCGGCTAGCGGTTTCTAATCCGATAGAAGAGGGAGTGCGGGTTTAAATCGAATACGGCTAAAGCCGTGCGGTTTTCTAATTAACCGCAAAGGGGAGAGGGGAAAAGTGCTATTGGCACCCCAAAATCAACCAAAACAACTTAAAAGACTGCTAACGGCACACCCAAACTCACACTATACTAATATTATAGCTATCATACGTTACCGAAAAAAAATGGATGTGACCCTAAGCATAGTAACGTTGTACCTTGACAAATGCGTTGTCTCGTTCAGAATCCGTCGCGACTCGCCCCTACAATTTAAATAAATATTTTGCGTCAATATTTACGGATGTTACACAAGGTCTGGATTATGATGAGACTTTTTCTCCAGTCGCTAAACTCAATACTGTTCGTGTGTTGATCTCCCTTGCGGTTCACCACCACTAGCCTTTGCACCAACTGGAAGTCAAAAATGCTTTTCTTAATGGCGATTTACAGGAGACCGTGCATATGCAGCAACCTCGTGTTTGAGACTACATGGGAGTCTCTTGTCTGTTGTTTGAAGAAGTCTCTTTATGGTCTCAAACAGTCTACTCGGGTATGGTTTGATAAATTTAGTAAGACCGTTAGTGTTGTTGGGTTCACTCGGAGTTCGACTGACTCTCTCTGTTCACTCGTCATCGTCCAACGAGCATATTGATTTTTTTGGTATGTGGATGATATTTTGATTACAGGAGACGATCTTTCAGGAATACAGATGATCAAACAGCATCTGGCAACTGTGTTTCAAACAAAGTACCTGGGAAGCCTTCGATATTTTCTTGGTCTCGAAGTGGCTCGGAGACCTGATGGGCTTGTGTTATCTCAGAGAAAGTACTGTTTTGACTTACTTTATGATGCATGATATTCTGGATGCAAGTCTGCTGACACTCCCATGAATATCAATAACAAGCTTTGTGCTCATGCCTCGGACTCTGATTTGCTCCTTTCGAATCCAGAGTATTATCGTTGTCTTGCGGGAAAGCTGATATATCTCACTGTTACTAGACCTGATATATCATTTGCTGTTGGAGTTGTCAGTCGATTCATGCATGAGCCACATATCTCTCATCTTCATGCAGTCGAGCGTATTCTTTAATACTTGAAGACTGCTCCTGGACAAGACTTGTATACAAGCCCTTTTCGTCTCCCTTATCTCTGATTGCATACTCTGATGCTGATTATGCTGCCTCTTTGGATGATCGTTGTTCCACAAGTGGTTATTGCACTTACTTTGGAGGACATCTTATTACATGGCACAACAAGAAATTGTTGGGGTGGTGAATCACTTCAGGGCCTCTTGTTTCTCACACCGGGTTAGCCCAAGTGAGCTTAGAGGCAAGGGAGTGTGAAGCAGCCCCTGTATGCATTCTTGTCCCTCTGTTTGAGGAGAGGTCGACGATCGTCGAGCTCACGCTTGAGCGTCGACCTCATCTGGCGTCGAGCGTCGACCTCAGCTGGCGTCGAGCGTCGACCTTCGCTGATGCGTCGAGCGTCGACCTCGGGCGAGATCGTCGACCTCCGGTCGACGCCCGAGCGTCGAGCTCTGCCTGGGGCGTCGACCATCGCTGATGCGCCGAGCGTCGACCTCGGGTGAGATCGTCGACCTCCGGTCGACGCCCGAGCGTCGAGCTCGGTTCTGCGTTCGACGTTTGAGTCGTTTTTTACTCCTGAGTATTTATATCCCGTTTTTCGGGGATTAGGGTAAGTGAAGCAAATTTCAGAGAGATTGACGGCTGCGTATTTCCTAAAGAAGACGTATACGAGGTCTATCGTTGGAGGCGTCGTTCAGGGGAGTTTTTCCCTCGGGTAGTTTCTTGTCCAGAAGAAGGTGAAGGTAGGGTCGGCCTTGGCCTTTGTAACCTTTTGTAACCTGTAATCTTTTGGTGAATTCAAGAAGGAGGAGAAGAAGGGGAGAGAGGACGTAGCCCGGTTTTTGGGTGAACCTCTGTAATATCTGTGTGTTTGATTGCTCTGTGTTTTGTTATTCGTTTTCGAATTTCTGCTTCTCGGCGCTCCGGATTTCCTTACATTTGGTATCAGAGCCAGGTTCTCTCGATTCTCGGATATGGGTTCAGGAGGAGTGCGGATCGAGATAGAGAAATTTGATGGCAGTCGATTTGATCTGTGGAAGATGAAGATGGAGGATCTGTTGGTTGATCGTGATTTGTGGGATGCAATAGTGGATACTCCTCCAACAGAGAAGTCTGATGCGGAGGCTTTTGCAACCTGGACAAAGGCAGATCGGAAAGCTAAAGGTCTGATCAGGCTTTTTCTCACAGATTCAATTCTAACAAATGTCATGGAGGAAACTTCCAGCCAAGGCCTATGGCGGAAGTTGGAATCTCTCTACCAGAGCAAGTCTCTGGTTAATAAATTGTTGCTGAGGAAGAAATGGTACAATCTGAAGATGCAGGAAGGCGGTTCGTTCTCAGAGCACCTGACCAGTTTCAACACTGTCGTGGGTCAGTTGATCTCAATTGGTGAGAAAATATCGGATGAAGACAGAGCTATTACACTGCTGTGCTCATTGCCGGATTCTTGGGACAATGTTATTGTTGCCATAGGTGGTAATGGAGATAAGACTCTCTCCAGTGAGTCAGTATGTGCTACTCTTTTATCTGAGGAGACCAGGAGAGGAAGCTCAGAGAAGACCAGCAAAGGTGCATTGAGTGTATCCAGATCTCGCCCTCAATGGATGGATAATAAGTAAGGAGGATCTCGAGATAAATCTCAGGGTAGGTCCAAGAGCAGAGAAAGAGAGAAAGAGAAGAAGCCTGTACGTTGCTGGAAGTGCAATGAGGTTGGGCATGTGAAGTCTCAATGTCCAAACAAGGCTATTCAGAAGAAGGAGGCAGGGTCAACTTCGGGTGCTAAGAAGGAGACCGATGGCGGTGACATGTACATCGCAGCTGCATGTGTTGCTCATCAGGATGCGGATGTGTGGTATGTTGATACTGGAGCCTCTTACCACATGACCCCTCACAGGCACTGGTTTTGTGAGTATGAGGAGTTTGCGGGTGGTGATGTCATGCTTGGGGATGATACTGCAGTGCAGATCATTGGTCGTGGCAAGGTGATGCTGAAGATGGCCGACGGGACCATGAAGACCCTTCCGGGGGTGATGCACATTCCTGGGATGAGCAGGAATCTGATCTCGGTGAGATCTATGGCTGATGCGGGAGTTTGCTTCAGTTGTGACATGCACTCATGCAGGATGACCAGAGGGGCGATGGTGATCGCCAAAGGTGTTAGGCGTGGAACACTGTACAAGCTACTGGCTGATACAGTGGTGCCTAGTGGGGCCTTCATCTCTGAAGGCCAAGAGGAGGACCAGGAGGAGCTGTCCAGGCTGTGGCACCAGAGGCTTGGACACATCAGTGAGAAGGGGATGTCGGCTATGACATCTGGCCAGATGGTGGAGGGTGTGCCCATGTGCACCTCGAGCTTTGGATTCTGCGAGCATTGCCTACTCGGCAAGCAGAACCGGGTTAGCTTTCAGGGAGCAGGGACTAGGGCCACTGGCCCTCTTGATTTGATCCATTCTGATGTATTCGGACCTACTCCAGTTCCATCACTTGGTGGAGCTAGGTATTATGTATCTTTCATTGATGATTATTCCAGGTTTTCTTGGCTTTACTTTCTCAGGTCCAAGGCGGAGGTTCTAGACAGGTTCAAGGAGTTTAAGAACCTGGTGGAGAACCAGTTTGAGAGGAAGGTGAAGGTTCTTCGTTCTGATAACGGAGGGGAGTATTGCTCGGACGCCTTCGAGCGGTACTGTACTGAGCAGGGGATTGCACGGCAGAAGACCACGCCGTATACTCCAGAGCAGAATGGAGTGTCGGAAAGGCTCAATCGGACATTGATGGAGAAAGCCAGGTGCATGCTCAGTTGGGCTGGTTTGGGGAAGGAGTTCTGGGCTGAAGCGGCGGCTACAGCTAACTACTTGAAGAACAGGACCCCTACATCTGCAGTGAAGGGGTGTACCCCCTTTGAGGCCATATTCAAGAAGAAGCCAAATTTGGCTTATGCTCGTGTGTTTGGGTGTGATGCTTACGTGCACATTCCAAAGGAGAAGAGGGGGAAGCTGAATATGAAGTCCGAGAGATGCATCTTTGTGGGCTACAAAGAGGGCATCAAGGGATACAAGCTTTGGAACCCGGTGACGAGGACGGTGACGTATAGCAAGGATGTGGTCTTTCATGAAGCCCGTCCTCAAGTCACTACACAAGCGGAGGAAGGGAAAACTGCAGAAAAGGTGGTAGTGGAAAGGGGCATGGAGGAAGTTCCACTGGAGGATGCTCAGATCACTACAGTGGCTGTTTCGGATTCAGATTCTGAATCTGATGTGGAGGAGGTGAGTCTTGATGATAAATCAGAAGATGAAGTTGCTGATGCTCCACTTCTGAGGCGTTCAACGAGGGAAAGGAGGGCACCAATCCGGTACTCCCTTGGTGCGGTTGGAGCACAATATTGCCTGAACATGCTTGGAGAAGATCCCATTTCAGCCAGGGATGCGAGGTCGAGGGCTGATGCGAATCAGTGGGAGCTTGCTATGGTTGATGAGATGGAGTCTCTGCGGAAGAATCAGACTTGGGGTCTGTGCAAGCTTCCAAAAGGAAGGAAGGCCATTTGAAGCAAATGGGTCTTCAAGCAGAAGGTGAAGGCTGATGGCACTGTGGAGAAATATAAGGCAAGGTTGGTTGCCAAGGGATTCTCACAGGTTGAAGGTGTGGACTACGACGAGATTTTCTCGCCGGTGGCCAAGCTCACTTCTATCAGGATGGTTCTCTCTATTGCGGCTGTGCATGATCTGGAGATTGAACAAATGGACGTGAAGACGGCGTTTCTTCACGGGGATTTGGAGGAGGAGATTTACATGCGGCAACCTGAAGGATTCGAGGCCAAGGGCAAGGAGGATCAGGTGTGCAGGTTGAAGAAGTCCCTCTATGGACTGAAGCAGTCTCCGAGGATGTGGTACCAGAAGTTCGACACCTACATGCTGGAATCAGGTTTTGAAAGGTCGAACTCGGACCACTGTATTTATATCCAAAGGAAGGGAGAGCACTACACTTTCTTGACACTCTATGTAGATGACATGCTGCTCATAGGGAATAGTGTCAAGATGATCCAACATGTGAAGAAGCTGCTCTCGGCCAAGTTTGAAATGAAGGACTTGGGGCCAGCAAGTGTGATCTTGGGGATGCAGATTACCAGGGATAGAAGCAAAAGGAAGCTTTGGTTGGGGCAGCAGAGGTATGTCGAAGAGGTGTTGAAGAAGTTCAACATGGCTGACTGTAAACCTGTTGGTGCCCCTATGCCGGTTGGGGAGAAATTGTCTGCGGAGATGTGTCCCAAGACACATGAGGAGATGGAAGATATGGTGAAGGTTCCATATGCAAGTGCAGTGGGGAGCCTCATGTACGCCATGGTTTGTACTCGGCCTGACATAGCACAAGCAGTGGGAGTGCTGAGCCGGTACATGGCCAAACCAGGGAAGGAGCACTGGAATGCTGTGAAGCGGGTGTTCAGGTATCTTCGGGGCACTTCAAATTATTCTATATGTTATGAAGGTGCTGAAGCTGGAAGAGTCCTGGACGTGGTCGGACATGTGGACTCTGACTGGGGAGGTGATCTGGATAGCAGGAGGTCCACCAGTGGGTATGTTTTTACATTATTTGGTGGTGCTGTTAGTTGGATGAGTCGGCGGCAAGGAGTGGTGGCACTCTCGTCAACGGAAGCGGAATACATGGCCCTTACTCATGCCAGTAAGGAGGCCATATGGCTGAGGAGGTTGTGCGGGGAGCTCGGTTTTGAGCAGGGTCCTGTGAAGCTGTGGTGTGACAGCCAAGGGGCTATTCAGTTAGCCAAGAATCCGGCTTTCCATGCTAGAACCAAGCACATAGACATCCAATTTCACTTCATCAGGGAAAAGGTAGAGAAGCAGGTAGTGCAACTGGAGAAGGTTGACACTAAGGAGAACAGTTCTGATTTCTTAACCAAGGCTGTGCCTGTTGCCAAGTTTGAATGGTGTGCTACAGCAGTGGGTTTGAAGAGGAAGTCTGGAGGAGCTGCTCTCATGTGCTGAAGGTTTCCACCAAGTGGGAGAATGTTGGGGTGGTGAATCACTTCAGAGCCTCTTGTTTCTCACACCGGGTTAGCCCAAGTGAGCTTAGAGGCAAGGGAGTGTGAAGCAGCCCCTGTATGCATTCTTGTCCCTCTGTTTGAGGAGAGGTCGACGATCGTCGAGCTCACGCTTGAGCGTCGACCTCATCTGGCGTCGAGCGTCGACCTCAGCTGGCGTCGAGCGTCGACCTTCGCTGATGCGTCGAGCGTCGACCTCGGGCGAGATCGTCGACCTCCGGTCGACGCCCGAGCGTCGAGCTCTGCCTGGGGCGTCGACCATCGCTGATGCGCCGAGCGTCGACCTCGGGTGAGATCGTCGACCTCCGGTCGACGCCCGAGCGTCGAGCTCGGTTCTGCGTTCGACGTTTGAGTCGTTTTTTACTCCTGAGTATTTATATCCCGTTTTTCGGGGATTAGGGTAAGTGAAGCAAATTTCAGAGAGATTGACGGCTGCGTATTTCCTAAAGAAGACGTATACGAGGTCTATCGTTGGAGGCGTCGTTCAGGGGAGTTTTTCCCTCGGGTAGTTTCTTGTCCAGAAGAAGGTGAAGGTAGGGTCGGCCTTGGCCTTTGTAACCTTTTGTAACCTGTAATCTTTTGGTGAATTCAAGAAGGAGGAGAAGAAGGGGAGAGAGGACGTAGCCCGGTTTTTGGGTGAACCTCTGTAATATCTGTGTGTTTGATTGCTCTGTGTTTTGTTATTCGTTTTCGAATTTCTGCTTCTCGGCGCTCCGGATTTTCTTACAGAAATAGTCCATGGTTGCTCGCTCATCTGCTGAGGCCGAGTATCGATCAATGACAGCAGTTGTGTTTGAGCTCACATGGCTTGAGGGTCTCCTCGGTGATCTAGGAGTCAAGCTCTCCTCACCTGCCACTTTATTTTGCGACAGTCAAGCTGCTATACACATTGCCAAGAATCCGATCTTTCATGAACGGACAAAATATATTGAAGTCGACTGTCATTTCATTCGGGAGATGGTTCAGTTGAAGAAGATAGAGTTAACACATGTTTCTGCTGCTCATCAAGTTGCTGACATCCTCACCAAGGCCTTACCACGACCTCTTTATTATCAGTTCTTGTCCAAGCTTGGTGCCTACTACTTTTACACTCCAGCTTGCTGGGAAGTGTTAGAGAATACTAGGAAAAATAATGTATTGACCTATTAACATGACCCATGTAGGATTTAGTGTTTAGTCTCACATTATTTGTATAGCTTGGTCTTTCTCTCCTCTCTCCTATATATTTGTACTCATACTTGGTTTTTTTGTATTCAAGAAGTGTATACAAGGTTTGAACCACTTTTCTACACCACGAAATCTCAATCAGGGGTACATAATAGTCACTCCACCATAAGTACGGTGTATAATAGGTCTGACCTCAAATAAGGGTTAATGAGAGGTGTGACTCCGCCATAAGTTGAGCATAAATTGTAGATGCTACTCGGGAGATGGAGAATCCTCTCCTTCATAAGGAGCATTGATGGTGGAAACCCGTGCTTGAGTTGTAGCTTGGGCTATGGATTAACCAAAGGGTGGTGAACCACACAAAAACTGTCTTGCTCTCTTGTAACTACGTATTTATATATTTATCCTTCGTGTGATATTTAGTTTTTAAGTAGTATCAAATCATCATGCAGTGACAAATTTTTTTTTGTAGTGCCATGGAATTTTTAATTTAAAAGTTGCTCTGTTTAAGATGTAGAAGTCATGATCATGATTTTTCACTTTTAAACAATTCAGAAATCATATTTCTCATTCATCAAATTATGAGTAACATACTAATTTGTTTTTTGTGTAAGTTCATATTTATGTTTTGGTTCAACATGGTTAAGAAGTTTAGCCTAGTCCTCTATATTCTTAAGTTATTTATTTAAAGTTTTCAATTACTTACCATTTTCAAACAGGTTAGGCATATGGAGATGTTACTGCAGGGGGGAAAAGATGAATTGAGTGATTCAAATTTTCACCAGAAGCTTACTGATGATTTTAAGTGAGTCTCATGCTATCTTCTACTCTTCTATTTTTTTGAAGGATGGTTGTCACAATAGGGTTATAATTAGATCAAGAAAACAAAGAACGTTGCATTAAACGACATAGATACAATCGAGACAAGTCTCGCCAAGCATCCGAAGGCTGAGTCCTCGACGCTCCACTCTCCAAGAGAGCCAAAACACTCAAGACTCCAAGATAAGAAAGACTCTACCCCTGGGGATTCTTATATAGATGAAGCCCCTTACTACAAGACAAACATTAAAATAATACAATAAGAAATGTACAATAATGCCCATGAGCTACATAGACTCATAACAGAACGTGTCGGCCGCGCCGTATTAACACGCCCCGACAGAAAAACGACCTTGTCCTAAAGGTCGAGGGCCAAAGGGGTCGTCAGAAAGCGTCAGCGTGTCTAATCCTCGGAGTCCGGATCATATCTTCAGATCCCAGCAACACACAGATTCCTGAAGGGGCAGACGTGGGTTGGCGAGTGGGGTTGCTCGCAGTGAAAACAGAGGCCCTTGCGACGGAGCTCGACTTGTTGTTGATACGAAAGATGATGGGGTCGTCGAGGGGCTGGTGGACGTGGTGCTGGCGGCTGCGGAGGTGGAAGCGGTAGCTGGGGCCCAGGTGGGGGCAGAGGGTCCACATGTAGGAGAGGTGGCGGTAATGGCTGCGGTTGGGGCATCCAGGTTGAGGAGAGTGGTTTATCTGGGTAGAGTTCCGCGTCGAGATACCTCGCCTGCTCCATTGCGCAGGAGAGAGTGGTCGGATTGTGTACCCGCAGGCGCGCGCGGAGGTTGGTGTGCATACCCGCCAGGAAATAACCGAAGTAGTGGTCGGGGGGCCAAGCCGGGAACATGCGTAGTGACTGCGATGAATTCGTCGATGTAGGTGGCCACAGAGTCAGACTGGCAAACGGAGCTGAGGCGCTCAAAGACATTACCCGCCTGACGGCCGTCGTAGTGGCGGAGGAGCTCCTCCTTCAATGTAGGCCAAGACATGTCAAGTGCCTATTGGCGCATCCAACGCACCCAATGGAGCGCCAAGCCTTCCATATAAATAGTGGCGAGGGTGACCTTCTGGTTGGCGGGGGTGGCATGCAAGTCGAAGAACTTCTCGGCGCGGGCGATCCACCCGAGAGGGTCGGTGTCATCGAACACCGGGATCTTAATCTGGCGGAGGTGGGCCGGGGCACAGTCGGTCGTAGGGTGTAAAAACCCCAAGTGGTCGGGGATGGTTGGAATCAGTGGTGGTAGAGGGGCCGGAGGGAGATTGACTGCCGCGGCAAGTCCTCGAAGGAAGAGTGTGAGGTCCTCTAGTTGGGCTTCGATGTGATCCATGGGTTGAGAATCCGAGCTTGCCGTGGTGGAGGTGTTCTCGTCGGCGTGGGGGGACATGACTCGTGTCTTGGGTATGAACCGCGGCGAAGAGGGGGGACAAAGGATGCCGGAAGGCAGCAAAAGGTGGAGGAGTGCGGCCCAACCAGCAGAAAGGGTGCGAGGAGGAGAAACAGCCGCATAATGGCCGTTGAAGGTGTAGGGGGGCCTCTAGAAGGCGTGAAAGACGCAGGAGGCCGCTGGTCACGTCGGGAGGAGCCGATGGAAACCCCAGACTATCGTACGGCGCCGACGGAAGATAGTGAAGGGTGGGGAAGGGATTGACGACGGTTGATGGCGCTGTGGTGCTGAGCAGTCGCGGAAATGGAAGCTCAGCGTCACCGGAGTGGCGGAGCGGACACAATCAGTAGCACCGTAGCGGAAGGATGCGTTCCTCGCACGATTCGACGCAGGCCGACGTGATCCGGCAGCGGAGTCGGAGTAGACGAGGCGAGGCGGCGGAGCAGACGCACCTGGCAGCGAATTCCGCAATCCCTAGCGGCCGACGCAAGCGGCGGAAGCCCGAACCTGTAGCGGTGGAAGCCCGAACCTGTAGCGGCGGAAGCCCGAACCTGTAGCGGCAGAAGGATGCGACCGGTGTTATTAGGGTTCGGGAGAACCCTAATCGAGGCAGGTCGGACCAAGTTGTTACAAGAGGCTTGTAATTAGATCAAGGAAACGAAGAACGTTGCATTAAACGACAAAGATACAATCGAGACAAGTCTCGTCTAGCATCCATAGGCTGGGTTCTCCTCGACGCTCCACTCTCCAAGAGAGCCAAAACACTCGAGACTTCAAGATAAGAAAGACTCTACCCCTAGGGCTCCTTATATAGATGAAGCCCCTTACTACAAGACAAACATTAAAATAATACAATACGAAATGTACGATAATGCCCATGAGGCTACATAGACTCATAACAGAACGTGGCGGCCGCGTCGTATCAATAGTTTACTTAAAAAACTTTTGAGGCTAAAAGAAAAATAAATAAGAATATGGGTTGATGATCTTTTAAATTGATTTTGATATATGATCAAATTTTCTTCCTCTAATTATTGCAATAGTGCTCAAAGTAGAAGCGAGAATAAAGCCATACAAATGAAGCAGGTAATTATTTATATATGTTTATATAGGTTGAATCCTTATTCTCATGGATCTCAAATGTTCCAGTTGTTGTTCTTCTCTTTCTTGTTTGATCAGGTACAAAGATGGTTCCTTAGGAGGTTGAAGGTTGAGAAAAATGCAGAAGTTCCCTTACTCAGTCTACCTAAAGAAATGGCTCTTACTGTGAATGAAAGCTTGCCAAACGATGCAATTGAATGTTTGGATTTACCTGAAGGTGCACAATCCTATAGAATTTTTTTGGTCTTTATTATCTTTTGTAGTTTTCATGTTAGAGAGGGACTTATTGGAATGTGTTAAATTGGCTTGGTTTCTCTTTTTGTTTCTTCTGGTTGGGGTTTTGAACAATCCCAGGTGGTCCTCCTAATCACCTCACTTAAACACAAACTACAAATAATTTGATCACACTGAAATCTCAAAATACAAATAAAATATTTATTTTATTTCTCCTTGAATCTTGCTATTACATGAGTGCACCTCCTTATATAGAAGAGAGGAGGTGAGAGAATGTACAAATAATGATGTGAGATTAAATACATAAACACGGGGCAGTTACACATGGGTAACCGACTGACCCTTATATAAAGCAACAACACCGGGCGGTTACACATGGTTAACCGTCTAGTTTTTATACACATTACTTTGACAATTAACACCAGCCGAATGTCGTAGAATCCGTTTACAATGCTGAACTTTTTCACGGACAAAATGACAATCGGCTTTGATGTGTGTTGTGCGTTCATGAAACACAGAATTCTTAGCGATGTGAATAGTAAGCTTGGCCATCACAAAAGAGAATAGCCGATGATGAAAGTTTAACGCCTAAGTTAGTAAGAAGACTTTCTAGCCATGTGAGTTCTGAAACAACGGAGGCCATAGAACGATACTCAACTTTTGCTGAGGTGCGAGGAACCATAATCTGCTTCTTACTTCGCCAGGTAACCAAGTTTTCACCAAAATATGTGCAGTAACTACTAGTGGATCGACGATCATCGTGGCATCCAACATACTCAACATCGTAGTATGCAATGAGAGACATAAGTGGAGGGCTTGTGTAACAGCCCGAAGTCCGCCACAATTTTTAATATGTACTCTGAGTGGGATAAAGGCTTGAGTGTTGTTGTTATTCTGAGCGATTTTTCACAATTAAATAACCCAGCAGATGTAATAAGTAAAACACAAAAGTGGTACTAGGAGAGTATAAAATAACTTTTTATTGATTCCAGATAATATACATCATGTCTAACCACGATACATGGAAGAAAAGAGACTAAACATCTATATACATCATATACAAACTGCAGTAGATCTAAAACAAGCAAAAACAATCGCGAACCCGTGGGCGAACCACGTCTTCCCTCTATTTTCGATCTGCCTCCGCTGGTATCCTTCTAGCGGGGTCTGATGCGCTGGCGGTCTGATCCTAAAAAGAAAAACCGACAACTAGTTAGTTTAAAAAACTAAGTGAGTTCCTTACCTCTCCAACCGCACTGCAGTCAGACAAGAAAGGCAGCAGTAATAAACAGTTAATCAAATCTATAATAAGATGAACATGTATCAAAACAAAGAGGTAAGGTATGCTAATCGAACAAAAATAAACAATTTCTGATATCAATTCTTATTTCTTTCATTCTTATTCCTTCATAATTCTTTTTTTAGAAATGTTGAGGATCATTCTTAAATTTCTCAAACATCTGGGCCCGTCGGCCCATCACATCAATATTCGTTTTAGGGCGCTCACATGCGCAGCAGGCTTCCACGCCTCCTAAATTGGACAATTCTATATCAAAATCTGTAGGAGTTCGACCCCCCCACCCACGAGGTGTGAGAATTCTACCTCCCTCACGAGGTGTAGGAGTCTGTGGCTTTATCCCCTATAAGGCTGACCCTTAGCATTCCGATGCGTCGACGCACTCTCGATTTCATATTCTTTTTATACTCAATTCATATGCATTTTCAAAATATAGGAAGTAAATATATAAATTTCCTCAGAGTTTCTATCGCTCGCTAATTCAGGTTTAGCTTTTTTAGCGATTTCATATTTTCAGTGATTTCAATTCTTCAAATTCATTTCAATTCTGATACGATGCCATTCAAATAAGTAGCTCAGTGTAAAAGAGTGCAATTCAAAATATTCGTAATCAACGCAGCAAGGACTCACCACAAGTTTTCCTTTGCCCTAGTCACTCGTAGGATTCTCGTCGCGTCTATCGCCGGACGCCATCCTCTACAATATCAAGAAATCATTTATTTTAGGGTTGTGCCTAAAATAGTTACGAGCGGACTCCTAAGACGACCACAACTACGACCTCTAGGAGTTGCCTAGGGAAGGATCAGTTTCGGTATCTCAAAATAAAGTGTCACAATCAAAATATACACTTCAGATTTCAGCCATTATGTGGTGGACAACATCAGTTTCAAATGTACACAAATAACAACCCAAGATGCTCCTACGAACAGCCCCAAGGGCTGCCATAATAGTAGCGCCAAGGGCTGTGAATAGCAGCTCGAATTCAATGCACTACATCCAAAACAGCCGGCCAACATAAATATAACCAGTCAGCGAAAGGGGCAGCTATACAACACCAATAGGAGCCCAAACAGCAGCCCCAAATTCAAGGCTCAAGGCAACAAAATATAATAGCTGACCAACATAGAGAAAACCCCCCAAATTCTCATGCAAAACTAGGCCAAACTAGTTATTAATAACTTTATCAAGGCAAAATCAGCAAAAGCCACAAAGCTAACACCCTAGTTGACCAATACATAAACATAGGCTTTGATATCTCAATAAACGATAAAGAGGAGGTGAGGAGAAGAGGGCTCGCAGTACACAAAAAGGCCTAACACAGTCGGCCAAGTACCAAGGTAGCAGCAAAACTGCAGAAACACAGCAATAACAACAGCCGTAACACCCACAAAGAGCAGCCACACCAACAGGCAGCAACAACGACACCAAGCAAGCAGCAGCTCACAATAAATAGCAAGCAGGAGGAAGGAGAAGCAAACCCTACGCAGGAACCAACAGGCGGGTGCTCCAAGTGGCGGAAGAATGAAGTTCACAGGAGAAATAATCTCACCGCCCTTATCTATAAATTTATTATTATCAAGCAAACAATTGGAAGCAGCCAGCCACCACCAAATCCAATATATACAGGGACCAACTGACCCAATTCATATTAAAAACCATCCATCTATTTGGGCCCCCAAGCAACCAAGATACCAATTTTTATTGCCAAGCCAATGGACCTAACTCAACCATCAACAATTCAGCCATTTGCCACAAAATCAAAACGAAAACATAATTTGATTTCTATATCAAAATATTAAATACTACGAAACGATCATCGCAAAATCAATCGAAAAAGCTTGAACATTAAAATAATTGTGCGACGTCAAATCGAAACCGAACTTACGTTCTCATCATAAGGGATATTAATTGATTTTTTTCTTATCAAAATAAACATACAATTTATGTAATATATCGATTGTGTTCGGGTCTTACAGCTTGTACACTAATCCTTGTACTAGAGCATTCTTCAAATATCTAAGAATACACTCGACCGTCTGAAGGTGGGAAATCCGGGGAGCATGCATGAAGCAACATACCACACTGACTGCAAATGTTATATCGGGCCTTGTGTTAGTAAGATAGATTAGCTTGCCAATGAGACTATGATAATATTCCAAATTAGGGAGGAGTTGATCAGAATCCGGACATGAGCAGAGAGCCGGTGATTTGCATCCATAGGTGTATCCACATGCTTACACCCAGAGTAGCTTGCATCATGAAGTAGATCAACTCAATATTTTTACTGAGACAGGACAAGACCGTCATGTCGTTGGGCAACCTAAATCTCCCCAAAAGTTTTGGAGCTGTCCCAAGTCTTTAGTTTGAATGTGGGATAATATGTGTGTCTTAATTTGAGTAATGCCGGGAAGATCATCACCCGCGACAAGAATTCATTAACATAGACTAGAAGAATCATTGCGCTTGATGAATGTCGACAAATAAACAAGGAGAAATCCACCGAACTTCGCGTGAACCCAAAATCACGAATCACCTGACTAAACTTATCGAACCATACTTGTGAGGACTATTTTAAGGCCATATAATTATTTCTTCAGATGGCAGACTAGGGACTCCCCCGTGATTTTATAACCATAAGGTTGTTGCATATACACAGTCTCCACAAGGTCGCAATCAAAAAAGACGTTTTTGATGTCGAGCTAATGCATCAGTCAATGACGATGGACAACAAGAGAGATTAAAACACGTACGATATTGAGCTTGACAACATGAGAAAAGGTCTCCTTATAATCAAGGCCGTGTTGTTAAGTAAAACCTCTGTCAACAAGACAAGCTTTGAGACGGTCAATCATCCCATCAGGATGATGCTTCACAGTAAAGACCCACTTACAACTAACCCATGAATGATTAGGAGGAAAGGGAACAAGGTCCCAATTATGGTTGGCCCAAAGCACAACCATTTCCTTATCCATTGCTGCCTTCTACCCTGGATGCTGAAGAGCTTTCTGCACCAAAGAGGGAGTGGAAATAGAGGACAAAGAAGTTGCAAACCTGCGCACATCAGAGAGATGGTGCAAGGAAACATAGTTGGAGAGAGGGTGTGTTGTGGAGTACATGGCCGAATCAGCAATCTGCAGATCATCAGTGGTAGACGAGGGTTGTCGCGGGCCACCAAATCTAGTGGGATGGCGACAATATACACGAATGGGAGGAACAAAGGCAGATGGTGGTGTCGATAGTAAAGGTGGTAGGAAAGAGTGTGTAGGAACAAGAGGACATAGTAGATTAGGAGGTGGCGTAGACAAGGTGGAAAGACTAATTTCCATGAAAGTCACATTAGCAGACGCAATAGCTTCCGAGTGGAGGGAATGTAATATACATACCCCTTACTGATGTGACTTTCAGTTGCCTCTGTTTTGTTCACCACTTTGGTCCTCCTGTCGACAAGCTGACACCTTTGCTACTCTATACGTGTTCTTTGGGTATTCCGAACATGAAAGTCACATCAGCAGAAGTAATAGCTTCCGAGTGGAGAGAGTAATATACATACCCCTTGCGGGAATACCCAACGAACATGTATCCTTGTCTCAACTCCAAAATACGACACGTAAGCTCGTAAATCTGGGTAGAATTTCCGATCTGAGAGCATGTTTTGCATGCTCGAGTCCAGATCTCATGAGCAGAGTTCAACATATAACTCTGGTATACCTTGGGAAACATAGAATGCAGGAGCCATGAGACTACACAAGAATTTTTCAGAGTCCCAATGCTTCCAAGTAGAATCGTCCTTAGGTGGTTCCATGACCGTCCCATCTATGTGCCCGAACATCTGATGACCGTTGATCACATATTGAGCAACACAAGACCATTTCAGGTAATTTGTGCCATTCAAAGGCACATTGGTGATCTTCAAAGAGCCATTGTGGCCAGGAGTCCTTTGAGGGTCGCTCATCGGGGGCGTCACAACACTTGGCTAAGAGGCAGAAGAATCAACCATGGCTCCAGGAAACAAAAATAATCCAAGGAGCCATGGTTGATTCTTCCTTGGATCGGTGGAAACAGGGAGCATCAGGCGATCGGGAAGCTACATGCAACATCAACAATCAGGCGATTAAAACAGTATGGGCAGAACAACGCTCTTGGAATCAAAGTAGACGTAGAGCGCTCCTAAATAGCGCCCAAAGGAGCATAACAAAATAACGCTCCTGAAGAGCAGTAGGCGAAGAGACGATGAATACTGGTGACGGCGAACGGAGCTGTCGTTCGAACGGAGGAGAACAATCAATCAAAAAACGGAGCTAGCAGCGGGAAAAAGGGAGCATCGACGACAAAGCAACGAGATCACAAGGAGCAGAAGTCTCCTTCTGCGAGCGCACGAGCCTATGCAATTAGGAGCCGCACGGGCTTGGCATAAAGGATCCTGCAAAACTGTAGGAAGAGGAGAACACAGGGAATGGGCGAAGCGCACTGGATGGTGGCGGACTCAACGAGCGAGCGACACTGGAAGAGCGGCAAGGGATTGGGGCTATCTCTGATACCAAGTAGAATGGAGAAAAATGATAATGATATTAAGAAAGGGACTCTTTACATCAGGATACTCGTCTATTTCTTATATTATGAATTGATGGATATACTTTTTTTCAAGTTAAAAACCTTTATTGAGGCTCGACATTAAATCCAATTGGATTTGAAATTGATCTCTATGAATTCAAATAAGATGGTCGGTCCGATCAGCCTAATTTGGGTCTGATTTATTTATAAGAAGTGATAAATTTTAGTACGGCATCATTTTATTATTTTCTATCTTAATATTATTTTATAGATCAGAAAATTATTATGTATCATTTTATTTCTTAAACATATTTTCTCTGTCACAATTTTGTAAAAGATCGCTTTTGAATTTTATTGATTTAAAACAGAACACGAATTTAGTAAATTCGTTTATTAAAAAAACTGGCATGTCACATACTCTGTATATGCTTTAAACAAATAAGGAGGGCAGGGATTATTTGTTACTTGGAAAGATCTACTACTTTCATGCCTTCCTTATTACATCAATTTCTAAAACTAAACATTAGTCTTAAACTTGGTTGGAATTACAATCTAATAGTTGATAAGGCTAATGATGATGCTGACTATATCTAGAAAAAAATATTAGTCATCATTAATTGTTCAATTGTGCTCTTTATTTATATTTCTTTTTATCTTTCTGGCAATCAGGATTTCTTTTTCTTTATTGTCTTGTTTTAGACAATTGGGATGAGATTTCTGAAGGATTAAAAATGGAGTTTGAGGCCAAGTCCTACAGGGATCAAGCATGGTTAGATTGCTAAATTTGAAGTTCATGATTCTATATGACTCAAATTTCCTGATTTACTTTGTTCCCTCTCTGCGGAGACTTGGGTTGATTGTTGAAATCATTTTTTCAATTATAAAGTATTATCTATTAAATACATTTTTATAATCATTTGATAATGGGTTTGTTGTTTAGGAGGTATGCACAATTATAATGGCCTTATAAATCATATTCAAAACATTTCGTAATCAGGAAGCTCTCGGAAACCCGTCCCCGAAATTCTCGATTTTTTTAAAATTAGAACTTTTTGGATACCCTTGGATATTCTCAAAAACTTCTCGGTATGCTTGAGTGTGCAAAAATGCTCAAATAATGTGTATATATTGATGAGATATGAATAAAGACGTGCAATAGAAAGTGTTGGATGTTAAGTGGTTGGAGTTATGTGATTTCATACTTTCATTCATGACTTCTATCCATGATGATATGATTTTGTGATAGATAAATATTATCTTCATTTAAAGTATGTTAGCTGAGGTATAATGATTAAAAAATGATATTACTTGAATGTCATATATTTTCATATTAATTTGTATTCATTTTAAATAAATTAAAAAATTCAAAAACGTATCTTGTATCCTAATTTTGTAAAAGGTTGCCACATCGTATCCCATCTAACATTTGCATCCCAGTGCAACATAGTTTTTAGTGCAACGACTTATTCCGTCATTCTATTTTGTTTAATACTTTCCTTGTGAAGGATCCATAACAGTGTGCCATGTATAACACATGTGGCCCTTTATGTCAAAGGGAGACTACGACAGGTATCCCCCTCAGCTGTTCCTAGCATGCGTGATGCAACCTCCATTGTAACAACTCTTTGCTCAGTCTTTATTTGCGAGGTGTGGTCTTTGCCACGAGTGCCCCCTCCCGGTCATTGCTGGTGGACAGTCCTCACCCATAGGGTGTATCCCTTTCTGAATTATATTTCGTGCATTTTATTCACAGGTTTACGTAGTCAACGTGCAAGGTCTTGCCTAGTCGTAGCCTACTGGGGCTGTCTTCACTCCCACTATCACCATGACCGTATAATTCAGAGTTCAACAATAGGGGAATCCATCGCGTAAAATACTTCCCTGCTCTATAGGCCCTTGCACTAGTGTAACGGCCTGTAGTCCGCCACAATTTAATTCTAGTTCTGAGCGGGTTTTTACAATTAAGTTAACGCAACAGTTATAAGGAATAAAACACGAGAATGGCACCAGGAGAAACATAAGTAACATTTTATTTATTCCAGGTAAGGTACAACAAGTTTACCACTACACAGGGAAGCAAAAATAACATACTAAACATCTATATACATCAAAGACGAACTATAGTAGGTCTAACCCGTGGACGAACCATGTCTTCTCTTTGACTTTGATCAGTCTCCACTGGTATCCTCCTAGCGGCCCCTGGTATGCTGGCGGCTGGTATGGGTCTTCCCCTTTAACCTAGTGAGCGGCGGCGGCGCTATAGCTGCGAGGCGGAGGCATTCCCGGCGGGCGGCGTCGATCGGGATGAGATGTCGCGGAAGGCGACTTGCGGAAGTTGGCTAGGGCAAAACTCACGGGTTTCTCGTGTGCTTAGAGAGAGAGAGGGAGAGGGGAGAGGAGAAATAAGAGAGAGAGATTTGACTTTTAAATTTCCTTTTTACCATTAAGGCTCAACCGACCACTATTTAAGTTCGTCAAACATGCCCCCCATTTGGGCTTACGACAATGAGCACATAAACATAAAGATACATTAAATAAAAATGCAGAGATGACTAAAATAACCAAACAAAATATGAAGATAACTGGCGTCGACGCGCCACATAACATCACCGCCCCCGTCCGAAGACAGCTTGTCCTCAAGCTGGATCGAAGGGCATTGCAGCATCGGTTCCAACTGTCACGTCATCCTGAGGAGGATCATCTACTTCGAGCCAAAATAAGCGTTTGCATCGATGTCCCGGTGTGAAATGGTCATCACAATTGTAGCATAAGCCTTTCTCGCGACGCTCAGCCATCTCGGTGAGGGACAAACGACGGCGAACAGTAGGCTGCGTTGGATCGTCCCGGAATGGAGCTCTGTCAGGCAAGCTGGCTAGAGAGTAAGCTCTCTGATAGTCCTGACGTCCCAAAGGCGGACGATCTAATAGCAGGCGTCGTTCACAAACCCTGACGAGGCTCATAACTGTGTTGAGATTAGGTGGAGTAAGGAATTCCACATCCCAACGTAAGCGCTCGTGAAGGCCGACGGTGAAGAGGGGAACTTGCTGCTCTGGTAAGACGGACGGTGCCCGATATAGAAGAATCTGGAATTGTTCGAGATAGGCGTCAATGGAGCCGTCTTGTTTGAGGTTCACCAGATCGCTGAGTGGGTTTCCCTGCAGAGCCGGACCAAACCTCAGGGTGCAGGCCGTGCTGAATTCCGCCCACGAAGTGTTGGGGTGTTCCCGCAGAAGGTGAGTGAACCATAGTTGTGCAGGGCCAAGTAAGTGGAAGGAGACAATGCCGACACGTTCTTCAATTGGCGTGCGATGGTTGGCGAAGAAAATATCACAGCGTGTAAGCCAAGGAAGAGGATTTTCGCAGCCTTCGTAGATTGGAAAATCCATTCAGATAGTGCGGCCGTAGACGGGGTATTCCGTTGCTGGAGGAGCAGTGGAGTCCACACGGCTTGCTGAAGGGAGATCGGCCGTGAGCGAGATCGGAGGAGAGGGTATCCAAACGTGCGTTGAGGGCGTCCATTTTTGCGTTCTGAGTCGCGAACATGGTTTGGAAAAGTGTCATGAGCTCGGCGAGCGAGGGAGCACTGCCCGCCATTTGTGATAGGGCTTGACAGTCGGTCGTCAGTGTCAGAAGTAGTCCGACAGAGGAGGAGAGATGTCGGGCGGCTGCTGTGGGGCTGGGATGGAGTAGGTTGGCCGAAGAATACCCGGGAGCAAGAGCCTCGGGGCTGGAAGACGAGCCGGCGAGCGTGAGGTGCGGCGGAGGAGTCGTCGTGGGGCTGGGATGGTGGTGTACCAGAGTGAACGGGTTGCTGGAAGGAGGATCGACGTCGATCGTGCGGTGTAGGGCGAGCGGAAGACGCGCCGGTTAGGTCGGGCTTTGAAACCAGTTTGATATGGGCCTTCCCTGTGAGGCGGAGGCGTTCCCGGCGGGCGGCGTCGATTGGGTTGAGATGTTGCGGAAGTCGGCTAGGGCAAAACTCACCGGTTTTCCGTGTACTTAGAGAGAGAGAGGGAGAGGGGAGAGGAGAAATAAGAGAGAGAGAGAGACTTGACTTCTAAATTTTCTTCTTACCATTAAGGTTCAACCGACCACTATTTAAGTTCGCCAAACATGCCCTCCATTTGGGCTTACGACAATGGACACATAAACATAAAGATACATTAAATAAAAATGCGGAGATGACTAAAATAACCCAACAAAATATGAAGATAACTGGCGTCGACGCGTCACATAACAACGGCCTGATCCTAAAAAGAAAAATTGAAAACCAATTTGTTTTAAAAAAACTAAGTGAGTTCCTTATCTTTTCAACTGCACTGAAATCAGACAAGAAAGCAGTAATAAACAGTTATTCAATTCTATATTATAACAGAACTATAACTAATCAAGAAAGGTAAGGTAAAATAGAAATCTCTTATTCTTTTCATTCTTAACCATTTATGTAATCACTACAGTTCGGAGTTCGTCTTAATTGTTGAGTCGAAATGCTGAGGGTCTATTTCATTTTCATCAATATCTGGACCCGTCCGCCCATCACATCCACGTCCGCTTTAGGATGCTCACACGCGCAACGGGCTTCCACGCCTCCTAAATTGGCCAAGTCTCAGATTCTGTAGGAGTTCGACCCCACCTACGAGGTGTGAGAGTTCTACCCCCCTCACGAGGTGTAGGAGTCTGTGGCTCCACCCCCTACATTGTTGACCTTTAGCATTTCGATACGTCAACGCGTGATCGATTCCATGTTCTTTTCATTTTCAATTTGTATGCATTTCCAAAAATAGGAATTAATTATATTACTTTCCCCTCAGAATTTCTATTGCTCGTTAATAGCTTTTAGCGATTTCATCTTTTTCATATTCATTTCATATCTGGGGCAATATCATTCAAATAAATAGCTCAGAGTAAAACATATAAAATCAAATATTTGTAATCAACGTAGTAAGGACTCACCCCAAGTTTTCTTTTGCCCTTGTCCCTCGTAGAATTCTCGTCGCGTCTATCGCCGGACACCATCCTTTGCAGTATCAAGAAATCATTTACTTTAGGGTTGCGCCGAAAATACACACAGACGGACTCCTAAGACGGTCACAACTACGACCTCTAGGAGTTGCCTAGGGAAGGACTAACTTCGGTGACACAATCAACATGAATTCAACAGTTCGGGCAGCCGATCGCAGCAAAAGAGCTACTGTTAGCCGCACCTTAGGCTGCCCACAACAACACCAAAGGCTGCTTACAACAGCATAAAAATCTGCTAACATTTCCCCTCTAGCAACAGCCGGCCAGCACATGACAAAAAGGTATCCAAAAAAAATAAGACAACTGGCCAACAAGCGAGCTTGCTCAGCCCAAAACAGTGAGAAACTCATCAAATTTCATATCAAAACCCCTAGATAAAATCAACTCCAGTACACAAAATCTCCAAATCCGAAAACCCTAGCCGGAACTCATAGAAATACCCCAAAATCTGAAATCCCGAAGCTTATCCCGTCCAAATTTCAACATAAAAACTCCTAAATCCACAACCATGTGAACTAGAAGGGAGAAAGAAGCTCACCGCGAGAAAAGCTACCGGCTGCAGCAGTCCAAAAGCACCGGCCAGAATAAGCAAGACTACAGTGGAAATAGCAAGAGACAGCAGCAGGTTCCCTCTCCCACCCTTATCAACCAATAGAAGTAGCTACGAAGCGAGAAGAAGGAGAATCGACAAGCCCGAGCATCCCCGTCGCAAGCTCCAGACGGAATGAATGAAACAAAAGAATCGACAGAGAGAGTTAAATATACAAGGAGTCCACCGCCTTATAGATAATATAGTATATTCCAGCCCAACAACATAAAGCCTAGTAGCATAAACCAAAAGTCCAACCAGGGACAAAACCAGCCGGCCCACTACGGGTCCAAAACATCTCCATGCAAGGTAAATCCATAAGGCATAGACCCCACCCGCACACATGGAATCAATCACCATACAAACTTCATACGCAAATTACTTGCAATGATGAAATTGAAAAGAAATCAAAACGATTGTCACAAATCCATCAGAAAGCCCGAACATCGAAAATAAACGTGCGATATCGAATCGGTGCTGAAATAATTTTTTTCATCTTCGGGGAATTCTTTCTTTTATCAAAATCCAATTATTTATTTATTATACAAATCGAGTTTGAGTCTTACAACTAGCTTGCAAGCAAAGATTGTGCGAGAAACATGCGGTCGAGCTATATGTGTATCCAGGTTTATTGGTAGGTTCTCTAAGTCCTTTTACTTGTGCTCTGAGTAATATTTTGCTCAATCTCTTGAAATACACGTGTTCAACACCCGAAAAGGTGCGGTTAACGTGGAAAACTGAGCAAAATTTGAAACAGTGACCATTATGGACAACTGTGACACTGGAATGCTGATGAACTCAGAGCCTATAATCAAGAAAAACCTGGATACCATCCAGCAAACGTTGGCGGACCAACGGCCTAGTCCAGGTGCTGTAAACTATAATAATCTCTATGGCTAAACCTCATTTTCCTGTTACGGGATTACCCGTGGCGGTGATACAAGGAAGCCGAGCTCAACTTATTGGGAGGAAGAGGGGATCCTTAATCAACCCCAACCTTTTTTGAGGGAGGAGAAGAAGAGAAACAAAAAGAGAAACTAATTAAGATGTTATGGGCTTACTCGCGGAGATACAATGGAGATGAGCTCAACCTGAGGAGAGGAAGAGGAATATGGGAGGCTTGCTCAACCCAAACCCTAGCTTTAGGGAGGAAAAATGAGAAACTAAGAGAGAAACTAATTAACCTATTTTATTGCTTGCCCCATTCATGACCCTGGTGGTCTTTAATTAAGATTACATATGAGAATATGCGTAATAAGTCTCGACACTTGGATTTATTATAAATACTAAAATGCATAACATTAACTTATATAATAATCAGACTCATGACATTGACGTCTAACGAAAATACAAGACGACTCTAAATAATGATACTAAATAAATATGCGTAAGATAAAGGATAAGTAATCGTGTGTAACCATAACATCCAACATTCTCACCAATTCTTCAAATCGAGCTTTTCATCATGCATGAACGGGGCTTAGATAGTTTCATCATTTGCTTCCTTTATTTTGTAAAAACAACTCCTTGTAGCGCATCGCTGTAGTGGAGACTGCATCGAGCAGCAAGCCTGCGTATAGATGTCACGAAAGATGGTGATATTGTCGGACGACGTAGATTACCTGAAGATGTGATCGAAGAAGAGAATGCAACAGATCGTTACGTGCTTGAAGTAGTGGCAAAGTCCTTTGTTCGAGACTGGTTGAGATGTTCTGCTTTGGGTCTAGTTGTAGAAGATACTTTAGGCTACCCAGAGAAGGGATAACTGAGACTGCTGGCTGGAGGACAACTATACGGGGTCGACTAGTGTACAAAATGTCTTGGTGTTAGCAACGTGCTTGGCGAAAAAGGTGTCTGCTATGCGAATTGAGGTGAGGGAACAACCAAGGGAGATGGTTGGGCAACGAGAACTGCAATGATTGGTGTGGTTTCTTTGTGATCTGGTTGGATTGGCGGCGGCTGCTCCAGTGGGATCGGGTCCTTAGGTTGTCATAAAATTGTGAGTCTACTAATGTTGGCAATGGTCGTGAAATCTTGACTTGGTGTGACGCGATCATCTCCAATAACTTATATTGCATTGAATGAAGGACCTTTGGCTCGTTCACCATACCAATTAAATTAATTAATCAATCTAAATAGTGAATTAATTAATTCAATTGGATGGGTCCAGGGAGCATAGTCTCAACGAGATAGGATTTGGTGTCCAAATGAGGCGTGTGAATCGAGGAAGAAAGGACATGGATTGATTGATTGGATGTCTGGAGACATGAAATATATGGCATATGACTACTGCTGGTGAGATCAACATGCACCGTTGGGAAGGTCGATGAGCTTGATTTGGTATGCTACAGACTCATAGCAAGGGAGATCGACTAGATCTTTATGGAGGATGAAGAAGATCGATGGTTGGGCCATAAGACTATTGCTCGTGAGACGAGGGAAACATTGGATCAATGAGTAGAGGATGTGCATTGTTATTGGGGAAGACGAGGAGGAACTAGTGCATCAAAATGCGAATTTCTAGACGATTGAAGATGTGCGGGCTCAATGAGATAAATTCCTGGACAATTGAAGTCTTGCATGCTCGATGAGGTGTATTTATGGATGATCGAATACGAGGGTGCAACTGAACGTGAAGAAGGCAGATCTATGGCTTCCCGCTTGTGGGAAGTGGCTGTAAAGTTAAAGAGGATGATTGAGCGCTCTGATACTAAGATGTTAAGTGCTTACTCGTGATGGAGATGTAAAGGAGCCAAGCTCAACTTAAAGAAAAGAAGAGTAAGAGGGGAGCTTGGTCAATCCTAACCTTGGCTTGAGGGATGTGTAGAAGAGAAACTAATTAAGATATTTCATTGCTTGCTCCACTTATGACCCTAATGGTTTTTAAATACGATTACATATTGCATAAACGTAATAATTGGACTTATTATAAAATACTAAAACTGAAAATTATATAATAAACTGACTCATGGCATTGACGCTTAACACATGGTGACGCTTAACACATGGTGACGCTAAATAACAACAATAAATAAATGTGTTACAATTGATAAAGGATAACTGGTTATGTGAGGGCATAACACTGCCCAACTCTCTCCTCCAACTCTTTTCTTATTAAACCCCTCAATATTCCCCAACACTACCATTACTCTTGACAACTTAACGCAGGACGAATCTGTAGGAGGAGGATGTATCGTTTCCCTAACCCCCTACATGTAATGCAAAGCCTGACAGATAATTCAAATTGAGCATTAAATAATTTAATCGCACGCGCATGATTATGGCAAAAACAAAAATAAATTCGTTTAAGCAAGCGGGTTAGGCTTTCCTTCTTGTGGAGGGCCAAGCGAGAACGCGCGGCGAATAAACCCTGCAAATCACAATAATAATCTAAAACTAACAACTACAACACGAGAGATCCAAAAAAGCATATGATCTAACTGATAATAATAATACTGAAAATAACAGTCCAATACAATAAAGACTCACCAAGTAGTGGGTTGATCAAAACAATGAAACAACTATCGTAAATAATAAGCATCATGTCCAATACCTTTAGAGTTTTGCTTTACTGTAAAGAGCCATCGACAACCAACTATCTTCTTGCCAGATGGGAGATCAGCCAGGCCCCATGTATGGTTATTTTCTAGAGCCTGCATTTCCTCCATCATTACCTTTGTCCTTTTTTGGTGGCCAAGTGCCTCATGCGATGTACCGGGAACAAACACGGAAGATAGAGAAGTGACAAAGGCTTTATGGGATGAGGTTAAGGAGGCATATGAAACATAGTTAGATAAAAGATGTTGAGTGGATAAGCGAATACCTTTCTAGAGCAATAAGTAACTCAAGGGATGTTGAAGACGAATTCAGTAGCGGCTCTGATATTATGGAATGCGGCTGAGTGTTTGATCCTTTGCTTCTCCGAGTGTACACTTGCAACTCCTTTGCTTTGGGAATATCTATAAGAATATCCACACTCCCCCTTATCCATACTTTACTCCTTATCCACAATCCCCCTGAGTGGTGTTGTATGGAGGAGGAACATGTAAATGAAGAGTAAGTGCACTCACTTCTAAGTGTGAAGACTCCTCCTGAAGTGAGGACTCATAATAGGAGGTAGTTTTATGAAAAGTAACATTCATAAAGACAAATTTTCTAGCTATGAGGATGATAGCATTTGTACCCTTTCTGTGTAAGAGAATAACAAATGAACACATCGAATGACACAAGGATCAAGTTTTGTGCAAGTAATGCTATGAATGTGAACAAAACATAAACATTCAAACACATGAGATAAAAGATTAGGAGGGGGATACTTAGGGTATGTAGAGGAGTTTGATTACCTAAATGACGAGAAGACATATGATTGATGAGGTAAGCAACAATAAGAAGGGCATCACCGCAGTAGTATTGATGAGGAGACATCGTAAATAATAAGCATCATCTCACTTGAAGAAGATGACGATTTTTGCACTCAACAACACCATTTTGTGCAGGAGTATACACAAGTGATTTGATGAATGATACCAAGATTACTCAAATAATTTTCAAATTTGGAATCCATACATTCATGACCATTATTACTGTGAAGAGTTTTAATGGTTGCACCAAATTGAGTAAAAATTATGTTATGAATTTTTGGAAAAAGAGGGAACACTTCACTTTTACTATGCATCAAATACACCTACGTAGTATGAGAAAAACAATCAATAAATATAACAAACTAATGATAATCCAAGATGGAAACAACCGGGCAAGAGCTCCACACATCACTATGAATAATATAAAAAGGTATAGTACAAGACTCAGACATTTGATGTAAAGAGACACACTTATGTTTAGCAAGTTCACAAACATCACACATAAATGCTTGAAACATAGAAGATGAAAAACTAGGAAATAAAGGCTGCATAGTAATAACATAGGGATGGACCAAGCGACGGTGTCAGGTGATAACTTCTTAAAAAAAGTTATTTTAATCCATTATTTTGTCCTTACGATTATTATAATTGAGAAAGATAAATTTAAATGAGTAAAATATGATTAAATTTATATTTAGTTTAAGTTTTAGTGATATTGTCTTTATCTTATGTTTTTATCGTAGAAATGTCGAAGAATTCAACCTGGAGAAATAAAGTTGGATTAATCACTTATCCGTGGGAACGATCATTACTTATTTTATATTACTTGATTCGACACGTGCACTTGTGTTTAATACATACATCCATTTTCAGTGTATCACCAGGTAGTCAACAGAAGAAGCTGGTGAGCATGAAGAACCTGAGGAACAGTAGTATCAAACACGTACAATCCATCTCGTATCCTATCAGTGTCAATCATCTTTTTCGTTTGCAGGTCCTGAAAGATACAATAAAAAGGAAAGAAAGTGATGGAGTAGTTCATAGAGCTTGTAATATGACTAACAGATAAAGGTTGTGAGTAAAAGAAGAGACGTGAAGAGCAGAAGCCAAGGTAAGTAGAGCAATTGATGAATCCCTTTCTTGCAATAAAGGAAAAAGTTCCATCATCAATGCTTACATTGTTTCTGCCAGACAATGGTGAATAGGAAACAAAACTTGACGATGACCTAGTCATATGGTTAGTCTAGAGTCAATGTTCCAATAAGTGGTAGACGGTATAACAGTAGAGAGAGCACTTGGAGTACCTGAATAGGAAAAAGATGAGGATGGACTAGGAGCGGGCTCAAAGGATAACCCCTGCTTCATGTGGCGGAGGGTCATCATCTCGTCAGTAGAAAAGGACCCAGATGGAGAAGAGGGATCAAGGACATGGCCGCTAGAGGTATTATAATCAATGAACCCAATCAAGTGAGCAGAGCGAGGAGAGATAAAACTAGAGCGGCCATGACCATGTCCTCCGCGACCTCCACGAGGTTCATTCCACCTCTCGGTGTAAGGAGCCCATGAAATTTGAAACAAGTATCATGAGTATTCCAACTTTGACCACGGTAGTCACACATTAGGTGGTCTTTGTCCGTGGGCCTGGGATTAAAATCCCAAATATTGGTGCCTCCAAAATGGCAGCAAGTGCAGAACCATTAGTAAGAATCTCTGAACTCCAAGACTGATGATGGTCATATTCCTGCTGGACAATGTTATATGTCTCTGATAATGAAAGGACCGGAGTGCGACCAAGGATTTGAATAATAATCTGATCAAAGTACCGGTGTAAACCATCTAGAAACTCAAGCACTCTGTTCAGATCTTTATGAGCACGAACAAGGATCGCATTAGCGGAGCAAGCAAGGTCGAGGGAGGTAAAATAGTCATACTCCTAGTATAGCTGAGTGAACTCCAAATAATTAGCGGATGGTGGGCGTTCACCCTGCCGAAGGAGAAAGATCTTTCTACGTAGATGAAATATCTGAGCAGTGTTTCCTTTCTAGGAATATGTAGATTCGACACGACTCCAAATGTCCGCAGCGATATTCAAGAATATATAAGTTCGTGCAATAGTCTCTTGCATGGAATTAATCAATTCCCATTGTCCCCAAGTGGACGCACTCTTTGCTGGTTCTTTAATAGTACCATTGACATAGCCAAACAACCAACGACTCTTAAGGGCCAAGGAAATCTTTCGAGACCATGATAAGTAATTTGCTGTACCAAGACGAATCGTGGGAATTTGAGGTGTCATATGATTGTGCCCAATTCAGGTATATCCAGCAGGTTGTGAGCTGTCATGAGAATCAACCACATCAGACATTATGAAATCATAGAACAAATAACGTTGAAGAATTTTGGATTAGGTCAAAAACAACCACCGAAAGATCGCCGGAAAGGTGTCTTTGTCGAAATAATTGTCGGACACCACCAATAAGACCGCCCTGGATCCTAGAACAGTAAATCTCTGTTGTTCGGAGTCAAACAAGGCCTGAAAGGTAGAACCGTTTTCATGTAAGGAAGCATATGGAGGGGAAGAACACTAGATCGATGATATAGGAAGATCTAGTGAAGCGATCAATCAATCCTCCTAGTATGTGATAGAGGAGGGAAAAGCGGATCTTTTCTTGAATAAAATGGGCAAATTAGACTGTTGCCGGAGGAGACATCTGGGCTAGCCTATTGGCCCGTGCGCCGATCAGCATGCTACATGGGGCTCCATCACTTGCGGTAGGGGAGAAAGAAGAGGAGAAAGGGAAGGATCTGTGGTGGAAAGGAGAGAGGAGAGGGAATAGGCGGACTGTGAATCAAGCAACGGGTGAGTAGCGGACGAGCAACAGGCGTGCGGCTAGGGAATCTCTGATACCATGTCAAACTTAAATACGCATTTTATTTCTCCATAATAAAAGTCCATCTACATATATATAGATGGTATTACAAGTACCAAAAAATAAAACATTAAATATTAGAGTAACTAATTATTCTAACGGTTAATTTAGCATCGATCTCTAATCGATGCTGTGAGAAAAACTAAATAACAAGCTTTGCATTCCTCAAAAAGTTAAATTACAAGAGTATGACCCTCTATTTATAGGGAGAAGAAAAAGAGAGAATATACAACAGACGACGTGAGACTAAAATATAATAGGCGGATAGGTTGTTAAATTTTTTTCAGACCGCTAAGACCGAGCAATTAGGCAGTCTACCTACTCCACGTAAGTAACCGTCTGTCTCTACATAGCCCGCTGCCACGACACCGATCAGCAGTCCGCTCAACACAGGCGGATAGATGCATAAGACTGCCGAATTTCAGGTCAGCTCCCTTGATCATCAGGTCGCAACGTCCGCCTGTACCCGCAGCTTCAGCTTTGCCTCTATCCGCAGCTTCAGCTGCTCAGACCGCTCCTTCTATCCGCAACGACTAGAACTCCTTGTCCGCCAAACCCTCAACATGGTTGAATGATTCTCGGCTGGCTAGAATACTGACCAGACCGCCAGAGGTAGTCTGTAATACAGCAGAACCAGACCGCCAAGGCTAACCTCTAGACCGCAAAGCTACTAGACCGCCTGGATCAAGCCGCCAAACCGCCAGGACGCCAGGTCGCCCGACCAAACCGCCAGACTGCCAAGATCCATAAAATCTAATAGATGCACTTGCCTAATTCCAAATCTGACCACTCAACTGCCTAATATATAGCCACCCAGCCTTCAAAATCTTCCCAGCCTTCAAACTCCACCCATCCATATACTCCCCATCTACCTCTCCCTTCCTGCAGATCATTTAGCTTGCTAAAACCAAGCCCAATCTAGGGCCTGGTTGAGTATCAAGCTTTACCCAACTCCTACAGGCCTCCATATACTGTTGTAGAGCCTCCAAACCCATTCCCTATTCAAATAAGCCCTGCATGCCCCAAGAAGCTACCTTCTGGCACCCTTCACCTTCCGTATAGCCACCACCGCTTCCTCGATCACAAGATCTCCACATCTTCGCCTACATCCCATTTATTTGTGAGTTTTATTGTTTGGTTCCGTTGTTTTCATCATTATTTTACTAACTCAATCTCTTATACTTTTATGGATGTTAATCTATGTTCGTGTGTTTGTCTTGTGACTAATTTTGATTTGCAGGGCTTACTCGCTTGCACATTTAACCAATGACCCTCAAAACGAAGGAAATCCTAGCTTGTTGCCTTGTTGCTTGCTTAAATTATCTGCACATTTCTTGTTTTAATGGCTTATTATTTATGCTTTAGATAATAGTTGCAAAACATTGTTGGATCACTCTTTCTGTGCACACATCATCTTAGGGCGAGATATGATTTGTTTATTTGTTTGTACAATAGTTAATGACTAGGTCATGTTGAATTAGTAGTTTGTTCTTATCCTTTCACGAGGAAGATAAACAGTTATGGAGAGCTGCGGTAGCGAGGCGTTTAATCAAGTTTGGTGGGTCTACCGCGTAGACAAATGAGCACAAACAACCCTATAGAGTGAATGCAGACTTGCCATATTTCATTTACTCGTCATATTTTTTTTCATTCTCTGGAATATTTTATTTTTAATGGTCCAATTAGGACTAGTGGACTAGGTCTATAAATAGCCTCTATATATGCGTCATTGGACATCTGGATGAATCCCTAGGCTGGATTGTGAGTCTCTCACATGGTAGAAAACCTCTCTCCTTTTGTGGTTGCATGCCTCTGCACTTCCTGTTCTTCAGCTCGGTCGGCTGTTCTGGCAAGATCCTAACATAGATTGTTTATGGTTTAGGGTATTTAACCCCTGATCTTACCAACAAAATTACTATATAAGGTCAAATTTGGCGTCCCTTGATGCTATTTTTTTTAAATTTAACATTTCTTTCACAAATTTAATGATTTTGTTTCAGCAGTTTCTATTTAATCTTCTGTTATTTTAGTATTTTAGCACAACCATTTACCAAACCTAAGTATGAGAGATCAGAAACACAATACAAATCTAACTCTATGTACAATTTTTCTAGTATGAGAAGATCTTTATATAAAAATTATTATATAAATATTTTTAAAACTGTGTAACTTTGATCGTAACAATAATTCAATTCCTACCCCTGTAGGTATGATGTTTCCACATTTCTGGCCCATAGAGTGCTCAGTTCTGGAGAAGTTGTAAGAATCATCGATTAATTCATTAAAATTTTCATTCGTATCTTTTCCCAAGGAACTTTTGATAAGGAAGAACTATTCATTGTAGAAATTATTCAACCCAACCGTATTCAAGTTTCTTGCGATAACATGATTATTTTTCTCAGTTTCATGCAATTATCTTAGTATGCTGTTGAAATTATATACACTAGTGTGGTCTTGTGTTTTCTGTTCCATGTATAAGTGCAAAAATGGCCTGTTGGGCCAAAGTCGGGGGGGGGGGGGGGACCTTGCGGGGCCTGAAAATTGATCAGGGCTCGGGCCGAGCCTGGACCGGTAGCACCTATAGTTTCATGGGTATTCTGTTGTTTCTTATGGCTAAAAACAATGATTAAAATAATATTTTATGATGAACTAAAGCAATGAGGAGTTGGCACGTCTACATGCTGCGCTTAAAAAGTTGGCTTTTTTTAGGTTCTGATTTGTTCAGCCGAAAAATAATAATAAGGCCTTATTATTTTAATTAAAGGCTTGCCAGTCTTTAATGAAAAAGGAGCTATGGCGTGTGCTACGCCTAGGCCCGCCCCTACAGCCAGCAGGAGCTTCCTGGTAGCGCAATAATTGCCGCTTGTAGCTGTTTTTCTACCAAAATTAGGCCGAGCCCAGGCCTGGGGCCTAGTTCGGGCCATGCCCTGGCTTGGCACTAGGTAGACTGATGCGTAGTCCTGTGCCCAAGCCTTGCTCCGACCGGGCTGCAGGTTGGGTTTGCAGCTAGAAAGGGCTTTGTAAAGTCCTCTATGCCTTGCCTGGCCCTGGAGGCCCGAGCCTAACTGAGCTCAAGCCTGAGCATACCTAGGTTGAGCAACCGGGCCTACACTTTATTTGCACCATCAGAAACAATGCATATTAGATCGATTTATTTAAAACTATGAATACAATGCATCAACATATTATTTATTCTAACATAACTTTGGAACAAGAAGCAGACGACAGGCAATAAGAGAGGCATCAACCCGGGACTATGGTCAAGGATTTTTCCCTCTGTCGTAAGTGCATCCATCACCATCAGGGTGAATACTTGATTGTTTCAGTAGTTTGCTACAAATGCTAGCCACCAGGATACGTAGCCCGCTACTGCCAAGGATCTCCTAATAATCATGTAATCAATGTTCAGTGTTTGTGATCCTCGTTGATCTAATTCTTTTCTTCGTAGTCTAGTACACATTTATGTGAATATTCTATAGCCAAATTTCGAGGTTGGTGGTCCTAGTAGGATCGACAAGGGAAAGGCGATGATGGACGCTGATGCAAAGCCAACCCCAAGACGAGGTTTGATGCAGCCAAACCTTATGGATATGTTATTTTTTAGTTATTACTTTTCCTCCCTAATGACACTTCATTAGCCTTGTTTCATTCATGCATATGGGTATTCTTATGGTTCAAAACATGCCTGCTAAGATTCTCTTTGACACGAACATTACACACTCGTCATATCAGAATCGTTTGTGCATCGGTTGGTCTTAAAGATCGTTACGAACAACACACCATTAAACGTCATGATACTTAACGATTCAATTATACAAAGTCACTGTAAGTGTAGGACTCCTGTGTTGTTTGGAAAATCTAAAATTATCATAGAAGTGTCTCTCCTTCCTATCGCTAGTTCGAATTAATTTTTGGTATGAACTGGCTGTCAGATATAAATGTTAAAATAGATTGCAAAAACAATGTAATTCAGTTAGAAGGACCTGACCAGTATACCATCTTTTTGCAGGGCATGAAAAAAGTTTCCAAACTAATTATCTCTTCTGTCAAGATTGTCAGAAACATCAACAAGGGTTGTGCTATCTTTTTAATACCGATGCATGTAGAAGCCAAAAGTAATTGCAATAAGTATCAATAGTTCGTGAGTTTTCAGATGTCTTTTAAGAAGAGCTATTTGGGCCCCTCATACCAGAGATGTTTGTTTCTACACCGACCTTATACCGGGATCCACGCCATTAGACAAGACTCCTTACCGCACGAATCCCATAGAAATAGCTTATTTAAAGATCTAGTTACATGAGTTACTCAAATTTAGATTTATTAAACCTAGCACATTGCGTTGGAGTGCATTGATTCTCTTTGTAAAGAAAAATGATGACAATTTGAGATTGTGCATAGATTACCGTGAGACGAACAAGTTGATAATTAAGAGTATGTATCCTTTTTGAGGATAGATGATTTGTTTGATAAGCTCGAGGGATCTTGCACATTCTCTAAGTAGACATGAGATCAGGATATTACCAGTTAAAGATCCATGATGGGTATGTTCAGAATATAGTGTTCAACAAGAGGTATGGACACTATGAGTTTGTAGTCATGTCATTTGGTATAAGTAATGCCCCAAATCCCGTTATGGACTTGATGAACATAGTGTTTTGGGTTCTAGATCGATTCGTTATCGTCTTCGTTGGCAATATCCTGGTTTATTCAAAGTGTCAAGAAGAATATGTCGCGCACGCAGGACACATTTAAGTATTCTTATGGAGAATCAGTTATATGCAAAAAAATGAGTATGAGTTCTGGCTTTCAGAGGTTGCCGTCTTGAGACATTATCAGTCAGGGAGGTCTCACAGTGGATCCGAAGAAAGTAGAAACAATCAGAGATTGACTAAGGCCAAAAGAAGCTATTGAAATTCACAGCTTTCTTGGCTTAGCGGGTTAACTACAAGAGATTTATTAAGGGTTTCTCGAAGATATACCAATGACTATGTTACGGGTTCTTTTATGACATTATTTAGTATTAATTATTTCTTAATATCCTTTTATTCTGTCTTAGAGACACGTCCTTATATAATATCGTTATTTATGTCGTGTCTTTATGAGGTGTCCTTTTAGTCGCATGTCCAAGTCTTTCGTTATTTCCTTTGACATTCTTTCATTTTTTGTATCGACTGTAAGTCCTATTTAAAGAACTCAATGAGTCTTGTATTGGTATGAATGAAGAAATCTATTTCCCCAAACCCTAAAAGAGATCTTGGAAGCTCTCTCTCTTGAGCACGCCCCGCTTAGGCTGCCACAGTCAATGCTCAGTAGTATCTCTGCCACCGTCATCTCTACCTCCACTCCTCCGGTAACATCCAAGTAGGCTCATAACAACTTTATATTAGAGCCTTTCCATCCTCAGATCGATACTTCCGCTATGATTCGAAAGAGCCGACACAGTTGCCATCTTCGGCGAGTGCAGCTGTTGCCCATATCTTTTCCGCCGGCTTCTTCCTACCGACATTTCCCAGCCATCGACGTCTGTTCCGCTGGTGCAAGTCGACATCTACAGCCTCAGCCTTGTCTCCGGTTTTTTCCTTGACTAGCAACAACGATCAAGCCCTACCAACATCGGCGCCCTTATTCCCGTTGATTGCAATTCTCGATCGCATCGCATTACTGCCCGCACTACTCCAGTCAACCGCTCGGACAGTCGACGCTACTCATTTCCCCGCCTCCTCGAAGAGCAGGGTTCCCGCAAGAAGCTGCTGCCCTTGGTCTTCGGCCTGTGTCCGCGTGCAGCGCGACTTCTACATTTGCTCGATAGGAACCTTCCTTCTGGGGCGCAATTTTCTGTGCAATTAAGCGTCATTGTCAGCGTATTAAAGCCCCACATCTACACCTACTCCATCGATAACAAATGCACGTGATTATTCTTGTTTGGGCTGGCACCCACGCGTGGGGATATATAGAAATTTATTTCCGAATTTATTCTGCATTCAAGAATTTATTTCTTATTAATTATTAATTGAATTAATTAAGATTTGTGCTGCCATCAAGGTTGTCAGGATCGCGATCCAAATCATAGGATCTTACGATCCTACGATCCAGATTTTGTAAATCGATCTTGATTTTGTAAATCGATCCTCGATACGACCCTACTATTAGATCCGTTCCTACCTCGAAATGATCTCATCTAGGATCTCGATCATGACAACCTTGGCTGCCATAATTGGGAGACGATGCGGTGCTCAAATGGCGATGAAGAGTGGTTTGAAGGCTTTTTATCAAGGAGGTCTCGGGTTCAATCCCGATCTCAACAACCCGCCGCAGTTGAGAAACAAGTACGGAGAGGGGTTGGGGGTTGCATGGGCTGCAACCCGAACAATGCCAGACGAGGCCACACCATGATGTGTGTTGGGTCGGCCCTGGGTTGTTACAAGTTGAGGGACTTTGTGGGGGATGGAGGGGTCGGTTTGGGGATTTAATGTAAGGGGTTGTGGTAGAAGTGGATCCACGACAAGGGAGAGGAGGTGGGTGGTCGGTTGTGTGAAGGGGTGGAAGGGGTGGTGGCTGGCTGTTTTGGAAGATGGCTGGCATGGGATGTAGTGGGGGTGGGAGTGAGTTGGCGGGAGGAATTTTTGAGGGATGCTATTGGTGGATGAATAGGAGGAGATGGGGAAATGTAGACTGTTGTTGGTGGGTGAATGAGAGTAGGAAATGGAGTGGAAATGGGGGGGCTGGCTGTAAGGTGGAGGGAATCTGGACAAGGGGAAAGGGATGGATAGTGGAATGGGGAGTGGAATCCAAGACTTCACACCAAGGAGGGATGGAAGGGTGCCAAGGCTTCACGCTCCAACTTGATTTTGACATCAAAATGACCAAAGATTAAACTCCTATGCTCCAATTTTCAATTCCTCCAAATGGGAGCCACCCTCACCCTCAATATATAGACAGTAGGGGTCATCATGGACAATCATGATTCTCCGATCTCGATGCTTCTTAAAATACATGAAAATAATAGCAAAAATTACTAAAATTCTCGGTTCATTGATCCACAAAATGAACGGATCCATTCATTGTGCAATTCAATGTGTGTCGCGATCCCATCAATTCCCCCCGCCTTGAAAACATTCATGTCTGTAAATGAAGATGAACGTGCTCTTGTCCGAAGGCGAAGTGAATCTCCATGGATTTGATGGTGGACTGAATTTGAAGATCGCTGACGCTGATGCTGATGATGAAACCGAGGATGGTACTGCTTAAGATGATGACGACACTGTAGATAGTGCTGCTGCGAGAGATGTTGTCGAAGGTGTCAGAGTCGGAGTAGTGGACATCAATGTTGAAGGAAGTACTGTTGCTATCATCGACGTGGAACTCTGTATGGTACTGTTGTGGAAGAAGCAGAGGTGATATATGCGTCAAAGAATCTAGTGTTGCTGTGGAAGAAGTCGTATGATCAATTGGTGTCGATGACTCGGGCAGTGCTAGAAGATGAGTGGTAAATGAAGGATGTAGCTAAGTCGCTAAAGTGGAAGGGGAAAACAAAGACAATTGGAACTGTGGTGGAGTGATGGACGAAAAAAAGAGGCTTAGGAACTGTGGTGGTAGAGAGCAAAGGGAACATATAAGATGTGGCTCAAAGAATGGTGCTAAATATTTTATGTTGAATACAAGTGAATATCCCATACTCTGTGCATGTAAGAACCTATTCACTTAGCATTTAATTTTGAGCCGTTCTCATGGGGAACCTCTCAGCATATAAACAGATCAACACATGTTCTCCTTCTTTGAAGCTTTGTAATCTCTTGTGGCTATCAACATAAAATTTATAACTAATTTTATTGCAAGTACTCGTACATCAGATAGACTCAAGCATGCTATACAATGACAATGAATGATAACAAATCTCCTATGTAGATACTATACATCTCTTCATGGTTCATTCCAGAGGGGCACATGATCAGGGGGCTCAGTGAGTGGGGTGTAAAAAAATTCATCATGGGTGCGATGATCATTTAAATAAACACTTGAAATGTTAACACTAATAATGATGGAATCAATCTCAAGACCTTCGAGAGCACTCTCTCTCTCGACTAACTTGAAGATAGTGGACACATCTTCAAAGAGCGGCGGTTTATCTGGAGGCTCTCTTGGTGGGGTTTAGAAACACTCATCGAATGTGAAATAAATATCCGGATGACTAGATGAGACTTTGGCACTGGGATTCGAATCTAGAATGCCTCCATAAAGTGATAACTCATCCGGCGGCTCGCCAGGAGGGGTACTCTAAAATTCTTTGCAAATGCGATAGGTGCTGAAATAGGTTTCCTTAGTAGTGGGTATGCCATCAAAACAGGTGAGATAGCTATTACAAAGTCAATGCCATGTTCTCGACCCGCACTCGGGATATGACTCGCCACAGCAATATGGGGAGGTTCAGATGAACATTCATGCAAGGGAGAGTCTATGATCGAATCAGGGGTAGGGAAAGAACACATCATGATAGGTTCACTAAGCCGCTCAGACTCGTTCTTTGCAGGGGTCTTAGGAATGGGTCAGAATCAAAGGATGGATCACTCATCTGATTCAGTACCTCTCTAGGATGAGATTAATCAGTCTCATGTACCCCTTTTATCGTGTCCAATGGGTCAAGTGTAGCCAAAGTGGTGGCCTCAGAATGGTAAGGACTCATACTAATTAGGTCAATATGGTCATCCACTCGACTGCCTCTAGTAGATCTCAAATACTGCTCCTAATGAAGGGCGAGCTGTAATGTCTGCTCGAGGGGCTCAGAGTAGTGATAGGTCAACTCAACACGTAGCTCATATCTAAGTCCAGACCGAAATCGGTAAACGGTCATAGCTGACTCCTCTCGGATGTCGCTCCTCACTTCTAACTCATTAGCTCTATACTCTGCAACAAACATGGATCCTTGCTGAAGGGAGAGTACTTAACTCAAGAAGAAGACATTTATATGACGCTGGTAAATACTCGTGGCACAATCCGCACTTCATCTCTACCCAACTAGTGATAGGGCGAAGATGATCTCGCTCAAGGGCCCGCTCAATGCTATCCCAATAATGTATCACTTGACCTAACAACCTAAGTTTCACATACCTGATGCGACGCTTACCAAATACTTGAAAGTTTTCCAGATAAAATCCCACGTCCACGAGCCAATAGCTAAAGGCCTCGGGATTTGACAAACCATCAAGCAATGGGGCGACTCTACAGAACTCATACTCGAGACTTTCCTCAAAATGACGCTCATCGTAGCAACCCTTTCTACAATGACGTGGTTGTGTTGAAGGGTCAACATGACTTCTATGAGTGACGGGTCAGGGACAAGGATAATCATGATAGTATGAGGGTTTTCCCGAGGGAACCCTATTTTCTTGATCAATGGTGGAATCTGGTTCTTCAAATAGAGGATTGGAGTAGCAATTGCTACTTTGATATGACATGAGTGAAACACATAGGTTCTAGTCCCCCGTATTTTAAACTAAACCCGAACCTGAGACTTTGATACCAATTTGATGCAGAACGATCCTATATGACGAGGAAATAAAATGGCAAACTTCCAAATTCAACTATTTAGGATCCGACAAATTATAACTTGGAATAATAATTTCTTTCATAAATCAAAATGGGAGAAATGTTACAATAGTCAATGCTTATAAATGAGGAAACACGTAAAGTTGGTATAGATGCAAGAGAGCTCCAACTCAAATAATTAAGTAAATGAGAACTTATAATGCCTCAACTTGAAAACAAGGATTACAAACCAATATCTCCTCAAGTATAGACTAAACATGATATTAATGGAGGATGCTCTGGACGTGGTTGTACCACCGACACAAACATTGTACCCATTGCGGGCGTTGGGGAGACGAGGACACACAAAGGACACCTGTTGGGTTATCCATGAGAAGCCTGACTGGGTCTCCAAACCTCCTCCATCACCGCACTCTGCCCAACTTGCTGATTCGACTTATGGATCATGAGATTTTGAGGACGGTTGAAATATTTGAAGTGGAGTATCGTCGTCTACAGACACTCCGGATTGATCCTCCGACTCATAGTGTTGTTGTTGCACAAAACATTCAGCAGTGTGTACTTCACAGTGCCCCATTCGTTAGCTGGCAGATTCAGGAGCTTCTAATCATCTCACTAGTACCTCAGGCATCGTGCACTCATACAAACCTCATAGTGGGTCTTCGATTACTGTTGCAGATGGATCGACTATACCCATTGTTGGGTTTGGTAGTTGTGATGTGACTCCAAACACGACTCTGTCATTGGTTGCTCACATTTTTCAATATGCTTACAACTTATTGTCTATTAGTAAGCTTACTCGTGATTTAATTGCTTTGCTACATTTAGATCTTCTGGTTATGTATTTCAGGAACAGTCGACGAGCCGTATTATTAGTAGAGGGAAGTTGAATGGTGGCTTGTGTGTCCTGGATGAAGTTCCACCTCTTACTTGTCCTGTTGCTTCCACCAAGTTTTTAGATCTTCCATCCAAATCTATCATGGTGCAACCCCAATAATGTTCAGCGTCCGCCATGTAACATCCGTAAATCTGACACGAATTTTTATCGTAAATTATAGGGTCGAGTCGCGACGGATTTTGACCGGGACAGCGCGTCGTCGAGGTACGTTGTTCTATGATTTTAAATCGCGACCGTTTATTTGAGATTGGGTGTGCCGTTAGCCGTGTTTTAGTTTGTTTTTGGGTGGAGTGAGGTGCCAATAGTAATTCTCCCCCTCTCTTATTACAGTTAATAAGAATAAACCGCCCCCCCTCTATTATGAAAACCCGCACACTTTCTTACGGAAGGAAAACCGCAAACCCTCTCCCGATCCTGTTCCGTCTCCCGCAAAGGGCGAGCCCGACGACTCCCGTTTCTGCAGCCGACGCCTTCCGCAGGGCTTACCGCCGCCCGATCCTCCTCCGGAACGCAGATTCGACTCCTCCTCCCTCCTCTGAAGGCGCCAGCAAGCATTCCTTTTCCTTCCTTGGTCGTGGAAGAGCCGATTTCAACCATAGCCGGAAGTGTTAGTTTTCGTTTTGGTTCCGGTGAGTCGATTCCTCTCTCATTTCATTTCCTTTGTGGATATTCTTGGATTTGGAAGTAAAGTAACTTAGGTTTTTCATTTCCTTTTGCCCTAAATAGGTTTTGGAGTGCGTGTTTCTCCGCGGAGTTTGGGTTGGGCGCTTTGGGAACCTCAATCGCTCTGCGTAAAGGTAAATTAGTAAAGTTTAGCTTCTAAATTTGGTAAACCTAGTTGTTTTGGAATTTTTCCACCGGAAACCCTTAGGGGAAAATTATGAAATTAGGGTTGCCCTTCCTTGCAGGACTTCGGTGGGGTCGGGGCAGCACTTTGAAGGTCCCCAGCAGTAGGTTTACCTTCGAAATAGAAGATGTCGCCGCGCCGAGTCTACGAGCGCCGCACCACCGCTGTAAGGAAATTTAAATTCCTTTTAGTTAGATATATCAAGTATTGTATTTTTATACACATAAATAGATTTATTTCAAGTACCATGTCCATGCATAGAAAGGTGTGGTGATAGGAAAACGGTTACGAAAAACGTGTAGGGTGACACGATTTTCCCTAGGACCCAAGTCGTCGGATCATGAACAGTAACGCAGAGTACGAAAGCGTTAACCGTGTTCGTAGGTTTGAAATTTGTTCCGATCAAGGGCATAAATGTCCCTTCAAGTCGACCGCCAGGAAGTCAAGGGTCGCTTAGTAGTACACCAGAAAAGATATCCCTTGCAGAGTAGCGTCAGACCAAAAAGGTCAGCCAGCACACAGAGTTTCTTCCGTGCTAGGTAGAGGCGCACTACCGTTCTCATAAGGCACATGGAACCTTATGAGTAGTACAGACTTGGGAAGTGTCTTCCCTTGAGCCAGCTAGTAGATTCGAGACCGTGTCCGCGTGACACTAGAACAATTGGGTTCGTAAGATGGTCTCGGGTCGTCAGTTTCAGTTGCGCGTTAGGAGCTACTCTGCCTAGAGCCTTCCTAGTAGATGAGCAGGTTAGAAATCACATAGAACTCAAGTATAGACCTGTCGTGAGTCAGTACACTAGTTAGTCAACTTCAGGACTTGGGTAAAAGAACAAAAAGTTGCGAAAATAGAACTAATAGATGTGTTGACCAGGAAGTATAGGAAAAGCATGCATAACATATAACATAAAATGTTTTCAGTGCACGAGACTATTTTTAAAGGCATGCATGCATTCATAAGTAAAACTGTTTGTTTTAGTGTCACTAGGAGGAGTCATTTTTCCTTACTCTGACCCTTCGTGGGCACTGTTTTTCAGGTGACCCAGGTGGGAAACTACGTCTAGGATGAGCATTATGGTGGCGTCAGTTTGTATTATTTATCTTTTTCAGTTTACTCTATTTCAGCATGTACTTGTAGATGAGAACACTGTAACAGATTAATGTTTTTATCTAATTTGTATCAGACTATTTATGGTAAACCAGATTTTCAGTTAATTCAGTTCTATTTCCTGTTTAGTGGCTCTGTGAATCCAGATATCAGGTATGTGGTTACCCTTAGTTTACTTTTTAAACTTTCGCTGTAAGACTTAAATTGCTTAGTATAGAGTTTATTACCTGCTGCTACTAGTTTTAATACTGTTTCCTAGTTTTCTTTATATCGCTGACCCGGCCGGACGGCTGATTTCAGAAATACTGGGAAGGGGTGTTACACGCCACATGCAAATCCATTTCGATTTGCACCACAATCCAATTAGATTTGCTTTATGAACCATCCAAATCTATCATGTTATCCGTCGTATGTATCCTGAGTTTGGGCATGTTCCCCATCTCAATTGTGAATCTTGTGGATGAGTTATATTGTCGAATACGTACAAGTGATAATCTCTTATGCGGGTTACAAATCCATGTTTAAAATTAAGGCATTTCCTTATCCGGGAAATCTTATTTACGCAGCTTAATTTTAAAAAGGCCACACATTTTATCAATTAAAAAACAAAATCAGATTTGGGAATACATCATGTCCTTATCTGATGCTACGATATAAAAATGAATATTGTGTTTTGTCATCTTTGGATACATTTCTATATATAACTACGGGGGAATCCCTAATAATCTTAGAGGGACCCTTAGGGTGTATAAGATACAAAATAATAAATAAAATAGATGCATAATCAGACACTCCTTAACCAACATCTCCCCGTCCTTTCATTTCACAAACCTTAAGAGATATCAAATGTTACATGTTAGGTTATATTTATTTTATTTAGATTATAGCATTTTAGGGCTCATCTAATATTTATTATAAATTAATTTTGCTGTAAATGTGACTTTTGTATAAAGAGATTTAAGCACTTGCAATTTAATTAGATTCCACTCCCTTTGCTCTCCTCTCCTCCCTTTATCTCCTCTTCACTCTCTCCCATATTATTTTCTTTCGTAATGGTTTCTGAGGTACAATTCACAAGAAGCATCTTAATGGAGAATATCTTCAGAAGGCTTTGAAGGTAGCAGATTAAAAAACTTGTTTCTTAGGAGATAACTAGTAAGGTCCCATTATAAAAAGTTGGCATCAGATTGATGCATTGCCTTTGCTATAATTTTCTCACACAATTTTGAGGGATCACCAGAAAGGACCCATGTGATTTTTCGAAGAAAACCAAAAATTTTTTCTCCTTAACAAACAACATCTCTACTTTCTTTTTCACACAAAATCCAAGAGATACCTGCTACAGTTTAGATTATCTTTATTTTAGTTAGACTATAAATCTTCTTGGGCTTATCTTGTTTTTATATTTTAAATTAACTATATGTTAAATTTATCCTTATTTGTGTAAAGAGATGTAGGAGCTTGCAATTTGAAAATGTTCTCCTATTTTCGTAGAGTATTTATATGTGATTAATGAGGTAATTCAATAGTGAATGACGATGAATGTTTAGCTCAGTAGGAGAGCACTGTGAATTATTACTGTTGCATCAACTTTTATTCTTTTAGGGGTATTTGTTTCATGTAAGACATTGAATATACATTCCTATATGCTGCTTCATGTTAGGGAAATGGGTGTGGGGCACATATGAAATCCTATCAAGGCTTCATTTGGTTCCGCGTTTCGCCGCCTCCGTTTGGAGCAAATGCCTCCGGATGGCAGGTAAACAAATGGCCGGCGGCGGCATTTGCTCCGTTTGCACCCGCAGCAAGGAGGAAACGACCCCGATCCGCTCCGTTTCGACCCCCACCTCTCCCCCTCCGGTTCCAAAGTGGCAATTTCGACCCACCGGATGCACTGCCACCGCCGAACCAAATATAGCCCAAGTCTCCATAGTTCCATAATTATTGGTGGATCTATTGACTATCACAATTTGACACTGAAGCCTGCTTAGGCTCAACTCTCAAGTTGGTTGACCCACTTGCATTCACTGATATCTAGTTCCCTCGAGGGGCCATTTTTCTTTTCTTTTCTTTTAGGAAGCAAATTTATTTGCTGAGGGAGGATTATTGTTAGATTCCATTATTTGGTTGAATGCAAATAAAAGTATTCTTGAGTTTATTAGAAACTATGCAATTATTTACTTACTACAGTGAGAAAGAGTGGAGGTTAATTCACTTTTTAAACTTGTTTTTCATTGTCAAACAACCAAATGACCACTGAGAGCAGAACTAATACTTCATGTTTTAATATTTGAGAGAATCTTCAAATCGTAGACCTTATCCAAATCCAATGTCGATAAAGTACGCCTAGACTTTCTTTTTTCCATTTCGTTGGCAGTAGAGAAGTCGTATGAAGTATAATTCGGCATGTTGAGATCTTTTTGTTTCATTTCTAGGAAGTTTGTGTGAGGTTTACTGGTTTTGGTCCAGAGGAAGACGAGTGGGTGAATGCCAGGGAGGCTGTCCGTGATCGCTCCATACCCATGGAGCCTTCTGAATGCTGGAGGGTTAAAGAGGGAGAGATTTTTCTCTGCTTTCGAGTAAGGAGAGATTTTTTCCGCTTTCCAGTTTGTATTACAAATTTGTGATCTGTCCTGTGACAATTCTCTTAAATTCCTTTTTTCCAGGATAAAGATGAAGCTGCCTACCACTTTGATGCACATGTTGTTGCGATCGAGAGAAACAATCATGCTATAAGGGACTGTAGTTGTACCTTCTTGGTGCGTTACAATCACGATCAGACTGAGGTAAGTTGTCTTACAAATTTCCACTAAATTAGAATCCTTTTTCTCGCGCTTTCTAATGTCCTTTCTTGTTAATATTAGGAGATTGTTCACTTGAGTCAATTATGCCGTAGGCCTTGATTATCGGTCGTCTACAGTATTTTCACTGCGCAAATTTGATGCAATTCCTCTTGGCTGGTGATGAACTTACTGCTGGAAATACCGTTTACCATAAGAGTATGCAAGATTTCTACTTTTTGGGATGAGGTTCTTCTTTTGTTAGTATCAGATTGCTTCACTCTTTAAAATATAAGATGTATTTTTTAAACTTACAGAATGCTGTTAGTGCTATTTGATAATGGAGTCTTAGGCTCCGTTTGGTGGGACTTATTTTCACCGGTCAAGCGGTTACGACCACATGAACCGGACCTTAATTACGGTCCGGTTCATGCGGTTGTAACCGCTTGACCGGTGAAAATAAGCCCCCCCAAACAGAGTCTTGGACAAATTGTTTAGAATACTCATTTCTCCATAACAGAAATTCCCTGTTTCTTCATTGTATTTCTTTTATTGATCTTTGAATTATTAAATTATTATTACCAAGATTCTTATATATCTGCTATCCATACACATGGTCTTCGCACTCTTATGCTTAAGCTTTAGATCCCCCACGTGTTTTGGGTAAGGGGGCGGTAAAGTGCGGGTGATGCACTTTACCATAAAGTGCGGGCATCCAACGGTCCACGTGGATGCCCGCTCCCATCTCAAAGCGCTTAGAGATGTGTCCTCTTTGAGATGTGTGCATGCATCCACGTGGAGCGTTGGATGCCCGCAGTTTACGGTAAAGTGCACCCCGCACTTTACTCCCCCCTGTTAAAGTGCTCGAAGCATCCGCGTGACCATCAAGTTTGGAATGGTCTCCTCGTTGCCTCTAGCTAGAGTATTTATAGGCGAAACCCTAAATCCCCGACTACGGGTTTGGATGCCTATCGGATCCTAACCGACCCGTTAAGGAGCCCATACACACGTATATAAATATACCTCAACAATCTCCTCCTATATTGTATATAAGTGTTAGCAAAGAAAATGGGCTACTTATTCAATAGTTAATAGTGACCAAAACAAAAGAGTTTTTCCAGAATTAAAAATATGAGTTTTAGATAACAAAATGCTAAACTCAAACCAAATGTTCCAAACATGAAATAAAGCAGGAAACTGGAAAGCTCAAACTGATAATTGATCTAGGCGAACAACAGATCATCATCATCTGGGTCAAAATCAACTGTCTCTCCTTCAATCTCCATATTGTCTGCAAACAATTACAACAAGAATGTCATGAGACAAATCTCTATGAATTCAATCATTTGTAGAAATGAAGTGATTAGTTCTAACAGCGGGTGAACTTAATACTTTTGACTGGGAGGAAAGAATAACAAAGCAGCATCTCTATCTAATTTACACAAAATTAGATTAATTGATTTCATAGAATCAAACCATGTTCCTTCGATTATTAAGATTATTATTAATGTTCCACAATTGTGTTATACCATCAAGTTTGGAATGATACAACAAGCTGTGACTATTATATCATCAAGTTTGGAATGATATAACTAATAATCATAATATCAGGGCACATATCAGCAACCTCAGTATTCCTTTTTGGAATGATACTCAATTCAGCCTTTGGCAAAGAATAATTACGTAAGTCATCGAGTTTGGAATGACTGGCAACTATCTCATCTCTAGCTTTCATCAGATAACATCTGAAACACTTTAGTGTGCTCAACGTAGATGCTTGAATGTAAGCAGACAACGGTTCTTAAATTTAAAACATAAGCTAGGTATTAAGTCCTCCTAAATGGACGTTAATCTCATCTCCCCCGATGTTTTAGATGTGAGAACCTTACATAAGCCCTTAGTAAGGACATCTGCTACATTATCTTTTGATCTCACGTCCAATAGGGAGATTATCCCCTGACTGGTGAGATAGGTCAACCAGGCCTGTTTCATCCTTAGTTGCCTTCGCTTTCCATTGAATAAGGTATTTGTAGCAATGGTTTTTGTGGCTTGATTGTCACAATAAATCGAAATAGAGTTCATTTTTAGACTCGTCATTGGAATGTCCAATATCAGATCTCTTATCCACTCTGCTTCTTCTCCAGCTGAAGCGAGAGCATAGAGTTTCGATTCCATAGAGGATAGTGCAATGCACGTTTGCCTCTTAGACTTCCAAGCTACTGCAGCTCCTCCTAGCGTAAACAGAAAACCACTAGTGGATCGACAATCAGCTATTTCCGAGCACCAAGATGCGTCGGAGTACCCTTCAAGCACTGGAGGATGCCCACTGTAACATAAATCATACTTTTCAGTGTACTTTAAGTATCTCATTAGCCTGTCTAAGGCGTCATAGTGGTCCTTCCCAGGGTTACTGGTGAATCTACTCAACATGCCGACCGTAAAGGCTATGTCAGGTCTAGTGCAGGTGGTAGCGTACATGAGACTTCCTATGAGTTTGGAATAATCCAACTGTCTAATAGCTGAACCTTCATTCGGTTTCAGTCTACTATTATAGTCGTATGGAGTCTCAGCCTTTTTGCTCTTATCGTAACCCCATTTTTCCAGTAGATTCCTAATGTAGTGACTCTGACTCAGGGTAATACCCTTTTTTGTGAAGTTCACTTCCATTCCTAGGATGGTTTTCACCTCACCTAGGTCTTTCATGCTAAATTGTGTCGTCAAGGCAACTTTCACGTCTTTCACTTCAGACTGATCAGTGTCCAGAATTAGCATGTCATTAACGTACAAGCATATGATGACTACTTTATTTGCACTTGTTCTTACGTACAGACATTTATCTGATAGACTGGATTTGAAACCCAAGCCTTTTACACAGGTGTCAAATTTTTCATGCCACATTTTAGGTGCTTGTTTTAATCCGTATAGTGACTTAATCAACTTACAGACCTTATTTTCTAGACCTTCTATGACGAACCCTTCAGGCTGGTGCATGTAGATCTCCTCAGTCAGATCTCCATTAAGAAATACAGTCTTGACATCCATCTGATGAACAGTGTAGTGTTCAATAGATGCTAGTGCGAGAAGAATCCTAATTGTCGCATAGTGACATACAGGTGAGTATATATCAAAGTAGTCTACACCACTCACTTGAGTGAAGCCTTTGGCAACTAGACGTGCTTTGTATTTTGCGATACTCCCATCAGGATTTAGCTTCTTCCTCAGAACCCACTTATTTCCAATGGTTTTAGCCCCTTTGGGCAAATCGACCAAAGTCCATGTGTTGTTCTGCATAAGAGAGTTCATCTCTTCGTCTATGGCTTCTTTCCATAATAGAGAGTCTCTAGATCGCATCGCTTCCTTATAAGTGGATGGATCAGCTTCAACTTGGTAAGTCACGAAGTCTGTACCGAAGCTTTTGGGCATTTTCTCTCTACTAGATAGCCTTCTGGTATCTAAACCAAACGTGTCTACAGGCTCAGTGTCAGAGTTACGTTGTCCTGGCCCAGCTAAAGGCTCAGTACTAGTGACTGGCAGACCTGGCAGAGTCAGGTTCTTGTCCTTAAGGAACTTATCCTCAAAGAAGACAACGTCTCTTGATTCTATTACAGTATTTGTGGAGAGATCCAGAAACCTGTCTGCAGCACTATCATCTGCACATCCTAAGTAGATGCAGGTATTTGTCCTGGGTCCAATCTTAGCTCTTCTAGAGTCTGGTATCCTAACATAAGCGATACAGCCCCAGGTCTTAAGATTGTCAAATCTAGGAGGCCTCTTAAACCAAAGCTCGTAGGGTGTCTTAGTCAACTTAGCATGGGGAACTTTATTAAGAATGTGATTTGACGTGAGGACGGCTTCACCCCAATAGGCCGCAGGCATGCCGGCAGTCAGCAACATGAAATTCAACATCTCTGTTAAAGTCCTATTTTTTCGCTCAGCGATACCGTTGGATTGTGGTGAATACGGGGCAGTCGTTTCAGGAATTATGTCATTGCTGGCAAGAAAATCTCTGAACTTTCCCGAGACGTATTCGCCTCCTCTATCACTCCTTAGCTTTTTAATTTTCATGTCAAGTTGATTTTCAACCCTATTTTTGAATATACGAAATTTTTCAAAAGCTTCATCTTTGGTTTTAAGAAGATAAATGTGACTGAATCTAGAGTAGTCGTCGATAAAAGTTATCAGATACTTCCGACCTTCTCGGGTGACATAACTTTTGTAGTCATAAATATCGGAATGTATTAACTCTAGCAATTGTGTGCTCCTAGAAACCTGACTAAAAAGTGTTCTAGTTATCTTAGTTTGAGCACAAATTTCACAATTTTCAAATTTGGTTTTTGTGTCGAGGGGTATGTTGTGAGTTCTAGCTAGCATGAGTAGTTTTCTATAATTGACGTGTCCTAGTCTTGCATGTAAAGTCTTAGGATCTATCAGATTTGAGCTGACCTGATTTACTACTTCATGTGCTAGACTCAGCCTATACATCCCATTAACAACATAAGCGGAACCAAAGTAATGTGAGTGAACCATTAGGGTTACCCGACCACCACTAATGTTAAAAGACATACCCGCATCGCACAACAGACTAATCGAAATTAAATTAGCAGCTAATGTCGGTATTAATTTAACATTTTTCAAAGTTAGAGTCTTACCTGAGGAGAGAGTCAGGGTAGCGTTGCCGACCTTCAGCACGTCAGCTACAGCTCCATTCGCAACAGTGACAGTCTCTTCCACCTCTTTTGCATCCTCCAGAAGCTTTGGGTTGTTGCAGACGTGGCAGGTAGCACCTGAGTCGAGCCACCACTCTGAACTGGCCGTCCCGTTACCGACCATGGCAACAATGTCGGTAGGCGCAGTCTGATACACCATGTTGGCCTGATTTTCAGTCCTTGGTGTGCTGGTGTCGCCCCGTTTGGGCTGACGGCACTCGGAAGCACAATGACCCCACTTATTGCAGTTGTAGCACTTGCCTTTGAATTTCTTCTTTATCTGTTTGCTGGTGGCAGCAACTGCGGGTGCACTGGTCGGTGGACGAGTCTTCCCAGGCTTAGGCTTTCGCTTAGGGTGCGTGATCATGTTAGCAGTAGAGGACTGCTTGCTGATCGTCTCTATAGCGTGCCTAGTCCGGTTCTCATCCTCAATGCAGATGAAGCGCTTGAGGTCTTTAAGACTCACCTGCGTCTTCTTCCGGTACATCTCAGTCTTGAAAGAATACCAGGCCGAAGACAACTTGAAAATAATCGCCGCTGCAACGAATCCATCTGGCAGAGGGATATTCTCACTGTTGAGCTTGTCCACCAGACTTTCGAACTCAGCAACCTGTGGCAGGATTTCCCTTTCCTCAGTGAAGGTGAATGCCATAAACTTGTCCACCAGGTGCGTCTTGGACATGTTCTCCTCCTCCTTGAATTGCTCTTCTAAAGCTTCCCAGATCTCCTTGGCCCTTTGCATCTTGTCGTACGTCTCTGCAAGCCTGTTGGAGAGGCAATTCAGAATGTAGTCTCTGCAGAAGTCCTCGTCGTTGACCCACTGATCTTCATCTTCGCTTCCTTTGACGTCCTCAAAGACAGTCTGCACTGTGTAAAAGATGTTCAGGTACTTCACGCCGAACTGAGTGTTGCGCTTCCAGGCACTGAACTCGGCGTTGGAGAATTTCTCCAATTTGATCATCGGCACAGGAGACGAGTGATTGAACGCCTTCGACATTGTGTGTCTCCTTCCAAACGATAGTATACTACTAGCAATCTAAATCACAAGCAGAAAATACCAGAAAGAGATCACCTGAGCCGCGGGGACGATGAGTTCTTCAGATCCAACCCAAGAAAATTGATAGTTCCTCTAGCAGAGAACTGGAGATCGGCCTTTCTATGATTCAACCTGCCCAAGATGCAAGCAGCAAGAACACAACTTGATCTACACTTAGGAGGAAGGATCAAGATGATTGATCTGGATCTATTGATCTAGATATGGACTTCCAGCAGCGTTCAAAAGAGCAGCGTGAAGGTCCTCCTCTTATTTCAGAGATCAGCAAGATCTTCTTCTTCGATTGGTTCCTCCTTCTCCGACAAAGAAACGATCGTGTCCTGGATCTGCAGAACTTGATCGACAACGACGATCTCACCGAAAACTGGAGAAAAACCAGAGCAACAGCGGTCGGCGATTTCACCTTCTCCGGTCGGCCCTTCTCCTTTGCAGGCAGGCGGAAATTCTTAGTGACGACGATGTCGCGATTTCGCACAGGAGCGGAATTTCTCGATCTTCTTAGCAATCGGCGGCAACCAAAGAACACCGAGAATCTGGAGCGCCTCCTTCGCCTTCGGCTAGGGCAAACAGAAGATCAAGGCGGCGCGACCTAGATCCGGCGGAGGCGTCGGGCTACTCCTATTCCGATCGACGGACGCTGCAGGGAAAAAAAACGCGAAGGCTGCGGGCTTCCTTCTTCCTCGCGAGCGGCGGCAGATCGAACGACGCGATCCCTCTTTTCCGCGGTGACGATCGACGACAGAAGCAGGAATCGAGCGGCGATTCAGAAAAAAATCGCGAATGGGGAGAGAGGGCCACGGGAGCGGGGCTAGGGCAAGAGGAAAACTTCGAGAATGTTAAAGTGCTCGAAACATCCGCGTAACCATCAAGTTTGGAATGGTCTCCTCGTTGCCCCTAGCTAGGGTATTTATAGGCGAAACCCTAAATCCCCGACTACGGGTTTGGATGCCTATCGGATCCTAATCGACCCGTTAAGGAGCCCATACACACGTATATAAATATACCTCAACACCCCCTTACCCATGTATTTTGTGTATAATTTCATGTAGCTCCAACTGTCTTGATGCTCAGCTAACTGTACTTCATCTTGCTATCACAACAGGACCTATTATCACTCAACTCTCCAATGGAGATCAAATTCTACTTTGAGCCTGAAATGTACATCGCCATGCTGATCTTTCACACAGCCCCAGTAGAAGTTCTGATGCGGCCGCAAAGTCTTGGTTCAACTCAATCCGGACAAGAATGTACTTATGGGGATTTGAATTCTAGCACTAGTTTTGATGGAGTTTGTAGGCCATCCTTATTAGCCCCTTTACATTATGCACTTTGATATTTTTATGGGCATTGATATGTTATGGTATGTGATCCTGGTTTGTGGTTTCCTATTCATTCTTCTTTATTTACACTATGTTATGATTGCCTGACGTGATAGGCGTCATGTGGCAATGGTTAACCCGCCTACTAGCGCTATTGCAGGGCAGGTACCCTGGGCATAGGGTCCCCCTTAGCCATGCCCAATTACCGAGTGTTGGTGCATATAATGATCCCATGACTTTACGCTCTTCCAAGAGAGAAGTGGAGGAGGCACTGCAAGCGGTTAGATACTTTGAGGTCGTGATGGAAAAGTAAAAGGGAAATGAGAGAATGCTACAAGTGGCGAGACCAAGCTTCTCGCGATTTCATACTCATCACTGGATGACTCGGGGTTTTAAATTTTTAATGTTTCATGCCTTCAGTAGTTCGATTTCACGGGCTCATTTAATCATTCATCTTACTATTAGTAAATGAGTAATAATAATGGCTGAACTATTGACCACAGTCCCTATTAAATCACAGGTGCTTATTTAATCTAGTATTATATATTATATTTGTATTAGAAAATATTATATTTATAATATTCAGGGTGCGATGTGGTTTATACGGTTTTGCGTTGCCGAAAATTGAACCGCACCGCAAACTACTCGGTTTTTCAATCACCTGCACCACAACCAAATCGTTTGGTGTTGTGTGGTTCGATTTTGTGGTTTTTATGTAATTTTGGTTTTCAGCTTTTAGTGCTAGCCTTGGCAAGTCAAAAAGATGTTCAATGCCACAGTTTTCAAGAACATGCTTGCACTCTTCATTTGATTTTGAGATTACTGGCAAATCAACCAATCAATGGGTAGTTATAGTTCTTATATGGCTACGACCTCGGGCTTGCATTAGCTTTATGCCCGCTCGATGAACAAATGTGATTGCCTTACAAACAAATTTGATCACAGGGCGAACACATTTGTTCGCTCGGCGAGCACATTTGATCACTTATTGAACATAATTGTCCGCAGAGCAACAATATTTTTAACCAAGTGAACATGTTCGTCGGGTGAGCAAATTTGGTTGCCGGGTGTACATAAGCAAATTTGCTCCTTCGATTGCCCAATGAGCAAATTTGCTCGTCCGACGAATAATTGTGCTCGTTCGACAACATTTGCTTGCTGGGCAGGCGTAGGAGCAAATTAATTTTGAAGGAGCATAAAATGCATTTTCGATTGACCTAGGGCTGATGCAAATTTTCACTCGTTTTTGTTCACTTGGATATCAGTTGGGTTCACTTCGAGGCGTGCAATATTTATTAAAATGGAGCCATGCGTGAACTGTTCACTTGGAGACGGGACGCATATCCCAATCACGACCGCCCCATCTCCAAATCTGAAGGCGAGGACTGCATAAAAATCTAAACGCGTATATTTGGAAGGAAAAAAATTCTTGGTACGTGCGCACACCTATTTTTGCTCAAAAATACGACCGTATTTCTCAAATACGATTTATTGAAAAGTGATGGCAGCACAGCCCAAAAATATCTTTGCGGTTCAAATCGGGGATCTCACGGCATTATTTACTCCCGCATAAGTTATTTCATTTGGAAAGACATTTTCATCATTTTCAAGCGGCGTTTACAAACGCGATCTTTGAAGAAAATGGAGAAAACCGTGTAGGCTTGTCGTAGCTCCCCCAATTTTGCGTTTCTCTAAAAAAAGGTAATTGTTATGAGCAAACCTATTTTGAATAGCTGCAACCCAACTTTTAAAATAAAAACTCTTAAACAATTATTTTAAATGTTATGGTAAAATTGATAGGGACAAACCATTTCCCCATCATGTCGAGAAGAGCGAGTCATACACGACGACATCGCCAACGCCTCTCTCTTCGCCGCTGCCGTTGCCGTGGACACCGCCGCTAACGTCGCCGCCGATGCTGCCGTCGACACCGCCGCCAACGCCTACCGCAAGCCATACGCGATGACACCTACCACACATCCTCGCTTCTGATCACTGCGGGAGCTCCAGATTTATTTGTGTCGGACATCCTTGTTTATCTTCAACTCCTTTGATCTGAAGCAAGCTGTGGATTTAAAATTTTCTTTACGTATTTCTTATTTTCATAATTTATTTTCTTATTTCTTCAACAAAGAAAAAGAACATTGAAAAATTGCACTCATTATTAAAAGAAAATTTCTACGATGAATTTGAAATTTTGTAATACGTTAAATTTTATAATATTTTTGTTAAATTATTTGCTCAAATTTTATTAAATAATTTTTTAAATAATTTATATTAATTTATACGTAACAATTTAGTTTGGACCTATGAATTTTAAATTTGTTTGGAGCTTTCACAAATTAATGTGCTTATAACAATTACCAACAAAAAAAACCTAGAGCTCTCGCGCGGGTCTCCGTTTCTTCCCGAAATCGAAAAGCACGCTCCCGTCTGTCGATCCTTCTTCCTCGCCGATCCTTCTTCCTCGTCGACGCTCCCGTCTGCCGATCCTTCTTCTTCCGCCGTCTCTCTCTTCGAGCTCCGACGACTTCTCCGTGCTCCGCCGCTCCCGTCCATACATGGAGTTGCATATCTTCTTTTTATGATTGATTACTAGATTTATGAATATATCAAATTACATGTTAAGTATTTTAATGATGTTTTTTTTCTTCTAATTATTTTGTGCATTCGTTTTTGCCTTTATCAGATTCTACAATTCTCTTCCTCCTGTAACCAAAGCATATGGGAGCTTGTGTTTGCTGACTACGGCAGCATACCAGTTGGGGCTGTTGAATCCTCTTTATATTTCCTTAAATTTTCCGCTAGTGTTTTCGCAATTCCAGGTTAGACTATTTACCCTTTTTAAGTTATAGCTCTGAGATGTAATTGAATACTTATTCTTCTGTATTGTCACAATTGTATCTGGTTCAAATTTTAAGTTTCTATAATTTCCTTTTATGCATTGATTCTCTCCGTTGATATGCTATACAAGTTGAGATTTTTTTTTGGCTACATATACATCTTGCTGCATATATGATCGTCTCATTACACAAGAGATTTCTCGAAAGCGTCTACCTTATGGATTATCTTGCATTCTTAATTAATTACATATTTTGTCTTTTTTTCATCATGTAGGGGGTCTCCATCTTATATAATGAGCCATAATTAGAGAGTGATGATATCTTAGATCATTTTGGTTGTTAGGACTCTCATACGAGAGAAGAGCTGTTAGAGGGAGGGATCCTACCCTCAAGAGTTGGATTTTGAGTATACCTTGATATATTGTATTTTTGTTTCAACTAATCTTTTCTTGTTTGGTTTGACGATAGCGAGTGTCTATTCGGCTGGTCTGACCTATTTCTCTCCGCCCGCTGTTCCTTTGGTTCGTGGAGAACCTTTTTTTTCTTTCTCTCCGCCCATGGCCATTGGTGCAGAATCGTTGCAGGCATGCTTCAACCGAATAGACTCCACCTTAGCCGACATCCTTGCCATGGTGTGTGGGCTTCATCAAAGTCTTTTGCGCTTCCTTCTAGTGCACGCCACAACTGCCCCCACAACGATCCGCCACGCCTCCACACTGATAGCGAACAATGGCTGGCTTCTTCAATCCACCACCACTGTCAACTAGTAATCACATCCAACAAGCTCGTCTAGCCTCATCGCCAAATCTAGCATTGATTGCATCCCCTCCTCAACCAACAAAGATGTTTTTTGTTCCAACCATGTCCTGTAAGTTCTGCCACGTCATCGAACAAAACAAGTTCCAATCTTAGAATGTGACCCACAACCCCCACCCCACTCTGTCGACCATATCATTTCCATGAGATCTCCTTCCCCTTCAATGTCTGCATCCGACAATAGAAACTGTGATTTCAATCATCGGCATCCCTGCACTGTTCTCGTTTCTGAGCTTGAACCATTCGTCGGAAATGCCCCCATCGACTCCCACGCCATGCTTCGGTTCAAATCACACACTCCAACTTGTGCCATGATGCCGACAAAACTCGGTTTTCTCCATGCTATTATACCCGTTTTAGTCCCTGCAACCCACACTAACCCCACCCCGCTTCTCAGCTATGGACCCCTTTCCTATGCCCCCCTCCATACCCTTTTCAATATACAAGTGAAAGTGCGCGAGGGACCCTACACTTGATCGCCCCCGTCACTTTTAGACATCCTGAGATGACAATACTACTAATACTACATACATCTAACACACTATCACTTACATTTTGAAATTTATTACTCTTTTTTCATAAAAATTATTTAGTATAGTTGGTAGACGGTGTTTGTCTGACACTCTCTCGGGTTCAAAACTTACTAACCTTACCTTGATAATTTAATGATCCATATTAACTTGATTGCCCTCCCCTTTAACCAGAGTGCCACATTATTTTTATTTTTAATGTAGTAAAGATTAGACTTAATCTTTCCTTCCAGTGGGCCCAACGACAACTACATAAATCAAAGGCATTTCTCTATAGTCTTTTCTTTTAAACTCTTCCAGTTTCACACAAGCTACCCAACACATGCTTTTCTTCACCTTTTAGAACCTAACGGATCCCATCATCAATTTTGATGCAACCTGAGTTGCATCTTTATTTTATTTTTATTTACCGCTTTTTTTTATGTAGCGCACGTCTTCATGCATGTTTGTGTTTTATTTTCCTTGCATGTTATTAGTGCATGCATGTTTTGTTTTGCGCATGTCACAAGTGCATGTTTTTACGACTTATTGGTGTGACCGAACAATAAGTTCATGAATGAAATGGAGTCAATTTATGTTGAGTGATAATTATGACAAACTTTGAAAAATATATATTGTTATTAAGTATTTTAAATATTTTAATTTTTGAAACTATCATTAAGTACGTTAATTTTAGAAATTATAATTTTAGAATTGGGAATACTAAATGAGAGGATCTCTTGAATTAATTCTTCTTTATTTCATTGAATACCTGATATTAAGGTTCCTAGCCGGTTCATTCTAAACTTATGAAAATTTCCCCATTAAATTCATTTTAACCCTTTGAAAACTTCCCCCATCAAATTCATTCTAAACTTTTGAAATTGTTTTATTTAATACCTTTTTTGAAACCCAATCCCTAAAGCTCCTTTAAACACATCCAACCCACCCCCATTGAATGCAGCCTGAAAAAAACCAAAAGCAAAGTTTCTCTGTTTTCGGATATCCATTTCGACGACCTATCTTCTGCTCCCAACAGTCGACATTCACACGCCTAGCAGTTTATATTGTCCTCCGCTCCCAGCAGTCAATCTCCAACATCAACCAAATAATATTTTCCTGTAAATTTTTTACGTATAATAATGTGTAATGCTAGGGGAAGATCAAAGTTATGCAAATCAAAATATTAAAAGGACCGAAAAATTGTAACTTCGGTCCATCAGGGCACATTGAAAATTGCGACTACCATGAGTTGAACTCTCACATCCGGCCATCACAAATGCGAAACACATATTGAAATCACAAACGCCTATAGCATTCTATGTTTTTGTGTCATGTCGTCCAATATACAAAATTTATTGATCAGTAGGAACTCGTGCATCCGCATGTGTTCCATCAATCACGCCTATTTAGTCTTTAAAGTATGTCATATATCAAACATCATTTAATAACTGTAGACAAACACTCAAATTTGTAAATACTCTTTCTATATCTCAATACAAGGTATGAATACATATTTATAGGAGGGAGAAAGAGAGAAGAGATTCCTATACATGAAGTGGGACTAAAGAGGAGAAAAGAAAAATAAACAAGAAACATGGGCTATATGGTCCCCTTTACATGGGCTTTTCTAACACTCCCCCGCAAGCTGGAGCGTACAAGTCGTATGCACCAAGCTTGGATAACAACTGATAGAATAAGGTGTTTGGTAGAGCCTTTGTGAGGATATCAGCGACTTGTTCAGTGCCTGGAACATGTTTTAGTTCGTTCTTCTTCATTTGAACTTTCTCCCGGATAAAATGACAGTCTACTTCAATATGCTTTGTTCTCTCATGGAAGACTGGATTCTTTGCAATATGTATAGCTGTTTGGCTGTCACATAGCAGAAGGGAAGGTGATGGAAGTTTTACCCCGAGATCGACAAGAAGGCTTTCCAGCCACGTTAGCTCAGAGACAACCTAAGCCATTGATCGGTACTCTGCTTCTGTTGAGGATCGAGCCACAACGGCTTGCTTCTTACTTCGCCAGGTGATGAGATGACCCCCAAAATAGGTACAAAAACCACTGGTTGATCGACGATCATCCAAGGACCCGGCATAATCGGCATCAGAATATGCAACTAATCTCGGAGTAGAGGATGAGGTCTTGTAGACAAGTCCTTGACCCGGAGCAGTTTTCAGGTATCTGAGGATGCGCTCAACAGCATGAAGGTGCGAGGTGCGCGGAGCATGCATAAATCTGCTGACCACTCCAACGGCGAAGGATATATCTGGTCTAGTAACTGTTAGGTAGATTAATTTTCCAACAAGTCTTCTATTATTCCGGATTCTGAAGAGGAAGATCAGTGTCGGAGGCATGAGCACACAACTTCTGATTTGCGTCCATTGGGGTGGTAGTAGGCTTGCATCCGGAGTAACCAGCATCCGGAGTAACCAGCATCCCGAAGGAGATCCAGGCAGTACTTTCTCTGGGAAATGACAAGACCGTCTGGCCGTCTCGCGATCTCAAGGCCAAGGAAGTACTGGAGTTGACCCAGATCTTTAGTTTGGAAAACGGAGCTAAGGTGCTGTTTAACTGTTTGGATGCCCTTTGAGTCGTCTCCAGTAATCAAGATGTCATCAACGTATACCAATAAGAGAACAGTTCCAGTTGTTCGATGCCGCGTAAAGAGGGAAAAATCCGCAGAGCTTCGAGTAAAACCGACTTCCCGAACTGCCTTTCAGAATTTATCAAACCATGCCCGAGGAGATTGTTTGAGACCATAAATGGACTTTTTCAGATGACATACTCGAGACTCCCCCGTGGTCTCAAACCCGGGAGGTTGCTGCATGTAGACAGTTTCCTGGAGGTCGTCGTTTAGGAAAGCATTTTTGATATCCAGTTGGTGTAATGTCCATTGCCGATGAACTGCCACGGAGAGAAGGACACGGACGGTATTCAACTTCGTGACTGGAGAGAAAGTTTCCTCGTAATCAAGTCCGTGTTGTTGAGTGAAGCCACGAGCCACCAGTCGGGCCTTGAGACGGTCAATCGTGCCATCTGGAGCATGTTTGATAACAAAGACCCATTTACAGCCAACGGGTCTCTGACCTGGAGGGAGAGGTACCAGATTGCAGGTTTGGTTCGCCTAGAGAGCCGTCATCTCTTCGTCCATAGCCGCCCGCCAGCCAGGATGATGCAGAGCTTCCTGCACAGTGTTAGGAATAGAAATAGAAGAGAGGGAGGTGGCAAAACTGTGGAGTGCTGGAGAGAGGCGATGTAATGATACATAGTTCGCCAGGGGATGAGCGGTAGAATCTGGTGCCGGATCGTCAGAGCGCGAAGCATCAGAGGTCGAAGCCGACTGCATTGGGGTAACGGAGACAGGGTGGCGATGGGTGTAAACACGTATAACAGGTGGCTGGGGAGGAGGGAGGGTCTTATTTGCCAATGGAACAAGGAGGGCCTTGTTCGGACTTGGTGGGGAGGACGGAGTGGTAACCGGAATAGCAGGACGTATGACGGCGGGTGGGGAAGGTGGAGAATCGGAGGTAGAGAAAAAAGTGAGATCTTCCCGAAAGGTCACATCGGCAGAGACAGTCACCTTCCGAGTAGCTGGGGAGTAACAATGTAACATACATAGCCCTTTTGGGTCCGGGAATAGCCAACAAAGATCTGTTTGGTTGCCCGGGGGTCCAACTTGTCCATAGAGGGACCAAGAGTGTGGACATAGCAAACGCATCCAAATATGCGGGGTGGAAGGGAGAATGGAGGAGTAGAAGGGAACAGAAGGCTGAATGGGGTGGCATTGTGGAGAATTGTTGACGGAAGACGGTTGATGAGGTAACAGGCCGTGGAGAGAGCGAAGTTCCAGTAAGATTTAGGAACTTGCATCTGAAGCATGATGGAGCGAGCCACATCGAGTAGATGTCGATTCTTACGTTCAGCTGTTCCGTTTTGTTGCGGGGTATAGTCACATGATGTTTGGTGAATAATCCCGAATTCAGAGCAGAGGTTTGCAAATTCATGTCCAGTGTACTCGCGGGCATTGTCCGTTCGGAGAGTTTGGATAGTGGTGGAGAATTGGGTGCGGGTCTCGAGGAGGAATGCCCGAAAGATCTGTGGAAGCTCAGAGCGATCACGAAGTAGGTAGAGTCATGTCATCCGAGAGTAATCATCAATAAACGTTAAAAAATAACGATAATCAGAAATGCTAGTAACACGGTATGGTCCCCAAATATCAGAGTGAACTAACATAAAAGGAGCAGCGCTCCGGGTACAATGAGATTGAAAGGATGAACGCGGCTGTTTGCCGTAAACACAGGTTTCACACTGAAAAACAGGTAAAGATACATCAGGAAGAGCCTTCTGGAGGATGGGTAAAGGGGCATCCCCAAGACGGCGATGCCAATCGACGGAGGAGACAGACGCCAGGATAGCTGGAGGGTCATCAAGGATGTAGAGCCCGTTCTGCAGTCGACCCTTATCAATAATAGTCCGGTTCTGTTGATCCTGTATCAGAAAAGAGGAAGAAGTAAAGGTTACTGAGCAGTTTAAATCTGTAGTAAGGCGACCAACAGAGAGTAAATAAAAGGAGAGCCCGACACGTGAAGAGCGGAGCGAAGAGAAAGAGACGGAGTGAGAGGGATATCAGCAGAGCCGACAACAGGAACCGTGTCCCCATTAGCCACGGTAATACACCTGGGATGTGACGAGTGGAGGTATTGTTGTGGTCGCCGAGAAATAATGTGATGAGTAGCACCAGAATCCACTATCCAATGTGGACTTGTGGAGAGATGGGCCATACCTTCATGGGAGATAGAGGAGGCAGAGGCAACCGAGGCTGGAGGGCGACTAAGCAAACCATGGAGTTGTTGCAGCTGAAGGCGGACCTCGTCAAGATCAGACCGAGAAGAGGAGTCGGTAGCAGCAACAGTAGCCTGTGGGCGAGGAGGAAATCCATGCTTCCGATAGCAAACAACCTCGTGGTGACCATCCTTCCCGCAGAAAGAACACTTTAGGGGTGGTTTGCCGCGACCTCGGCCTCGCGAGCCAGAACGTCCCCCATGAGTAGACGAGGGAAGCGGGAGAAGGGGAGCCGAAGTTTGCTGAAGTAGAGCTGGTGATGGAGGGGCCGGACAATCAGGAGGAGGCGAGACCTTAAGCAGCATGGCACACACATCGGACAGAGAGGGAGTAGCCGCGGAAGAGAGAATCTGTGCCCGAATGCTCTGTAGATGAGGCGGAACACGAGCCATTATCATGGCTACGCCAACAGCCTCTTTCTGAGCACGTTGTGTCGCAACATCCAGCGTGGGAGGTTGATGCTGAATCCATGCTTCGACCAGAGTCTTGGCCCGAGCCACAAAGGACGTGAGGTCGGATGCTCCGCCACCATCCAGATGTTGGAGATCAGTGATGATATCGTAGAGGTGTTGTAGACTGTCTTTACCTGAGTAGAGGGCTTAGAGCTCATCCCTCATGGCCTTGGCAGTTTCATGATACATGACCATGCGGTATGGTTCACTATCCAGAGAGTTGAGGAGCCACGTCTGCACCCGACCGTCATTGCGTAGCCACTCATCCGTTGGAGGAACCGGAGCAGCTTGGGTGAGGTGATGAAGAAAGCCTTTCGATTGAAGGACACGGCGAACCGAGTGCACCCACTCTGTAAAGTTCTTCTTGCCGGTCAAGGCGATAGTCTTAATCCGCAACTCATCGCGAATTTCAGTTACAGGAGCCGGGCGGTCAGTAGAAGAGACCGACGGAACAGAAGATTCAGGAGAGGAGCCCATGACCAGGGGGGAAGAGATGCATGCCGCGGTTAGGCAAGGAGACCGCGCGAGAAGACCACCTGAAGCGGACAGTCAGAAAGGCGCCCGAGCAGGCTAACCGCATCGTTTAGGCAAGGAGACCGCGCGATAAGACCACCAGAGGCGGACAGAGAGAGGCGGAAGCAGGAGAGGCCGCACGGTCACGGTGAAAGAAGACCAGCGGCAAGAAGCCACGACCACGTGCGGAAGCCGCTGCGAATAGAGAAGAGGCTGCGAGTAGAAGAACGCGAGCGGGCAAGCGGAGGAAGCCGCGAGTAGAGAACTCGAGCGGTCAGAAGACGATTCCGCGAGTTGAGAGAACTCGAGCGGGTACGAGAAGGAAGCCGCGAGTGGAGAACTCGAGCGGGCAAGAGGAGGAAGCCGCGAGTAGAAAACTCGAGTAATTGAAGCAAATCAACAAATATGATCTTCGATATCCTGAAAGAATCGAAAAATCTCACAAGATGTCCATTAAGAAGTTCCGCAATCCATCTTGCCCTAGTTTGATGCGATGTCATGCGTGCATTACTTATTGATGATAATGAACTATCCTCGTGCAACTGGCACCCGACCGATGTAAATATTGTTGACCACAAGTATCTTTATTATGAACAAGTATGTTACTCTCTGTTTAGTCTCCTCACTAAAACTATCTGAGCTATCCGATGATGACATCAAAACTGCACAACAAGCATAAATGTTAACATCAATACAATAAACGTCTATGCAACATGCTACATATATTTTCATTTCATAATAGTTCCATAAACATATATAGCAGATAATAAATAAAGTATCATGCATGAACTAACACGCACATATTATAGTTCCACAAACATATATAACAAATAATAAATATAAAGTCTAACAAACATCACAAATAGGAAACCCTTCATGCTACATACAGAGTTCAACATAAACAAAGTTTGACAAACAAAACATTAAATAAACTACCACGTATTATTTTTTATCGCGCCACCAACCATTTAACTTTGAAATCTTCTGGAATGCTCGTAAAAATTTCTCTGTTGACCTTGTCCCTAAGAGACATGGTTAAGTAATCATAAAAATCAAAGTCTCCAATGATAGCTAGATATTTTGCAAGTTATGCGATTGTTTTAGGATTTTAAATAGGGCAGAAGATATTTGGATTTTAGGAGGCTCTATCATGCAACAACCAATTATACGTGATGTTTCAACTATCTCATTCATCGTAGAACTCATTGCCTTCTTATTTCCTCTTTTCTTCTTATTTCCCTTATCCTTCCTCTTCTTATTTGCTTATGAAGGAGTAGGTAATTTTTTTATTATTGGCACATCATCATCAAACATATCATGTTTATCAACTGATTTGAGACCTACACTTCTTGAATTGGGTTTCCATGCTAGATCTCCAGTTGCAACCACTTGGTTGAACATCATGTCCATTTTTTCTTCTAATTCTAGAGTTAAGTCGGCGTATCAAAACTTATTTGCATTCGGTACAACCTAACATGAACACATATTTGATTATTAGAACAATTATTAGAGTTACAATAAGTAAATAATAACAAAATCATATTCACCTTCAATCGTTCTTTCCACCACTCATTTGAAAAAACAATAGTTTTACGAATCAGATCCCATCCAAAGTGACCTTGAGAGGGGGTGGGGGGGTGGGGGAGACCTTCTGGCCTTGAATCTCTTCGCACGGAAAGAGGAGGAGCGACGTTTAGGGTTTCCAAAAACTTCAATTTCATCAAAAACTTATGCAACCAACACAACCACCTCCTTTAATACTACGAGGAGGGGTAAAAACGTCCAACCAGCAAGCAACCCCTCCTCTAATACTATGAGGAGGGGAGAGAAAAGTCCAAACCTTACAACATTACATTACAACATAAAAATAAGCTTAAATAAAATTAATTACGGGACCCGCGACTTCCATAGTGAGTCGTTTAGCTCCAACCAAGTAAACCCACGAAGCCCCTCGTCGACATGGCCTCCATCAGCCCGCCCCCCCCCCCCCCCCCCACTTGAGAAAAACACTCCCGCGAGTGCTCGGGTTAAAGAGGAACTTCCGGAGTGAATGCATACAAGTCGCTGGCATTAAAAGTCTTGGAGATATTGAGGTCCGCCGGAAAGTCTATCACATACGCGTTGTCATTGATTTTACCGACCACTGGAAATGGCCCATAATTTTTGGGCATCAATTTGTGATAAGCACCCTCGGGAAGCCGGTCTTTTTGGAGGTATACCATAACCAAATCCCCCACTTCGAAAACCTTCTCCTGGCGATGCCTGTCGGCCATGGCCTTGTACCTTGCGTTTGACTAAATGATCTTCTGCCTAGTCTCCTCTTGAACATCCCTGACTTCCTCTGCAAGTTGAGCTGTCGATTATGGGGTTGCGGGAAGACGAGCTAAATCAAGAGCATGTCGGGGTCCCTTGGTGTACACGATAGAGAAAGGGGAACGACTTGTAGAACCATGGACAACATTATTGTAAATAAACTCCGCCTAAGGAAGTGTGTGACCCCATTGGTTTGGGCGGTCTTGGCAAATACACCGAATGAGGTTTCCCAATGTTTTGTTCACGACCTCGGTTTGGCCGTTCGTTTGTGGATGAGCTGTGCTATTGAACTTGAGGGATGTATCAAACATTTTCCACAACATTTGCCAGAAGTGACTGAGAAACTTGGGATCATGATCGGACGTGATAGAGGTGGGGACACCATGCAAACGCACCATCTCACGAAAAAATAATCGTGCAATGTAAGAGGCATCTGACGTCTTGCGGCAGGGGAGAAAATGAGTCATTTTGGAGAAACGATCCACGACGACGAATACTGAGTCCACACCAAATTGGGTTCGCGGTAACCCCAAGACAAAATCCATAGACAAATCTTCCCAAATGCCATGGGGAACAGGTAGAGGCGTATAGAGACCCGTGTTTTGCACTTACCCCTTATACTATTGGCACACAAAACATTTCCGGACGAAGTTTCCAATGTCTTTCTTCAACTGGCGCCAAAAATAGCGCTGTTGTAAATTGGCCAGCGTTTTGTCACGCTCCAAGTGGCCACTCAAGCCGCCACCATGCAAGTTGCGGTTGAGTTTTTCTCTCAAGGAGGTACGAGGGATGCACAAGCGATTATCTTTTATTAAGAAGCCATCCAAAATGAGAAATTCCTCATGAGAACCGCCCCGTAAACAGGATTGCCTAATTTCCTGAAAATCCTCATCTTCCCCATAGAGCTCGGCTAAGGTGTCGAAACCGATGATCTCGTGGTGTAGTGTGGTCAATAAGCAGCTTCGTCGACTGAGGGCGTCGGCGACAACATTTTTATCCCCCGGTTTTTGATGAATAATGTAAGGAAACTTTTGAAGATAAGAGGTCCATCGAGCATGCATGCCGTCCATTCTCTTTTGGCTATTGATGTATTTGAGGGCCTGATGATCAGTGTATAAAATGAACTCTTTGTGTAGGAGGTAATCCTCCCAATGCTTCAGTGCACAAACAACATAAAATTCCTGGTCATAGAACGATCACTTCCGCCTGGCGTCGCTCAATTTTTCACTGAAAAAAGCTACGGGCCTCTTCTCCTGTGACAAGACGGCTCCAATGCCAACGCCGATGACATTACACTCGACTTCAAAAAGTTTCTCAAAACTCGGCAGGGCCAATACGGGGTCGGAGCTGAGCTTGTCCTTGATTAACGCAAACGAGCGTCCGGCTTCGGCGCCCCAAGCAACCGCCCCTTTTTGAGGCAATCGGTCATCAATGTCGTGAGGGTTCTAAAGTCTCTGATGAAACGACAGTAGAACGTTGCCAAGTCGTGGAATGATCAAAGCACCGTAAGAGTGCTCAGAGTCGGCCACTCTCTAATGGCCTGGACTTTCTCGTCATCCACCTGAATGTCATCTGCCCCCACAATGAAACCCAAGAAATTTAGCCTTGGTGCCAAAAACGTGCACTTTTTGAGATGGACAAAGAGTTGGTGCTCTTCCAAAGCCTACAACACCGCTCACAAATGGGAAAGGTGCTCTTCCCGCCCTTTGCTGAAGACCAAGATTTCATCAAAGTAGACTATAACGAATTTACCCAAGAACGGGTGTAGTACCAGTGACATCAAGCGCATAAAAGTACTGGGGGCGTTAGATAAACCAAACAACATTACCTTCCACTCGAACAGGTCGTCCGACGTCTTGAAGGCGGTCTTCCAATCATCCTTCGGGCGGATTCTGATTTGATGATGTTCGCTATGGAGGTTTATCTTTGAAAAAAATTGAGAACCGTCAAGCATATCCAACATATCATCAGGGCGAGGTATCGGGAAGCAATATTTGACGGTAATCTTGTTAATTACACGGCTGTCCACACACATCCTGCAGGAGCCATCCTTATTCGGTACAAGTAGCGCTGGGACATCACAAGGGCTAAGGCCTTCACAGATGAAACCTTTTTTCAATAAGTCTTCAACTTTCTCCCGTAGTATTTGGTGTTCCTTGGGGTCATGCAAAAATGGGGAAGGTTTGGAAGGCTATCTCCGGGAATTAAATCAATCTGGTGTTGTATGTCCCGCAAAGGAGGTGGATGATCGAGGAGGTCCTAGGTGACAATTGCCTTGAATTCTTGCAACAGTTCCTGCACTTCAGGAGGAGTATTGGGCGCCGCTGACTCGCCTGTGGCGTACATCCCATAAGGAACGAGGGCCACCACCTCTTGCACTTCCGCCATTTCCTGTTGAAAAAGACTAGCATCCGCTTGCGTTACCAATAAGCTTTGCCCCATGCCTTGGGAAGGGGTAGATTCGGCTCTGTTTCTGACCCGGGCGACAATCTGAATCTTCTTGGAGTCCCATGTAAAGGAGTACGTATTCTCTCGCCCTTTGTAGGTCACGTCAGTATCATATTGTCATGGTCTCCCCAAAAGAAGATGACTCACGTCCATCTCCACTACATCGCACTTGACGTTCGCGTGGTAGAGCTTCCCAATAGCGACGAGAACGTGACAGCGATGTGTCACACGAACGGAAGGTCCCCTCTGAATCCATCCAATAGAATATGGGCGAGGATGTGGCTCAGTAGGAAGATGTAAGTAGGAGACCAGTCAATTGGCGACAAAGTTCTCGCAATAAGTAGCAAATCTTGTCATGGATTGTTCAGTAGCTTTTGAAGACATTGCAGCGTTGAACATGCTCGTCTAGCCTGGTTGTTGACATTTGAAACATCTGACGGTTGAGGGTTTAGTCGGAAAATCGGTGGCCTTAGTGTCAATATCTGGACTCCTTCCTTTAGACGACGAAGAGGAGGAAGTCATCCGGTTGGCATAATCCTTTCCAGAAGTGTTCCGAGTGGCGGTGTTCGACGGTTCTCCCCATGTTCGCCGCCCCCCGAAACGGCCAGCAGTTTTCTCCAATTATTCGACCTTGAGGTCCATGCTATAAGCTTCCTCGACGGTGCGCAACACATGTAGCCCAATCTTCTCCCGGAGGGATGGCCGGAGCCCGTGCAGAAATCGTGTGACCCTCTGCCCATCGGTTTTCGTTAAGCCATTGCGGTCCGTTAGCCGGCTTATCTCGGATAGATACTCGGTCACTATGCGAGTGCCCTGGGAGCAGCTTTGATAGTACTGGAACAGGTGTTGATCGTAGTCTAGTGGGAGAAATCGATTCTTCAAAAATTTCTTCATTTTGGACCAGGTCCGCGCCGGGTCCTTTCCTTGACGGGATCTATTGAGCTGCAACTGATCCCACCAAACAACCGCGCCAGATTTGAGACGGTAAGCAACCATTTTAACCTGCCAATGGTCTTCCACCTCGGCCATCTCGAAAAATCTTTCAACTTCCGATATCCAATCAAGGAAGTCTTCAATGCCCAAATTACCATGAAACTGAGGGATCTTAGCGCAGCTTGTACCCTGATTCTGATAGGGTTGCTGGTCACCATATGGCGGCAGAAAGGCTGGAGAGGGCAAATCCTCCTCGGAACTAGTATCAGGGGGCAAGGATTCACGCTCGGGAGTATCCTGGGACCTGACAATGTTGCGTGCGCGGTATTGTTGACCGTAGAACCGATCCTCAGGTCTCGCGGCTTCGGATGTGTGTTGGTGCGGAGTGCGTTCGGGCTGCAAGCTAGCAAGAGCAGCTGTGAGAGTCGCCATCTGAGCAGTCATGCCCTCGATTGCTGCCCAGAGATCGACGTTCTCTCGGGGTTTCTCCTCCATACATAAGGAGGGTGGAAAAGCGACGAGAGAATACAAGGACCCGTCGGCAGGAGATAACTGACAGTGAGCGGGGAGTTGGAGGCCGGTGCGAGGCGCGAAGGAACGACAACGATCAAGCGTAGGACTGTAGGAGTTGACCATGCTGCCTTCGATACCAACTGATGTAGAGAGAGGGGGGGAGGAGAACTTCCGGTCTCGAATCTCTTCGCACGGAAAGAGGAGCGGCGTTTAGGGTTTCCGAAAACTTCAATTTCTTCAAAAACTGATGCAACCAACATAGCCACCTCCTTTATTACTACGAGGAGGGATAAAAACGTCCAACCAGCAAGCAACTCCACCTCTAATACTATAAAGAGGGGAGAGAAAAATCCAAACCTTACAACATAAAAATAAGCTTAAATAAAATTAAATACGGGACGCGCGGCTTCTTTCGTTGGTCGTTTCGCTCCAACCAAGCAAGCCCACGAAGCCCCGTGTTGGCATGGCCTCCATCACAAAGCCTGTCTCGCCCTGCTTTAGCTTTCACCATAACTTACACTCTTTCTTCAACCGATCCCATTTACTTTTCATTTGAGTACGAACATATGTGACGGCGCGCCACGACCGACACAAGTGTATTTCCGCAGGAGGCGGTGATCCGCTGCCCGGGCGGACGATCAGAGCCTGTGGTTGTGTCTGGATGGTCAATCCGATTTGGGATTCTTTTATTTTATTTTTATTTCAGTTGTTTTGAGCGGTTATGGTATTAGGGCTATTGATATGTATGCATGTGGTGGTTCAAGGGATCGAAGGTTTTGGCATTTTCCCCAGAATCGTCGGTCTCCAATCGGTGTGACGCCGATCCGCTCCATCTTTCTTCCTTCCGGTGTGACGCCGGGAAGCCCACTTCTCCGCCTCGTCTCCTCCGGTGTGATGTCGGTAATCCTCTCTCTGCCTACTCTTCCTCCCTGGTAAGCCCTCCTGCTCTTTCTCCGACCAGCCCGCAAGCCCCAACACCGCAAATCTTCCTCACCTACTTCATCGCCTGCTCCTGTTCAAACACTGTTCAAACAAGCATATAGTCCAGATTTTCATTTCTGTATTCTGATATTGCAAGCACCTTGGAGGCCCTCTGACGACCTCCGTTGCCGCCGCCTGCACGTGTAAATTGTGGTTTGCAATTTTATTCTCTTCTGTTTTTTTATTTTGGAAACTCATATTGTGGTGGATATTTGTCTTATTGTGCTATTAGTTCAGTCGTTGTGCAACTTGCAAGATTTATTCCGCTTGTGCTTAAAATTATTGCGCCTCTTTCGCTTGCTAAATTAATAGTTTGTTCTGTTTTAATTATTTTTGTGACTGCACGTGCCCTGCTGATAAATTTTAAAGTAATTAATTATTTGCTGCAATTTTCGTAGCGGATCACTTGTGCACTTGCATTACACCTCATCGCATTTAGGAACCCCTATCGAGTCGACCTGCCACTGCATCAATATGCCTAACCCGTGCGTATTAAAAAATTATTCGTCAGGTTGTTCCATCAATCTCTGCTTGAGTGAGTTGTTGGTCTATTGTCCAACTCTATTTCTTTCAAGCATAGATCGCAAAATATCATAACATATTGACCTCCCATGTTGCAGAAACACCGCCATATCTATGTTTAACCATGGATTATTCATTGGATGAAATAAAAATATAAATGTTATAAAAAAGAAAATACATAACAATAACATACAGATAATATACATATACAACACACAGACACAGTCACACAGACACAGACACACACACACACACACTAAACCCTATAATTAATTACTTTAAAATTTATGTATGTTATTGTTATGTATTGTCTGTGTGTTGTGCAGCTTGCATGATTTATTCCGCTTGTGCTTAAAATTATTGCGCCTCTTTCACTTGCTAAATTAATAGTTTGTTCTGTTTTAATTATATTTGTGACTGCACGTGCCCTGCTGATAAATTTTAAAGTAATTAATTATTTGCTGCAATTTTCGTAGCGGATCAAAAAATTGATTATGATCTTTTTTCTCAAAAAATTATTTTTGTTCTCCCGGGGTAAACTGACTTTTTTTCTTAAAAAATCGATTATGATATTTTGTAAAATATAGACCGATATATTCGATTTTTTTCAGTATACCAGCCGACACAACTTCTGAACATATATATATATATTTTTTGTTAGTTAGTCTAGCAGTATATATCTAAATCACATATATATATATATACTAAAAATTGTATGCTTAAATTAATTAGACTTATTTTTCATTCTTTTAATGTGTTGTTTTTATAATCAATTTTGTATTGTTATTTCACATTATATTTTTCTTATTTCATATTACAAAATTGTGAAAAAGTTCAGCATAATTTTTTTTGTTATTTATGTGATTTTAATATAAATTTATTAAGTATGAAAAGATTTATAATCAATCAAGAATATTTAACTTTTAATTAAATATGAAAAGACTCATTGTTCATTTACTTATTATGTTAATTTTTTTCCTTTTAGAACGTATAATTATACTTATTATGTTAATTTTTTTCCTTTTAGAACGTATAATTATACTTAATATACATAATAATTTTTTATTTATATGATATAAAAATGCAGGGTAAGGTTTTCCTACATTTCACCCTTTTGGTGGGATCCTACACCGGAGCCTCGCTGCGCGAGGATGTCTTGTGCACGGCTACACATAAGATATGAAAATTTAATATTTTATAATATCTCCGACATGTCTCTGACTTCTGACATTTAAAAAACTTAATCTTGCATGTCACCGACATTCAATATCTTCATCCTTAATAGTACACAACAATGTTCATATCAAATAAAGAAGATATTGTTATGGGTTTTCCCGTAGAATGTCGATATCTCTTCAGATAGGTGTCGATATCTCTTCAGATAGGTGGCAGAGATATAGGGGAGATGAGCTAACCCATGTGATACGACAAGGGAGTTGGGCCCAACATAGGGGCTAGGGGGAGGAAGAGGAAGCCATGTTACTCAACCTTAACACTAATTCGAGGATGAGGAGGAGAAGATTATAGTTGTCACTATCAATTACGAAAAATTGTAAGTTTAAGCATCAAAATAGAGATACAATTGTTGAGACAAGCTCGACTTGAACTCTCGAGGGCTAGCTCCTACTAAGAGCCTTTTTCACCTAGGAGTGCCTACACTCACAAGTTCTCAAGATATCAAAATATGAGACTCTATGACTCTCTTATATAGGAAGAAATTTTAGGTACGCGCCCCGCAAAGCTACAGTGTCGTGCGGGGCGCATCACTGTCGTGCACTCGCACATCAAAATTCGTGCGCGATCACTGATGTGCGAGTGCACGACAGTGATCGCGCCCCGCACGACATTGTAGCCGTGCGAGGATCATACGTATAATTTGCTCCTTATATAGGGAGTGAGACACACAAATTACGATAATGCCCCTTAGGGCCACAGGAGCAGAGGGAGATGCGATGCGTGATTAGGAGGTCATATCTATATCCACACTCTCCTCCTAAGTCCTAACAAAACGATCTCGTTCTCAAGTTTGTTGTTCTTAGGGGTCATTTGCGACCGTCAGAGGGTCTCCGAATATATGATCATCGTTTTCAGTTCCCACCAGGACACACAAATCTTTGAAAGCGCATACGTGGGTGGGCGAGTAGTACCGCAGCGAAAGAAAAGGTCCTTGCAGCAAAACTCAAGATGCTACTCGTGAGATAAGCGGTGGGGTCGTTGGGGCGTCGATAGAGACGGGGCCGACGGAATTGACGACGACAAAGGCGGGCCTAGCAGAGTGGACCCATGTGGGGGGTAGGTGATCCAAGCAGGGAAGAGGCGGCAGTGATTTCAGCGACAACGACAATAATGTCCGCGACTGGTGGGGTGGGCTTGACGAGGAGGATGAATGGGCCGTTTAGAGTTCCTTGTCGAGGCAGCGAGCTTGCTCCATGGCACGGGAAAGAGTAGTCGGATTGTGAACCTGAAGGCGCACTTGAAGGTGGGGTTGTATACCCCCATGGAAGTACCCCAGGTAGTGGTCGAGGGATAGGCCAGGTTTATGCGTGGCAATCTCGATGAACTCGTCAATGTAGGTGGCCAAAGTGTCAGACTGGCGCATGAAGTTGAGGCACTTGTAGGCATTTCCTGCATGGCGTCCATCATAGTGGCGGAGGAGTTCCTCATTCAGTGTGGGCCAAAAGAGGTTAGGACTTAGGAACCTGCTGGCGCATCCAATGCACTATATATAGTGGTCGGGGGAACCTTCTGGTTGGCGGGGGTGGACTGAAGGTCGAAGAACTGTTCGGCGCGGGTGATCGAACCGAGGGGCTCGTTGTCGTCGAACAAATGGATCTCAATCCAATGGAGATGAGTCGGGTGGATGTCCGTAGCGGGGTGGAGAATCCCCATGTAGTCCGGGACAGGTCGAAGAGGTTGCGGTGGTGGTGGCGGATGGGCCGGTGGGTGGCTTATCTCTGTGGCCGTGAGCTCTCGAAGGAGGAGATTGAGATTCTCAAACTGTGCTTTGAGTTGATCTATGTGTTGGGTGTCCACGGAATCGTCGACTTCCTCGTCGGCATGGAGGGCCATTGAACATTTTTGGGGCATGGAACGTCTGGGCCGAAGATTGACAACGGCTACAACGCTGAATTGGGAGTGGAAGTGAGTAACGACTAAGCCTAGGAAGCAGCGTCGAGGTCGCAAAAATAGTCAGCGTTGAGCGGGTGCTGTTGGAGGGCACGAGAGGAGGTGTTGGAAGAGGGAGCACTGGAATAGCTGAAGAATGCCCTGGAATCACTAAAAGAAGACGAAGGTCGACGAATCTGAAATCGGCAAATGTGCGGGAAGCAGAAGGCACTGTAAGCTTGCGAGCAGAAACATTGGTCATGACGGACACACACGGGGACGAAGACGCGTGAGAAAGTCCTGATCGATAGCGCTGGATGTGATGGACGAGTGCGGGTACAAGGACGCGCAGGAGCTCGGGCACGCGGGGGCTCCGTTGCATTGAAGCCCTAGTGTGGGCGGTCGACGAGCGGGAGTGAAAGCCGTCTGGAAATGGGAGGGAGATCCAATTAGGGTTCCATCGGAAACCTTAATTAAGTGGCAAGTCAGACTAATTGATAGTTGCTACTGTCAAGTACGAAAAATTGCAAGGTTAAATCCCAAATTAGAGATACAGTTGTCGAGACAAGCTCAACCCAAACTCTCGAGGGATGGTTCCCCCTAGGAGCCTCTCTCACCTAGGAGAGCGTACATTCACAAGTTCTCAAGATACCAAAATAGGAGACACTGCCATCCTTTATATAGGGGGAGTGAGACACACAAATTACGATAATGCCCCTTAGGAATAAGCAGAGGGAGACACGACGCATGACCAGGAGGTCGTATCCGTATCAGAAGAGAGGGAACTAAAAAAGGTAACTAAAGACCCAAAGAGGTCTATAAATAGGGGATACTAGACACCTTTGCAATTGAAGTCCACATACTCAGACTGGTTACCAGAATATCTGAACGTAAAATAAAGACGCAACACGCTCCATCATGACATTATTAAAGATTTGTAATTTATGTCATTAAAATGTGCAAGTAGCCTATGCCAATAACACACCATTCCTCCTTTTCGTTGAGCCCTTTTTGAAGCTCAGAATTAAGGCACCGAATAATGGTGTGCGGCATTGTCCTAACAAAAATATGTTGTTGTACCAACAGAAGGGTGGTGAATAATCTGTGGATACCCGATGACTGCTCAGAATAATCTCAATTTTCGTGCGGGCTAGAGGTGTGTCAACATAAACATATTCGGTTTTGGCGCGCATGATTAAAAGTAGAGGAGCGTTCTACTAAATGAGAATAACGGTAAATGAAAATTGCTTGGTGACCATTGAATTGGCTGAAGGATCAACTACTTGTACTTGGTAGGCCATGGACGATGTTCGTACTATGGGCGGCTGGATACTTTGTTGTGCATCTATAATATCATCGAGTTGGCGAGGGCCGTGGCGTAAAATGACTGTGATTCCTTGTGACGATTTGTTGTGCTACCTCTGTTGACATCTCAGTTCCGGCCGTTATAGGTACTGAAGGAGGCTCGGGTTTGCTAAGGCCCTATTCCCGCAAGTTACTCGTTCCCCAAGGAGACGATGCAACCACCTCATGCGCCATTGAGACTTCTGATTTTTTCCTTGGAATAGAGTTAATTGATTAAATTCGCAATCAATTAAATTGAGATTTCTGATTTCTACTTGGTGTTGTGCTCGAGGACTAAACCACGGTTCGATGGTAAGAGTGTTGGAACTCGACGAAGGGATGGCATGCGACTCAATTAAAAGGACAAAAAGGTGTGCAGTTGGTTTCTGTGATGTAGCCACTCTATCTTGCGGACAAAAGGAAACAGGAAGGTGGTCTGCTCCCTCTTGATTCTGACAGGAGGGGGACTCAGAATGTTTGAGAAACACTTGTGGTGGGGATGTCCTCAACTGGGGAAAAGGAGATGGCGTTGATGCGCATGGAGACTGTTCGAAGAGTTCTTCTCTTGATGTGTCATGCAGGATGGTGTTTGTGCGTGTATGTGTTACTATCCCGCCTTGGTCGCGTATGTCGCAGACTATTTATCTTGTTTATTTTATATTTTTGTATGCGTAATTAATCCTCCATGTCTAATCCCAAGGAGGTGACACTTTTATGAACTATTTATGTGTGTGGTGTGTGCCAAGGGGACAAGCATAAAGAAGTATTTTCATTTTATTGTCTAATCCTCTCTCTAGTTCTCTCTCTCTACCCTTTTCCCTCATCTCACAGAAGACCTGCTGCCCTCGTAACCCTAGCTGCGTCTCCCGCATCGCGATACCCGCGAGACTCGCCGCAGACAACGCCGCCTGTCGCTGATCTGCATCACGCATCCGCGTGTCTCGCCGCAAGCAACGCCTCCGCCACCATAGCTCGCCGACCATCTTCCTCCTCCCTTGAGGACTTTCCTCCTATTCCCCGGTGCACGCGCTCTCAATCGCGAGCCCGTAATATCTTGGTGTCAGAGGGAACGACTCTCCCCGCCGCCGATACTTCAGATTCGGCCAGTTCTTACCATGCCGTGGCCGCCCAGGACAACACCGCCGACCGCATCACCTTCGGCGGCTCCGACCAAGCTCCTTCGTGTCCGCACAGGCCGATCCGCCCCGTACAGACGACGGCAACCGCCGTCCCGGCAGCACCGGCCTCGACGTCCGCCGACCCTCCAGCGGTTTCGCCCAGTCGTTACCACCTCGACAGCTAGCCGCAAATCCTCCTACAGTGACCATTCTCCTCGGATCCTCCATCGACGGGTGTTCCCTCCTTGCAGCCTCTATCGGGTTGTTATTGCCATCGGCCCGTCCCTTCTCCAGCCCTTCCGGTGCCGACCACCCACCAATTTCTCTGCACGAAATGGCCGACCACCCCTCCCTCTCCCAATTTTTTGATTCTCTCGCCAAGATCCTCACGGATAACAACAACGCCCTCATTGTCGTCGTCACAGCCCAACTCGCGGCTAACCGACCGACCCAACTGGCAATGGGTTCCTCCAGCGAGGCGCCGATTCCGCCGACCCTGCCGAAATTTTTAACCCCGCAACACAAGGCGGCGGGATGCCACGATACTTGCGGCTGGACTTTCCATTATTCGACGACCACAAAGGTCCCTTCGCCTAGCTTTCTCGTTGCGAGCAGTTCTTCACCCACCAGCGCACCCCTTGGGAAGAGTGGCCCAGCGCAACTTTGGTTTTCCCAACTGCAACGCGAGAAACCACTCCTCTCTTGGGAAGATTTCAAGGTAAACTGCACGCTCCGCTTCGGCCCTCCGATCCACGGCAATCCCTTGGGGGATCTAATTTCCCTCTGGTAGACTGGTCCGTTTGACGAGTAACTCGAGCAGTTTCAAGTCCACCTGGCCCGCACAACCTTCGTTCTTCCAACACAGCAGGTGTTCATCTTCACAGCAGGACTTCATGAGCGCCTCCGCATGGACGTGAAATTTCAAGCGCCCGCAGATCTAACCACTGCAATGAACCTGACTCGCGTCTTCGAGAAGCGTCTTCTTTTGGATCACCCTCATCTACATCACAGGGACACCGACGGATCCAGTCATACTCCGCGCCCTCTGTCATAGGCCACCGTCAGTCTCCTCGCCCCGGAATGCGACGCCGACCGCCTCGCTGCCATTCGACGACTGTCACCACAGGAGATGAGTGATCGTCGTGCCAAGGGCCTCTGTTACAACTGTGACGAGACATTCTACCGTGGACATCGCTGCAAGCGCCTCTTCTTGTTGGAGGTAGACGACTCTGCTTCTGAACGGGATGCTAACACTGACACGGAGATTCGACGCCCACCGTCACTACAGACCAAGCTTGAGGGCAAGCTTGTCGTCAGGCAGGGTGAGGATGTTACGGTCCCGCCTTGGTCGCGCTTGTCGCGGACTATTTATCTAGTTTATTTTATATTTTTGTATGCGTAATTGATCCTCCGTGTCTAAGCCCAAGGAGGGGGCACTTTTATGAACTATTTATATGTGTGTGGTGTGTGCCAAGGGGACAAGCAAGAAGTATTTTCATTTTATTTTGTCTAATCCTCTCTCTAGTTCTCTCTCTCTACCCTTTTCCCTCATCTCACGGAAGACCCGCTGCCCCCGTAACCCTAGCCGCCTCTCCCTCATCGCGATACCCGCGCGACTCGCCGCAGACAACGCCGCCCGTCGCTGATCTGCATCCCGCATCTGTGCGACTCGCCGCAAGCAACGCCTCCGCCACCATAGCTCGCCGACCATCTTCCTCCTCCCTTGAGGACTTTCCTCCTATTCCCCGGTGCACACGCTCTCAATCGCGAGACCGTAACAGTTTGTCAATCAGGAATTGCGTTCTTTGGGAGCTATCAGAATGAAGGGGAGATCGACAACTAGATTTTTCTAGGCGCTGCTGCTCAAGAGCTCCGTGGAAGGGGAGAATAGACGATATTTGCAGATGGAGAGGATCGGCAGGCTCTGCGGAAGGAGAGGATTGATTGCTCTGATACCAAGTTGTTATGCGCGTTCTTGTGGTCATCTGTTACATCGTTGGAGAGGTGACGAGGGTAGCGGAGATACAAGGGAGTCGAGCTAGCCTATTAGATGTGATGAGGGAGTTGGGCTCACCTAAGCCTATTAGATGCGATGAGGGAGTTGGGCTCACCTAAGCCTATTAGATGCAATGAGGGAGTTGGTCTCACCTAAGGGGAGGAAGGAGGAAGATGGGAGCCTTTCTGAGCCTTGCCCCTAACTTGAACTGGGGAAGAAGAAGAAGGGAACTAAGAGAGGAACTTACGATTAATTCATGCTCCCTTCCTATAGCCCAAGGAGGTCTATAAATAGACAAGACATCTTTACAATTAAGTTCACATACTCGGACTAATTACAAGAATACTCGAATGGAAAATAAAACGCGACATGCGCCAACATGACATTAATAAAGATACAAAATATATGCCATTGAAAGGGGTGACTAGCTTATGCCATTAAAAAGAATGTTGAACATATTAACAGCATACTAGAAGTCTAGAATCAGCATAACGCTTGGTAATCATTGACATACATCTAAATTGTCCCAAAAATTTGTCGACTCATTTGTTGCTTGAACTACACAACGGAGCATCACTCTCTAGTCTCTTCTCAACTAAAAAACTACACAAAATGCATTTGTGTTGAACATTTTTAATGAAATGCTGAGACCATAATTTTATTGCAGATTATCTACAATTATGGTTTTTGATATAAGCAATGGAAAAGTTAAACTTTTAGGTTTGTAATTTCATGTACAAACTGTTTGTTACACTCAATGATCAACCTTGGAAATTATTCCTGTCAGGCTGCCTACCAATGGATGTCTTTCAGTATGAATTTATCTGTGAATAGATTCTCACATCTATGATTTTTCTCTTACTCAGATTTCATTCTACATGTAAAAGCTAATTCAAGAATAAATGAATGGGCTTAAAATAATTTCTCAAATTTGTAAAAAATTCACAGATTTGGAGGCTTGTTACGAACTTTTTCTTCCTTGGAAAATTTTCGATCAATTTCGGAATTCGTCTTCTTATGATGTAAGAGTCTCTGCTCTTCCACTACACTGTTTTGAAGTCTAAGATAAACCATGTAGTTTTCAAAAGTCTCACTAAAACCGTAGTTTGAACTAATTTACCAATACAGTGCAAGATATGGAGTGCAACTGGAAAATGGTCCATTTGACAATCGCACAGCAGATTTTCTGTGGATGATGATATTTGGCGCATTCTCTTTACTAGTAAGTGGAAGCTTCTATATGTTTTTGTTTTTTGAACTATTTAGAACATGCCAGCATGCACAGTGACACTTTCTTGGCTTTGATCTTTCAACAATTTAGGTACTGTCAGCAGTTCCATGGTTTTCTTCGTTCTTCCTGGGAACTTCTTTGGTCTTCGTGCTTCTTTATGTCTGGAGCAGAGAATTCCCTAATGCTCAGATAAACATATACGGTCTTTTCACACTGCAGGTATTTCTGTAATGCTTTTATATATCAGGTTCCTTTTTTTTTGCCTGCGTTAATTTTTTCCTGGATATATGAATCCTCTTAATACTAGTATTTGTGTGCAAGGCATTTTATCTACCATGGGCTATGCTTGCACTGGATATTCTGTTTGGTGCTTCTCCTCTCCCCGATTTAATGGGAATCATTGCTGGACATTTGTACTATTACTTGACCGTATTGCATCCACTTGCTGGAGGAAAAAACATTCTCAAGACTCCAATGTGGTTGTATCCTTTCTCTTCCATACAAATAAATATGCAAATATATATATATATATATATATATATATATATATATATATATATATATATATGTAGGGTTCCATGTATATCAGCGCTACGCGCATACAAGAAAGCCCGTGCACTGGTTAAAGAGCCGTTGGATTTAATCCAATCCAACAGTTCTCAAAAATATTTGCCGCTGCTGCAAATTTTTTTGAAGCAGGGCGGCCGGTGGTCGGCGATCCCGCAGCCTCCGGCCGCCCTGATGTGAAAAAAATTTTGCAGCAGTGGCAAATTTTTTTCACATTGGGGAGGCCGGCGGTTGCGGGCTCGCCGGCCACCGGCCGCCCTGGGCTCGTCGGCCACCGGCCGCCCTGGGCTCGTCGGCCACCGGCCGCCCTGGGCTCGTCGGCTTCCACGCCGACAAGCGAAGGGCGGCCGGTGGCCGGCGAGCCCGCAGCCTCCTGCCGCCCCGATGTGAAGCGCTACCACCTTTATCATGTGCGCAGATAAATGATATATACGCATTACACGTATATACATTTATCCGTATACACACACACATAGAAATAATTACCAAAACTTCCCCTGTAAGATAGCATAATTACAGCTTGCACCCCTCTTATTATGGAAATTACAAAAACCTCCCTTCAATGTTACAAAACATAACATTTACCTCCCCTGAAGTTTACATTTCCTAACATTCCTTGCACAAAATACCCCCCTTGAAAATGTACTCTGGGGGGAGTATTTTTGTGCATGGATGTTATGAAATGTGTATTTATGTTATGATTTGTAACATTGAGGGGAGGTTTTTGTAATTTCCATAATAAGAGGGGTGCAGTCAGTAATTTTTCAAAGTTAGAGGAGAGGTCCCGGTAAATGCCCATGCACATACATAAATACACACACACACACACACACATATATATATATATGTATATCAGTCTGCTTGAAAATTTTTATTATTTACTTTATGTTGTCTTATTTTCCAGCTATTAATTGCTCAAATCTCCCTTGGGAGTTGGCATAACTATAAGTTACACTTCTCTATCTTTTGAAATTGCATAAACCTCTTGTAGAAGTTTAAAATTGATAAATTGCATTGACAAATATACCCCCTGTGGAGTGAAATATTTTTGTTATTCATGTTTTGAAATGTAAACGTACAGAGGAGGTTTTGTAATTTTGTAAGATAGATGAGCACAACCTGTAACTTTGCAAAACTTATAGGTGAGGTTCTAGCAAACGACCCTATTTCCCAAAACTGATTTTTTCCCTTTTTCTTTTTGCTTCCTCATCTCCCTTCAAAATCCAGCTCTATATGAGGCACACACCTAAGAGTTTTCACTTTAAATATTTTGAGGGTATTTCTTATGGGGCAGTTTACTGAAGAAAAAAATTTATTTATACTGGTAAAAAGGGTTGTATTATTCAGATGCACCGGAGTCAAATATCTATGTGGGAGGGGACAGTGCGCAGGAGATGATATAGTCTCCGTTTGGGGGGACTTATTTTCACCGGTCAAGTGGTCACGACCGCATGAACCGGACCTTAATCAAGGCTTGGTTCATGCGGTCGTGGCCGCTTGATCGGTGAAAATAAGTCCTCCTAAACGGAGCCATAGACTCCATAAAATGATACTTATGTTAGATTCAAATATTTTGGTTTTATTATATATAATGCTTATTGTAATATGGGTTTAAAGGTTAAAGCTGAGTGGTTAATGGAAATGTGACTCAGAAATATGATGTGATAGAGGATTTCATGAAAGATTAATAGAATGAGCATGCAGGTAACAAAATAATGTCAAGAGTAGATGAAGAGAGAAGTTCTTGCAAGTAATATGTTTTTAAGTCCTCCCCCCTCTTAAAGTCTCCATTGAGCTTGAATTTCTTGACCATGCATGCCAAACAGACACAGCTTAGTTGCCCGCTGGGGGATTGGAAGACAACAAGCATTCGGCCGCCCTGGAACAAGGCCCGCCCCTAATACTCCCACCTCAGGTGTTGCTTTCAGTGGCAGGAGCTACAGACTTAACCAATAAACAAACAAGCACTTGTTGTTCCTGTGTTTGGGTGAGATTATCAGTGCTGTGCCGTTTGATCCGTGGCAGCCTACTGGCACAACACCTTTGGCTGCACACACCAAGCCCATAGCGGCTAATGATCTCTCTATTTTAAATTGGGCACTACACCATTGTTTGTGAGTGTGGTAGCTTTTTAAGCAATTTCTCTGGTTTAGGAAAGTTATAACTTTTGTAATTTCAGGAAACTATCAAGCATTTATGTAAGAGGGATGATGATTTATTTCCCTTTAGAATTGTAAGAGCTTTTCTTTGCTTTGTCCTCCTCTTACATGACTAAATTATTGTACGCAATTTTTATTGATCTATTATGCACGCAGGCAATAGGTAAATTTATAAAACAGGCCAGTCCTTAAAATTAGTAGTAAACAGTCTAAATTTTGTTATAAAATTTTGAAAATCCTGTTACTTTGGCTTCCTTGTGTATTTTTCACTGAACTGTCTTATGCTTAGGACATTTTTTTAAAAAAATTTACCACATTGCAAACACTGTTCATCTTCTTCGCTGAACAAGTTCCTGTTGCATGCGGCGTACAACTGATGGTGAATTATACCGCGAACAGCACCTTCGGCTCGAACTCATAATCGATTACACTTCTTATGCTTGCCACCTTGCTTTCTGTGAGGCAAAGTTGAACACGAAATTTCTTTCTGTAGTCCGAAGTGAAAATTGAGCGCGGAAAAAATGTACGAGGTGACAATTTATGTCGAGATCTCTCAAACCAAAATAAACACATCCTATCGATGGCGTGACTTGGTGACCGTCTCGTTTTTTGTTTCTCTTTTTGTTCGAAGTTGGAGGTGGGCAGGTATTGCAGAATATTGAACATTGATCTGGGATGTGGTTCAATGAGAAGAGATCTAGCAACTCCTCTTCTACCATCATTTTAGTAGATCTCGGAAATCATTTTCATGTGTAGAATATTTAGCAAAAACAATGCATTACCCCCCAAGGTGTTAATCCTCTAAGCTCCAGTGTCATGACAAAATATTATAACTTATATCAATGAATAACAATACATTTCTATCGTCTTCATGTACGCGAAATCAATGTCCTACCACAAAAGAATCAGTTTTTTTGTCAGTGTCTAGAGAAAAAGGCTGAATTCACGCTTTCATGTCCTCTCGGGGGATTCTGGGGGTGTGATGTACTTTACAGTGCAGTACACAATCCAACAGTTGAGAGTGCAGCACATCCCGATCTGAGATGTGCACGCATCTCCGCACGAGATGTGATGCACTCGCAGCCATTGGATGGCTTCTGCACTTACCCCCCCCCCCCCCCCCCCCCCGCCTCCCCTCCCGGGAGTCCAATTCCCCTTTACTAAAAAAAAACAAATGGTTTATTAATCCCTAACTGACTTAGTTGGCGATGAGAGTTCGGTAGAGCCTATCTCTCATTTAAAAAGGTTGATGAAGTGCAGATATCCAACGGCCCGCATAGATGTAGGCATACATCTCAAAGCAAACACGCACTTCAAAATGTGTGTAGTAGGATAAAATGCTTGGGCACTTTGGGATAAAGTGCATGGGCACTTTACCGAGCCTGTCCTTGCACCATCTGCCAACTTTGTCAGTGTGCTCTGCAAAATTTCCTGCTGCAGGGGCGACTCGAAGAGATCGGAATCGGGGCGATGGACGACGAGTGGGGAAAAGAGAGGAGACGTCCTTCCGAATGAGAGCGAAACCCTAACTCCATGCCTGGAATCCTCTTCCACCTCCTCTTTCTCTTCCTCCTCTTCATTGCGTCCTCTGCCTCCGCCGGCGGTGAACTCAACCTTGGTGACCACTCCGCGCTATTAAATCTCCGGTTCCTGTCGACCAACCCAAGTGGCAGAATCGCCAGCTGGAACGGCTCCAGCTGCGGCTGGGCCGGAGTTTCCTGTGACAACACCACTGGCCGCGTCGTCGCCCTCCGCCTCGCCGGCTTCGGCTTCTCCGGTCTCATACCCCCAACCCTCTGCAACCTCTCCTTCCTCCAAACCGCGATTCTTTCCGATAACGCCTTCTCAGGCACCATCCCTCCCTGCTTTGGCCGCCTCCGCTCACTCATTATCCTAGACATCGGTCGCAACCAGATCCACGGCCCCCTCCCCCCTCAGCTGGCGAGGCTCCGGCGTCTCGAGGCGCTGCTTCTGCCCAACAACCCTAATCTCGGTGGCCGGATTCCTGAATGGATCGGGAGTTTTCCCTCTCTCGCTAGGCTCGACCTTAGCTCGAATTCGCTGGAGGGACAAATTCCGGCGAGTGTGCTCGATCTCCGGTCTCTCAGAGAGCTTGATCTGTCTAACAATCGCTTGACGGGCATGCTGAAGGATTTCTCCCAGCCGCTAGCCTCGCTTAATCTCGCCTCCAACCAGCTATCTGGAACTCTCCCCTGTTTCTCAGCATCGTCCATCTCCCTCTTCCTTCTCAACCTCGCCGGAAACTCCATTGTCGGGGGAATTCCGTCGTGCATCTCATCTCTGCGCGCGTTAAACTTGCTGAACCTTTCATCTAATGGCCTCGAGTTCAGGATCTCGCCGAGGCTCATCTTCTCCGACCGTCTACTGGTTCTCGATCTAAGCTACAACGCTCTCTCCGGCCCAGTCCCCCGTGGAATCGTTGAGCACTCCGATCGCTCGGCGCTTCTGTTGCTCGATCTCTCCCACAATCAGCTCTCCGGCGAGTTACCACCGGAGATCGCGGAGCTGAGAAGCCTTCTAGGACTGTTCCTCTCCCACAACCGGCTCACCGGTGACATCCCGTCGGCCATCGGTAACCTCACCTACCTCCAAGCTCTCGATCTCTCTTACAACTCCCTTTCAGGCCAGATCCCGATCAGCCTTGCCGGATGCTTCCAGCTCTGGCAGCTCAAACTCAGCCACAACAACCTCTCCGGCACTCTCCGACCGGAGCTCGATGCCCTGGACAGTCTCAGAATACTTGATCTCGCCGCCAACCGGATCTCCGGCGAGATTCCCCTGCCCCTTGCAGGATGCAAGTCTTTGGAAGTCGTCGATCTGAGCTCAAACAGCATAGCCGGCGAGCTCAGCGGCGCCATCCTCAACTGGCAAAACCTCCGCCTGCTCTCCCTGGCAGGTAACAAGCTCTCCGGCAACCTCCCGGACTGGCTATTCTCCTTCCATTTTCTCCGGTCACTCGATCTCTCTCACAACAATTTGCTCGGCTTCATTCCCGGAGGCGATTTCAACAGAAGTTACGACTTTACTGGCGATGGCCGCGATCTTCCCTTCCAAGACGGGGATCTCACCGGCGAGGCTGCGGCGGTGTGGGCGGTGTTGGACTCGAAGGGCAGCCGGCAGCTGGAGCTTCATTACGAGCTGAACTCAGTAGTGGGGATTGATTTGGCCGGCAATTCTCTTCGTGGAGATATACCTCAGGGGCTAGTTGGGCTCAAAGGCTTGGAGTATCTGAACTTGTCTTACAACCACCTGGCTGGGCGGATTCCGGCGAGCCTGCAGAAGATGGGGAGGCTCAGGAAGCTGGATTTGTCGCACAACTTGCTCTCCGGCGGTGTGCCGACGGGCATCTCGCAGCTGAGAGAGCTCGAGGAGCTGAACCTTTCATACAACTGCCTGACCGGCGAGGTTCCAGCGAGGGAAGAAGCAGGTCTGTGGAGATTTCCAGGAGCATTTGCCGGGAACCCGGGGCTGTGCTTGGAGGGCAGCAGCAGAGGATGTGATGGCGAGGCTGCAAAGGGGAATTCTCCGGCGGGAAGCGGCGGCGATGCCGGGGAGGAAGGCTGGATGTCTATGGGAGCATACTGGGTTAGCACAGCTGCCAGCTTCTATCTGTCTTCCATGGGTTTCATGTGCTTACCAAAGGTAAGGGTTTATGTCTTTAGAAAGCAGGATTTTTGACCAGAGAAGATGCTTTCCATTCTGTCCATTTTTATATAAACTTACTTCTAATTGCTGAAATTGACTTTCTTGATTTCATTAACAAAATTCTACCTTCTTATCTAAAGACTTGATTTTGATTGGATTGAAAACAATTGAGATCATATAGGCTTAGTTGGGCGTTGTGGTGGCGGTCGTGAATGCGATTGTCCGAGGCCGGCGTTAAGTCCCTTTATCTAGGAGGTTGCTGGTTCAAATCTCCACCTCAACAATCCGCTTCACATGGACCGCGTTTCGTGTGCGAAAATGAGTTGGGATATACGACCTTCAGACCTGTTAAAAAATGAAACCCTGTACGATCCCTAACAAAGAGGATTTTCCGAGCGGAGAAGAGTGTGTCAATGAAGGAGAAAAATGATCTATTTATAGATTCCAAGAGTGGTGGTTCGGTAATCCCCTCTCCCCATATAACTACCGGACGGATGAATAGAAATGTCCGAACTGAGGCACGCGGATCGCCAGATTTACAAAAAGACGAGACTGCCCCTGGACGAAAAATAACCACTCTTACTGGAAAAAATAATCGTCCCTTCCATGAGTGGAGGGGTGGCCCGACGAGGCCGGACAAGGCCGCTAGCCGGCGGGAAGCAGAGCCCGGCTGGAGGGCGGGGCGGCCTCGCAGCTGCCTTCCCTAGGCGGGAAATGGCGCCCAGATCTAGGCGGCCAAAGGGGGCGGAGTGGCCATGTGGCCGCCCGCCCCTGGCGGTAAATGGCTGCCCAGCCTTGCGCGGCTAGGAGGCCGCTCAGCCTTGGGCGCCGGCGGCCAAGAGGCCTCCCAGATCTGGGCGGCCAAAGGGAGCGGGGCGGCCATGTGGCCGCCCGCCCCTGGCGGGAAATGGCCGCCCAACCCTGGGCAGCCAGAGGGGCGGGGCGGCCATGTGGTCTCCCGCCCCTGACAGGAAATGGCCGTCCTGATCTGGGAGACCAAGAGGCCGTCCAGACCCGGGCGGTCAGGGGGCGGGGCTGCCGTGTAGCTGCCTGCCCATGGCGGGACACGGCTGCCCCCTTTTCGAGGCGGCCAAGAGGGCTGGGTGGTCGTCCGCCCTCGGCGGAAAAACGGCTGCCCATTTCTGGGTGGCTGGAGGAGGCATGCCCTGAGGCGTGCACGGCAAGACGGGGTCCAGTCAGCACGTGCTGACTTGCCCGATGCTCTGGCAGTTGCGAGCGGTCCTATGGGCTCAGTTGAACCGGCTCGGGGGGCCCAGTCATTTCTTTTATCTTTTTTATTTTAAAGAAGTTAAAACTCTGATATTCTTATTTATAAATATTCTCTTTTTATGACAGCACTGTTAGAGTAATTAAAATAATTTTAGAAATAGGTTATGAGGTTTGGAAATATGGGGTCTTAAGTTATTCTGCTTAGATGAAATGAGGATCCCTTGCATGGGAAATAACTTTTGGGTGAGCTTATGCAGTAGTCATTAAACCGGTGATCTCAACTTTTAAAGTTGTAGCCTATATGCGATTACTACCGATAAAATAAGGGTATTGTTATATATAGATCATGTTTGACTATATACAAATCCAAAACTTGCTTTTTTTCATTCTTTTTTTCTACTATATACAAACCAATATTTAACTATCCCTTACTCAAAAAAAATTATTTCCGATTTCAGCCCGAGTTGTTCGATGTTCGATGTTCTCACGGAAATCCTCCCGATCCCGCCTCTCGTGGTCACACTCCTAGTCGGCGACGGCCAAATGTCGCATGGAAAGTCTCGGGCGGCTACTCCAGGCACCTTATTCAAGGTCGGCGACCTTGGCTACAAATAGGACTTGGTCGGCATATTCTGGGCAGGGACCATGTCGCAGGAGTTTGAGGTCTCCTCCTCGAAACTCTGTTCTGACGCCCAGAGCTTTAGCTCGACGACAAGGCCCTCCTCCTTCATGAATATTGCAGATGCATTAATAAGTGGTTGGTGAATCTCGATCTGTAGGTAACCTCCTTTTCTTTAGGGCCAATGATGTTGTTAACATGGTTCTTTGGAAGGAAATTTGCTGTTAATCGGGATGGGGTTCGATTCTTCGATTCTTTTCACGCTGAAATCTACAACCCAGAGTTCCGCACACATAGTGCTTGTGGAAATGCCAAGACGAATTTTTGCAGGGATGAAATCATCTCCGTCTCCTGGACATTTCGAGCCTCTTTTCTCTACCTTCATCCCCTTCACCTTTCACACCACAAGGCCGAGCATCATCTCTTCGTAAGGGTTCACGACAATGAGCTTTCTCTTCCATTTTCTCCATGATCCGAGCACCTTATTTTCCTTCCTCTCCGCGAACTATGGTGGGTGTTAACGTTCCAAAGACTTTTTTGCTTTTTGAAGTTTAAAATTGAACGTAATAAAAGTTTTTTATTAATTGCAGACTCTCTTCACTTGACGAAAATGACGAACGACAAGATTTTTTAGAGAAATTAGAACTTTTATATGTTTTGAATTACCTCTTTTTTGTAATGTTTGTTAATATAATATGGTCTACATATTCTCCTAATATAATAGTAGTTGATTGCTTATAAAAAAAATTTGATTTTATTTTTTATTTTTATAATGGTCTGCATATAATAATTTGATCTACATATAGCCGGTTTTGAATTAATATGATTTGTATATAACAATGGTTTGTGTATAGCCAAACATTATCTATATATAATAATGCCCTAAAAAAGAAACTATTAGGAGCGTCAAAGATGAAATGATCTTATACATGTGAGTTTTGTTTTCAGAACCTATATTGTAACGAAGTCCTGAAGAAGTTGCGATATTGAAAAATTAAAGCATACATGTGTGCACAAATTCGATTATGAGTACTAACTTTGAGAATGGAGAAAAGTGACGGTCGATAGTTTGTGTGTGTGTGTGTGGGTGGGGGGGAGCTTCTCTGCTCTGCTTCTCTTGTCTCCCCATTGCAAGCTTCTGTGACGAGAGTCTGGGGGGGGGGGGGGGTTCTCTGCTCCGCTTCTCTTGTCTCTCCATGGCAAGCTTTTGTGACGAGAGTTGTGTCTTGCATGCGGATCTCCCTGCTATGCCTTGTACGAGGGTGTCGACCCGGATTGTTCTTAATAGTGCCCCCACAAGTATGGGGTTGTACGTCAAGCTAGCTTGTATGATGGTGAACTGAACGGCACAGATGACTTGTGTGGGAGGTTTCCCTAGGGCTATAATTTAGGACGATGCTCCCTCCCTGTCACGTGGACTGCGGGGTTGTCGGTGACGTAGGTGTTGCCTGCCCCTATCTTGAGGCCTCTGTTAAAGAGTCTGAATAGAAGTAGGGTTAACAGGAACGGAACGTTGGTTGCCACATTGTCGTCCATTAATATCCCGCTTACTTGTGTGTGTGTGGGGGGGGGGGGGGGGGGGGGGTCATCGATGAACGTATTGATGTGCAGATAAGCTTGTCTTTGTGCTGCTGGGAGAGCCGACTTGCTCGTTGATCTGTCGACTGAGTGTGCACTTTTTCCTTCATCTCCTCATCACCTCGATTATTAATTTTTTGAAAATGACTATCACCCCCCCCCCCGGTAGTTTGGGAGGATTCGGCAGCGACAATGACTGGAAGAGCGAAAATTTTTCCATTCGCTCTCTAGACTTCAGAATGATCACGCAGGAGAACAAAATTTCATCTCCTAGGCGATTGCGCTAGGTTGGAACGGGCTCACCACACCCTTTGGTTTTTTTTTTGATCACCACCCTTTATTGATCCACACTGCAACACAGGAGCAATCCTTGGCCTAGATTTCAGAAAGGAGCCCAGAAGGGATGCCTAGAAGAGGCAATGGACGACTTTGACAAAAGGTGGTTGCAGAAGCGGGAGTTATTTTGTCCGGGTTTCGGGGAGACCAAAAGTGCTCGTGCCTTTGCCTTTTTAGTTTCCCCTCTCTCTAAATCACTTCCATTAATAACTCCACGCGGCTACACTTCCTTGTGGAAGGCTGGCACGCGAGGGAAGCGCATGCTACGAAAAAAATTTTGTCCGCCGAGCCGACCTAAAGAAAGATCTGCTCGGCCCTAAAAAAATTGATTTTAATCCTATCAAAATTTTTTTTTCCTAAAATAAATTATAAAATCTTAATTAGAATTTTTTATCTTTATTTTTCTATAAAAATATTTTTTTAAAAAAAAAAAATCCCATCAGATATTCCGTTTTTTAAAGGGCGTTGTTAAGGGCACCGCAGTTTTGGCTATGTGCACCGCACTTTCTCCTAGTTTTTCGCGCTTTCTAGAAATACGTTTTGTACATGCATTTTTAGAAAAAGTGTTCAACACGAAAGTTGTAGATCTCGACGAGATCTACAACTTTCGTGTTGAACACTTTTCCTAAAAATGCATGTACAAGGTGTATTTCTAGAAACCGTGAAACCTGAGCGTATTTCCAAAGTACGTCTTGTACATGCATTTTTAGAAAAAGTGTTCAACACGAAAGTTGTAGATCTCGTCGAGATCTACAACTTTTGTGTTGAACACTTTTTCTAAAAATGCATGTACAAAACGTATTTCAAAAAAGCGCGAAAAACTAGGAAAAAGTGCGATGCACATAGCCAAAACTGATGTGCCCTTGACAACGCCCTTTTTAAAATCTGTTGAGATTTTATTATTTATTATTTTTTAAATCATATATTTCGTTATGATCAAAAATCGTACCTCACTTTACATCCGGTAGCAGCTGATTTTACAAAACAGAATTTTTTTCTTTGTTTCCAACTGTAGCATTAAATAAATAAATAAATGTTGATAGTCATGTCAAACACAAAAATGATGAAGCGGCGAGAGCTCTGTAATCACATGATTACTGTGGTATCCACATTTATAGTGTATTGTTGGTTGTTGATTTATTAGAAAATTCTGGCTCCGGCGGTGAGGGGGGCGTTTCCTCCTCCTCCTCCGGGAACGGCGGCGGAGACAACTCCCGACCACCATTAATTTCTCAACCATCACCTCTGCTTTTTCACCGTCCATCCATCCACTCCATCGCATCTCTCCTCCTCCTCCTCCTTTCAACGCCACACCATAAAAACAAACAACGTGCCCACCGCAACTCCTCCTCCCCCCCTACATTTTTAACCCTAAATTAACTTCCTCCTTCCCTTTCCTGATTCCTCCTCATCCATTCCCGCGCCCGGGTCGTCTTCAACAATGACACACCCGCCGCCGCCTCCTCCCCTTCTCCCGCCGCCTCTAAACGCCGGAGCCGACGGAACCCCGACCATCCCCCCCGACCCGCCTCGCCCGCCCATCACCCTCCTTCAACCCCCCTCCCTTCGCCATCGCGGCCACAAACCCCCAAAAGTATTCCGCCTCTTCCGCTCCGTCTTCCGCTCCTTCCCCATCATCACCCCCGCCTGCCGCTTCCACCCCTCCTTACCCCGGGCCGCCGGATCCGCCATCCACGTCGACGGCCATATCCACGGCGCCGCCCGCACCACCGGAACCCTCTTCGGCCACCGCAAATCCCGCATCTCCATCGCCATCCAAGATAATCCCCGCAGCATTCCCCTCCTGCTTCTCGAGCTCGCCGTCCCCACCGCCCGATTCATGCAGGACATGGGCACCGGCCTCCTCCGCGTCGCCCTCGAGTGCGAGAAGAAGTCCGGCGACCGAACCAGACTCCTCGACGAGCAGCTCTGGTCCGCCTTCGTCAACGGCCGCAAGATCGGCTACGCCCAGCGCCGTGACCCCAATGACGCCGATCTCCGAGTCCTGCAGCTTCTCCATGCCGTTTCCATGGGCGCCGGAGTTCTCCCGCCGGAGCTCTCCGATCCGGCCGACGGCGAGCTCACCTACATGCGCGCCCACTTCGATCGCGTTGTTGGCAGCAGAGATTCGGAGACATTCTACATGCTCAACCCCGACGGCAACAGCGGCCCCGAGCTCAGCATCTTCTTCGTCAGGCTCTGATCGCCCTTCAAGGTGGAAGCCGACGGGTCATGCAGGTAACGGCGGTTTAATTTCAGAGCCGTTAAAGATGACGGAGATTCGATAAAGTTGTTAGACGGTACTGACGGAGACGGTGCTGCTGCCGCCATTTCTCCGTGGAGGCTGCCGGCTGCGGCAGAAGTCCGGCTGTTTATTTACTACTCTTTCAAGTTTCATCAGGCCTATGAAGAAGTTGGACATATTTATATTTATTTTTATGACGAATTTTTAGAAATTTAAGGGAGGAATAAGATAAAAATATTGGGTATGCTGTACAATAAATAACGCCAGATTCTTGGGTGTAGAAGAGAGAAATTTGGAACCTATAATAATTATTAAAATGACTGCACACTTTTAGGCTTCATATATTTCGTCAGCACAGAAAATTACTATGGAAAATCTGTTTGACGTGGCGGTGGCGGTCGTCAATGCAATGATTATGTACTATCATTCGTGATTAGTTGTGCCTAAACATTAGAATAACTTCGTTTACTTTTACGCACACTGTGTTTTCAAATATACATTTTAGGGTAGTGATTTTTTTGTCCAAACTCATCGAAGCAAAAATGTTGTGCCAGCCAAATGGAGACTCAGGCTACGTTTGGCACGGCTTACCGTAGTTTATTTGCTCTGGTGAGATTGGACAAAAACGAAAACTAGTTTGAAACATAAGATTTTTGTATGGCAATGACATTTTTGTTGAAACTGAGAATCGGCTTCTGTGGAGTGTTAATCATTGGGGAAGGGGTGATCTCACACTTACTTCTCTCAAACAAGCTCAAATGACCAAAGATTTGAGACTAGAAACGGATCCAAGGCTCCAGCACGGAGGTCCCACCATACACCCGGAAGATCTTAGAGCGCTTCTCCTTCTTAGCCAAGTGTTGAGCTAAGGATACCTCAGAAAGCACAAGAAGACTAGAGAACAAGTAAGTCTGTCTTCTGAGGTACCCCCTTGAGTCTATTTATAGTTTTCTGAAAATGATTTGCTAACAACCAACCTCCACTGTTTTGAACAACTATATACAGTCCAAGTCGGTCTGTCAACAACGTAACTCCGCTGTTTTGAAAGGCTATAGACAGGTCAGCGGGAGTGGAATGATAATAATACATCATATATCGCTGGGCGAGTGGTCCTTAAAGACCTCCACTCGCCTGGGGCGGCGAGTGCTCGATGGGACTGACACTCGCCGCCTCCCTAGGGCCCTGGGCGAGTGCGGGCCTGACCAACCCCACTCGCCCAATGCTTGTCGAGAGCCTGGGGAGGGTGCGAGCCCATTTGTTCTGCTCGCCCCGCACTTGTTCTACCCCGCCTGGGCGAGTCGGCGAGGCTGCAGAGCTTTTCACCTCCCTTCCGACTCGCTCAGGACCTGGGCTGCCTGATCTGGCTGGTTTAGCTCCTGTTGATTTCACTCGCCGGATATGGGGTTGTACAATTTTTTTTCAATCTCGCCGGAGCAAATAAGTCGCGCCAAACACAACCTTATTTAGGGTTCGTTTGGGGGGACTTATTTTCACCGGTCAAGCGGTTACGACCGTATGAATCGGACCTTAAATAAGGTCTTGTTCATGCGGTTGTAACTGCTTGACCGGTGAAAATAAGTCCCCTCAAACGGAGCCTTAGGCTCAATTTAGCACGGTGGTGGCGGTCAAGAACACGAGGGTTTAATTGTGATTTCCTTAATGCCCACCTAAGGAACTTCATCCACTTTTATGTTCAAACGGCCCTCCAACAATGATGTTTGTTAGGTGATCTTTAACAAATGACGGTTTAACCCATGCATTTATGACCGCCACCACCGTGCCAAACGGAGCCTTAATCTTATCATTTCAAGACGACTAGATGTACTTGAATCTTTGACAGACTATTATTATTAAAAAATGAAAGTTGTTGTATAGTCATCAAATTTTTGGAGAAACTTCTTCTAATGTTTCAAGACCATTATCACTGACAGTTTATGAATACAATTGTTGGATCCCGGCAGTGATTGCTGGATCATTGTCATTAAAAAAAAATTGAATGTTAAATTTTTGAAGCGAAAAAAAAATATTGAATGTATTTCTAACCGCACGACTAGGTGGTTGGTTCTGTCCTATTCGTCAAGTGTTTGTGGAGCTCCGTGTTCTTGTTGTATGGTTTGGTTTTGGCTAACTGCCTAACCGCCGACGATATGATTATCGCTGGGCGGTTGCGATACTCCTTCCTCGCGTCTATAAATAGGGGTCCCCCCATTGTTGACTGGAACTGAGAACTGTATCTTGAAGGCAAACTTGCGGTTAGTTTTTTTAATCGCGCGAGAAGGAGAAATGATCTGTATTTCTGTGTTTGCAAGCTATGCGGCTAGTATTGGGAGACTAGACGACTAGTACTGTCGGTTAAGTCAGTGGAGTCTCAATGTGATACAACGGAAAGCGGTTGGCGATTAAGCGGCAAGGTCGCGGGTTGAGCGACTTGCGCAGAGTCTTCTTCCTTGGTAGTTATCCAAAAGTTCAATAAGCCAGTTCGCGCAACCTCTGCGGGTTGACTTCTAGAGGTGGTCAGGCAGTTTGGTTGTTTTCTAGTTCAGTTTGTTCACGGGACTTCTGCGGTTAGGCGACCTCTAAGGTCAGGCGATCAGAAGTCCATATAGGTGGCAGTTCTACAACAGGTCAATAAAGGCTTGTTCGTGCGACCTCGCGGCTAGCAGTGCGAACATGCAGCTTGTATTTGTAGTTCACCACTTTTGTTTACTTCCCGTTTATATAATTTTACATGATATCAAAGAGATAAAGGTTTTAATTGTTGACTGCTATGTACTTTTGGAAGGCAAGTAAGCCAAGTTTTCTAGAATGGAATGGGGATAGGCAAGAGACCTTGATATTGAGCTGCTAATTCAGACCAATTACAAGAAATGGAAGTCTTATATGGAGATTTATCTACTTGGCGAGGACCTCTAGGGGTAGTTGGTGGAGATGACAAGCAAGAAGTTGTGGTTGCTAGTGTTGAAGCCAAAAATGACCGAAGCCAAAATTGACTTCTGTGGAGTCCGACCCTTGGGGAAAGGGTTGACCTCACACCTACTATGCTCGGAAGAACGTCATGGACCGAAGACTTAGGAAGCTATGAACTGACCCTCGGCTCTAGCGTGGAGGTCCCACCTCACACCCGAAAGACCTTTGAGGTCTCCCCCTCCCTAGCCAATGCTAGAGCTAGGTGCCTTGGAGGAAGAAAGCCAAAGAGATTTTTGTGGCTAAGGAATGAATGAATGCTCTCCAAGGCACCCTCAAGGGTCTATTTATAGTTTTTCCAAGTCTTGGGGTCAAAATGACCAAAATGCCCCTAGGGCAAATAAGCCTCTAGCCAATAGAAAACCTCCACACCGGGGGGCAAAGAAGGAAATTCCACCCCGGGGGTAAAAGGGTCCAAGGGCGAGAGAAGGCCCGAGACAGCTGGGGAGCAGGGAGCTGGGGCGAGACCCCAGCCCCCGGCCGGTCTCGCCCGGCCAGGCCTCACCAGGCCACGAGGCAAGAACCCGGCCCCGGGCCGGTCTCGCCCCGCCTGGCCCCGCCAGGCCGCGAGGCAGGGGCGAGAACCCGGCCCCAGGCCGGTCTCGCCCCGCCTGGCCCCGCCAGGCCGCGAGGCAGGGGCGAGAACCCGGCCCCGGGCCGGTCTCGCCCCGCCTGGCCCCGCCCGGCCCCGCCCGGCCGCAAGGCAGGGGCGAGAACCCGGCCCCGGGCCGGTCTCGCCCCGCCTGGCCCCGCCAGGCCGCGGAGCAGGGGCGAGAACCCGGCCCCCGGGCCGATCTCGCCTCACCTGGCCCCGCCAGGCCGCGAGGCAGGGGCGGGAACCCGGCCCCGGGCCGGTCTCGCCCCGCTTGGCCCCGCCAGGCCGCGGAGCAGGGGCGAGAACCCGGCCCCCGGGCCGGTCTCGCCTCACCTGGCCCCGCCAGGCCGCGGACTCCGGGCAGGGGTGAGCCTCCGGACTCCGGCCGGTCCCACTGCTTCTAACTAGCACCAAAATGGGCCCCTTATAGTGCAAGACAGCTCAAAAGCTTAAAACCTATAAGCGGGCCTTATGCCTCGCTTGGGATCCTCACTCCGCGAATACGGGGTTGTACACAATCCCCGCTCTTTTCGAGATTGACACAAGCTCGGAAAGAAACATCCAACCCAAAATATTCGCTGGGTGTAGCTTGCCCCTGCGATATCGAAAGACCACGAGGCCTCTTCTGAGGGGTCAACCTGTCATGCCTGCTGATGAGAGCCTAAGCGGCGAGACCCCCTCAGAGTAAAAACACTTAGCCTCCTGGGGGGGTCAACCTACCATGCCAGCTGATGAGAGACTAGGTGGTGAGACCCCCTCAGGGTAAAAATACTTAGCCTCCTAGGGGGGTCAACCTGTCATGCCAACTGATGAGAGCCTGGGTGGCGAGACCATCCCGGAGTCTAAAGACTTAGCTTCTATGAGAGATCAACCTGCCCTGCCAGCTAGTGAGAGCCTGACAGCGGAATCAACATCGGAGCAAAGGACTTGGGCTTCCACGAGAGATCGACCGGCCTTGTCAGCTAGTGAGAGCCTGACAGCGGAATCATCATCGGAGCAAAGGACTTGGGCTTCCACGAGAGATCGACCGGCCTTGTCAGCCAGTGGGAGCCTGACAGCGAAATCATCATCGGAGCAAAGGACTTGGGCTTCCACGAGAGATCAACCGGCCTTATCAGCTAGTGAGAGCCTGACAGCGGAATCATCATCGGAGCAAAGGACTTGGGCTTCCACGAGAGATCGATTGGCATTGTCAGCTAGTGAGAGTCTGACAGCGGAATCATCATCGGAGCAAAGGGCTTGGGCTTCCACGAGAGATCGACCGGCCTTGTCAACTAGTGAGAGCCTGACAGCGGAATCATCATCGGAGCAAAGGGCTTGGGCTTCCACGAGAGATCGACCGGCCTTGTCAGCTAGTGAGAGCCTGACAGCGGAATCATCATCGGAGCAAAGGGCTTGGGCTTCCACGAGAGATCGACCGGCCTTGTCAGCCAGTGGGAGCCTGACAGCGGAATCATCATCAGAGCAAAGGACTTGGGCTTCCACGAGAGATCAACCGGCCTTGTCAGCTAGTGAGAGCCTGACAGCGGAATCATCATCGGAGCAAAGGACTTGGGCTTCCACGAGAGATCGACCGGCCTTGTCAGCTAGTGAGAGCCTGACAGCGGAATCATCATCGGAGCAAAGGACTTGGGCTTCCACGAGAGATTAATCGGCCTTGTCAGCCAGTGAGAGCCTGACAGCGGAATCATCATCGAAGCAAAGGACTTGGGCTTCCACGAGAGATCGACCGGCCTTGTCAGCCAGTGGGAGCCTGACAGCGGAATCATCATCGGAGCAAAGGGCTTGGGCTTCCACGAGAGATCGACCAGCCTTGTCAGCTAGTGGGAGCCTGACAGCGGAATCATCATCGGAGCAAAGGACTTGGGCTTCCACGAGAGATCGACCGGCCTTGTCAGCTAGTGGGAGCCAGACAGCAGAATCATCATCGGAGCAAAGGACTTGGGCTTCCACGAGAGATCGACCGGCCTTGTCAGCTAGTGGGAGCCAGACAGCGGAATCATCATCGGAGCAAAGGACTTGGGCTTCCACGAGAGATCAACCGGCCTTGTCAACTAGTGAGGGCATGACAGCGGAATCATCATCGGAGCAAAGGACTTGGGCTTCCACGAGAGATCGACCGACTTTGTCAGCTAGTGAGAGCCTGACATCGGAATCATCATCGGAGCAAAGGGCTTGGGCTTCCACGAGAGATCGACCGGCCTTATCAGCTAGTGAGAGCCTGACAGCGGAATCATCATCGGAGCAAAGGGCTTGGGCTTCCACGAGAGATCGACCGGCCTTGTCAGCTAGTGAGAGCCTGACAGCGGAATCATCATCGGAGCAAAGGGCTTGGGCTTCCACGAGATATCGACCGGCCTTGTCAGCCAGTGGGAGCCTGACAACGGAATCATCATCGGAGCAAAGGGAGAAACGAACCACCCTCCGAGGCACTCTCGACCCTGCCAGCTGGTGTGAGCCTGGTATGAGGAGATCCTCTCGGGGGTTGGGAGCGGGACATGTCACCTAAGCTTTTTCAATTTCAACGTCCTCTAACGGGGGAAAAAAGATAGGTTACATGACCCCCCCCCCCCGACTCTACTGGTCGAGGGCTGGACTCATTACAACATAAGAAAAAGATACAAGACTCTGTCGAGACGAGGCTTCTTCAGAGGGCCTGGGCCTGATGGCCGTCATCTGATTCCTTTCCCTCGAACACTTCCATCCTGCTCAGTCTCTCCATGATCTTCTCCATCTCCTCCGCCTTGGCCAACCAGGAGATGGTGTTGACAGCCGTGACGTAGCACTGCCTCGCCATCCTGGAGTCTCCCTTGATCCTGATCTGAGTCTCCTCTGAGTTGAACTTAAGGCACTGGTGAAAGGAAGACGGCACACAACGGAAGGCACTGATGAGGGGCCTCCCAAAGATGGCATTATAACTGCTTGGGGCGTCAACAATGACGAACCTGCAGTTTCTTGAGGTCCCCCCTAACTTCACCTGGAGTCCGACTCCACCTTCAATTTCCTTCCTCTCCCCTGAAAATCCAAACAGGGGTCCGTCTGAGGCCAGCACCCTCCTTGGCTCTACCTTCATCCCGTCAAACGCTTTCTTGAAAACGACGTTGACATAGCTTCTGTTGTCAACCAAGATTCGGGAGACGGTAAAGCCTTCGATGGCTGCCTGGATTACCAGGGCATCGCAGAAGGGATCCTCATGCTCTGGCCTGTCTTTCGATGAGAAGGTGATCTTTTCTTCCAGGGGAGGGGCCTGGGACGTCGAGGCGACGCTCCGGCGGTACATGACGTGGAGACTTGCCTTTCGAGCATCTTCGATCCCCACACCCCCCCCCCCCCCCCGTGGATCACAGCTATATCACCTCGGGGTCCTACATCGACCCGGTCCTCGCATATATCATCACCCCCTCCTTGGGGTAGAACTTCAATCCGCTCCGGCGGCGGTTGTTGGGTTGGACCCCTCGCCCCCCTTACCTCCAGGAACTCGGGGCAGGTGGATGTTGCGTGCCCCTCCACCTGGTGGAAGTCACAGTACAACAATGCTCTTTCTCCCCGCTTTCGGCGGGCTGAGCGATCTCTTCTGTTGCCTCTTCCTTCTCCGCCTATCGCCAAGGCCTGCTGGGGTGGGGGTAGGAGCTGCCTTGGGGCTTGTCTTTGGAAGTTGAACCTCCCTTCACCCCCATGAAAGTTCTCTCCACCTGGGACGAGAGCTCGCCCTGGGCCTTGGGCAGGTCTTCCCTGCTGCCTCCAGCCTGGCTCCGGACCCTCCTGAGCTCTTTGCTCCTCTCTCCTCCTTCCTTCATGATGCCTTGGGCCACCTTGCTCTTTTGGCTCCACCTCCGCCAACTTTGCCAACTTCTTCACAAAGGCCGGGTTGGCCGCCTCCATGGCTATCTCCTCTGTCGCCCTCTCCATCAGCTCCTCGAAGGAAAGGGGGGCCTTCCGGGTCAAGCTCATCTTGAAGAACCCTTCGCGCAACCCCACCGTAAACGCCATCTGGAGGGCATACCCTGGCACTTCTTGGATGTCAAGGACCTCCTCCTGGAACCTGTCCACGTAATGGGCCAGCGACTCCTCGACCCTTTGCTTTATCAGGAAGAGGGACTCAGGACCTTTCTTCCTCTTCTTGGAGGTGGAGAAGCGAAGCTGAAAGCTCTGGCTCAAGTCTTCGAACCCGAAGATGGACCTTGGAGGGAGTTGATGGAACCAGTCCCTCGCCTCCTCTTTCAAGGTAATCACAAATAGACGGCACTTGAAGGCGTCTGTCATCGGCCTGATGGAGACGGCATCCTCGAACCACTGCAGGTGCTGGACGGGGTCATCCTTCCTGGTATAGTAAGCCATGTCTGGCTCTCTGAACCCCTCGGGAACGGGAGCTGAGATGATCAGCTCGCTGAAGGGTGAGCCCCTAAGGGGAGTTCTCGCCACCTCTATCCGCGCAACCTGCTCTCCAGGAGGGCTAGCTCTCGTCGGGCTGGGGAACAGCTCCCGGCCTGGGAGGTCTCGCTCGACCCCCTCTACCATCCTTTCCTTCCCAGGTCTCTTATCCGGCACACTTACTTCTCCCCCTGTCGGGGTGATCTCACCTTGCCCCTAGGAGCCAACTCGCCGAGACCACTCTGGGTTAGCTCGCCGAGACCCCCGGGAGCTAGTCCCTGGGGGGTGGGGGTTGAGCTGTCAGCCCGCGGGGCAATGCTTCTCAGCATCTCCATGATGCCTTAGATGGAAGCCATGAACTCTTCCCTTCCTACGAAGGGTCCTGGGTTGGGGCGACCACCGAGGTCATCACCACCTCCCTGATCTCCAGCCATGACACTCTCCCGAGATTTTCTGTGTTGGTCACTCTCCACGCTCACCGCACCAAAACTGTTGAAGCCAAAAATGACCGAAGCCAAAATTGACTTCTGTGGAGTCCGACCCTTGGGGAAAGGGGTGACCTCACACCTACTATGCTCGGAAGAACGTCACGGACCGAAGACTTAGGAAGCTATGAACTGACTCTCGGCTCTAGCGTGGAGGTCCCACCTCACACCCGGAAGACCTTTGAGGTCTCCCCCTCCCTAGCCAATGCTAGAGCTAGGTGCCTTGGAGGAAGAAAGCCAAAGAGATTTTTGTGGCTAAGGAATGAATGAATGCTCTCCAAGGCACCCTCAAGGGTCTATTTATAGTTTTTCCAAGTCTTGGGGTCAAAATGACCAAAATGCCCCTAGGGCAAATAAGCCTCTAGCCAATAGAAAACCTCCACACCGGGGGGCAAAGAAGGAAATTCCACCCCGGGGGTAAAAGGGTCCAAGGGCGAGAGAAGGCCCGAGACAGCTGGGGAGCAGGGAGCTGGGGCGAGACCCCAGCCCCCGGCCGGTCTCGCCCGGCCAGGCCTCACCAGGCCGCGAGGCCGGGGCAGGAACCCGGCCCCGGGCCGGTCTCGCCCCTCCTGGCCCTGCCAGGCCGCGAGGCAGGGGCGAGAACCCGGCCCTGGGCCGGTCTCGCCCCTCCTGGCCCCGCCAGGCCGCGAGGCAGGGGCGAGAACCCAACCCGGGGCCGGTCTCGCCCCGCCTAGCCCCGCTAGGCCGCGAGGCAGGGGCGAGAACCCGACCCCGGGCCGCTCTCGCCCCGCCTGGCCCCGCCCGGCCGCGAGGCAGGGGCGAGAACCCGGCCCTGGGCCGGTCTCGCCCCGCCTGGCCCCGCCAATCCCCGGAGCAGGGGCGAGAACCCGGCCCCCGGGCCGGTCCCGCCAGGCCGCGGACTCCGGGCAGGGGTGAGCCTCCGGACTCCGGCCGGTCCCACTGCTTCCAACTAGCACCAAAATGGGCCCCTTAGAGTGCAAGACAGCTCAAAAGCTTAAAACCTATAAGCGGGTCTTATGCCTCGCTTGGGATCCTCACTCCGCGAATACGGGGTTGTACAGCTAGAGATAATGCCTAGGAAGTAAAGGCTTTGAAGAATAACTAATGTTAAGGCAGAATTCACCCTCAAGCGGGCTATCTCACCTGAGTTCTTTGATCACGTCATAGGTTGCAGGCCAGCTTCTGATATTTGGACTTTCCTGGATGGATTGTTCAATAAGAAGAATGTAGTGAGACTATAGTTCTTGAAGAATGAGTTGGCAAGGATCACTCAAGGAGACATATCTATTTATTCCTTCTTTCTGAAGATGAAGAATTTATGTGTTGAGATTTCAGCATTTGATCCAGATGAGTCTATTTCCAAGGCTAAGATGAATAGACACATCATTCGCGGCTTGCGGAAAGAATATGTTGATTTCCTCACTTCGGTGCAGGGGTGGGCTATTCAATTATTTTACTGGAGCTGGAGAACTTGCTAGCCTCTCAGGAGAGCTTAACAAGGTAAGTGTCTGGCTGTTCTATCTCTAGGGGAGATAGTGAAGTTATGTATTCTGGGAAGAAGAAGAGGTGTGATAAGAAGAAGACCTATGATGGAGTGGCTTCTACCTCATCACATCAGGAGGGAGGTAAGGCTCCTAAGATGGAGGCAAGAAGGGTTGTAGATGCTTCAGGTGCAACAAGCTTGGTCATATGAAGAAAGAATGCAAGGTAAACCTTCAACCAGGACATGCTACATGAAGAGGGGGATTCAATAGTAAAGGTGAGTGGGGGGACAGTTGCTTCTTGGCAAACATGACTGCGGCGTCTATTTATGCCTTGACCTCCATCAACTTCCAGGAGGACTGGATTATCGACTCTGAGTGTTGTCATCACCTCACCGGTGATAAGTCGAAGTTCTTTACGTTGCAGTTATATAAGGGTAATGATGTGATCATTACAACTGATGATACAGTTCATAAAGTTAAAGCAGGAGGAAATAGTTTCTTTGGGCAGTGATAATAGTCCACTCACTTGAAGAATGTATATCACGTGTTTGAGATAAAGAAGAACCTGTTCTCAATGACCAATATTATGGATATTGTCTATCACGTTCTGTTTGGTCCAAAAGAAATAAAGTTCCTTCATAACATATCATTGATAAAGACTGATGTGACTCATGTTGGGAGACGGGTGAAGAACTTGTTCATTCTGTCGACAAGTTCCTATGTTGAAAAGATAAGGGCAAACGATAATGCAACTATCTAGCATGGGAGGCTTGGGCATATTGAGACAAATAAGTTGAAGACTATGATGACAAAAGGCTTAGTCAAAGGCTTGCTTAGCCTTTCATCTCTAGGCGATGGTCATGTCAACGAAGGGTGTTAATATAGGAAGAAACATCTCCTTCCATTTGACAATCCTTTTTCAGATACAAGGCACCGTTGGAGTGCATTCACGGTGATCCGATATGATCATGTGTTACCCCTAGTATCGGAGGCAACAAATATATACTACTTTTGGTTGATGACTTCGCCAGATACACTTGGGTGTACTTCATGAAGGAAATGTCAGGAGTCTTCCATAAGTTTGTGGAGTTCAAGGAGCTCATTGAAGACATGCTTAGGCTGTGGATAAAGAAGGTGAGGATAGATAATGAAGGGAAGTTTACCTCATATGAGTTCTTCAAATTCTGCAGAAAGCACGAGATCAAGAGAGAGCCGACTTGTGCTCACACTCCACAATGAAATAAAGTGGAGGAAAGGAAGACATGATTATCTCAAATGTGAAACTAAGAATTATATTAACCACACTTAAAAAAGGAGTGCAGAAAAACATACAGTGATGCAAACTATCTATAATGAGAGATATAAGTTACAAAAACAAGAATTAAATGGTGCCACGCCATACAATATGTGTATAAGTGTCTAGCAGATAGTGACTATTTGAGCTTTAATTGAGTAAATGAAGGGGAAACTTGATGAGTTTATTCTTTGCACATTTGACTGTTATTCTCCTAAGCAAAACATTTTATACTGTGTTTTTAATGGATTGTACGTGCAAGACAAATCGATACCGGTTGCCATTATTATCGGTGATTGGTGTTACATCTACTCAACAAATATTTTTCACAGCTTTTGGTTTTCTATCTGATGAACCTGAGACTAGTTATAGATGGACACTTAAGCATTTCAAAGCTATCTTGAATGAAACCTTCTAACCAAATGTTCTGGTTACAGATTGAGATTTGACATTGATGAATGTCATCAAGTATACATTTACAAATATCAAACATATTTTATGCTAGGTACACGTGTATAGAAATATTTTGTCTAATTATAAAAAAATATTTCAAAGATGGGAAAGAATTCGAAATATTTCTTTGTGCATGACAATAGTTAGTGGATGCAAGAAATGAGAACGAGTTCAATATGAGATACAATTATATTTGAGTTCATATTCCACCTTATTCCCTGATGTTGTCACTTATACATGCAAAACGTGGATTGACCCTTTGAAAGAATATTTTGTGTCTGCTTGGATTGATATTAATTTACATCTTGACAACTCAATCACAAATCGTGTAGAAGGGAGTCATAGTAAGTTGAAGAAATTTGTAGAAGTCTAAATTGAGAATTTGACAACTATTTGGAAGGTCATTAATCAAATGTTAAATCTACAACATGTAGAGATAAACAGATCATTTGGGCAAAACTCCATTCAAGCTAGTCAAGAATTTAAGGGCTCTTTGTATTCCGCTCTCCTTGGACGCGTGTCATTACATGCATTGAAGTTGATTAAAGTGGAAAAAGACAACTATCGCAAGACAAAAAATATATGTTTAGATTGTCCTCATACAACCCGGTCCACGCTTGAGCTACCATGTGCTCATGAGTTAGCACCATATGTATCACAAAACAAAGCTTGTCTAGTATGGTTAATTCATAAACATTGGAAGCAATTGTCTTTTTCCTTAGAGAATGACGAAATGCCACAAACACAAGAGTCTGTCAACATGTGAGACATAGATATATCATTTGAGTTGGAGGGGGTCATATAAAGATATAAAAACACAAATAAGTATCAACAAAAGGAGATTAAAAATAAATTACGTGAACTCAAAGATGACTACACAAATACCAAACACAATCAATCACTATTTGAAATTGCAGTGTCGAAGGGACAACTTTCACAAGGAAAAATGTCAAAGTTATCAAGGGAAAAAATAAGCGTAAGAATAAATTATATGATAGAGTCCCACGAATGATCATTGCTGATTTCGATGTACCCACGAATGATCATTGCTGATTTCAAGTCATTAGTGAATCACTAAACATGAGTAATAATTGACAACAAGTTAGAGGAGACTTAGGGTCCGTTTGGGGGGACTTATTTTCACCGGTCAAGCGGTTGAGACCGCATGAATTTGATCTTAATTAAGTTCCGATTCATGCGGTTGCAACCTCTTGACCGGTGAAAATAAGTTCCCCCAAACGGAGCCTTAATGAATGAATTGGTGAAAAGAGAAACATTATATGATGCACTTTTTAAAGGTCCTAGAAAATGGAGTTAATCAACAACCTTGACTGCAAATGCTCGCCCGCACCATTTGAAAAGTGGATGTTCACGTCAGATATATGATTAATTATCTCATCTTGCTATAATATTGGTGTGACTCTACTTTCACGAAATCAGAGTATGATGCTTCTACCATTGGACTCGGCGTTTCCTCAAATCCCAAATATAATTTTTATCAGATTTATAAATGAAAATCATTCTGTGAGACTATGCATGAAAGAAAGATGTTTATTGTCTCAACTATACTCCTCATGGATGAGGTATCATACGTACATAACAAGTTCATGAGAATCCATTCTCAACAACAAATCATGAAAAGTAAAAATTTTCATTTCAATCTTCATACACTATTAAATTAACATAAAATTGTACTAACGTTGTTTAATTTTATTGTAGAAATTTTTGGGTGTATTAAAGACAAACAACTTCATGTGAATGGATCCTCGACAATATATTAAGAAAGATATAAATTTTGATTTTAATTTCCTTAGCATGTTAATTTACTCCCAAATTTTGTCACAATATTTTAATTTATTGCAAAGATTTTTGGAAGCTATTGAAGATGATCAAATTTTGAATTAACCTTTTTTGCAGCAAAATAATATTATAACTAGTCTAATTTTGTAATGTTAAATGATATAGTATAGTGCATACTTTTTTTGGGGAGTTTTTCTTTTTATTTTTTTGAGTGGTTTGCTAGTTACCATTTGGTAATCATTTGATTTTCAAATAAACATTTTCAAATTTTATGGTTTGCTAGTTGTAATGATTTGCCAACAATGTTTTGTCTCTGTGCCCGTTCTGCATGAGCTTCGCGCGCCATTATTGCTCTCCTCTTCTTTTTTCATTGGACGGTTCGGATGGACTTCGCGGTTCTTTCCCAACGGAAATGGACCAAAATGAATTTGTTAATAACAATACAGTCAATACCCATAGTAACCGTGGGCTGCCAATACCAAAATTTGGCTGCCAATACCTATTTCCCAAAGGGTATTGTTAGTTGTACACCTATTTTGGATATTTGATACCCAAAATATGTCAAATTTAAACGTTTTTTTTCAACAAAAATTGATATTTGTCCCCAAAATCCATCCCCCGCTGAACCCTAACCTCATTTCCCGCATAGCCGATGTTCCTCGGCCGGCTCTCACAGCGGCGCAACGGTGATCTTCCCCGACTTCCCCGACGTGGATCTTCCTTCCTCCCTCGCATCCGCCCCCTTGCCGACAACCTCTCATCGCAAGTCGTGGAGCCGAGTCCTCTCCGCTAACTCCGTCGCACCTCCCGCACCGGCGATTGATTGTCGGTCTTCCTTCCACCCTCACGGCTGTTCACTCGCCTGGTAAAAGTTACTTTCATGATATCCTTGACATTTGTATTTGTATACCTTACATTTTTCTATGTATTCTGGTTTAAGGTATATGTTCTTATTAGTGGTGCTTACCTTTCATATATCATCCACTTCGATATTCAACCACTTTCAGTTTTAGGCTCTCATTTCGAGATGATAGGTGGATGTCAAAGCCCGACATGAAAATTATAAATCCACCAAAAGAGACCCATCACATTTCGAGCATATTTTGAAGGAAGAACAAGATGCGTTAAAGATTAAAAGAACCAGGTTGACAAAGAGATGTAGAGGTACACGGAGTGGTTTTCTAGAAATTGTGCGTAATCAAATGCCACCGGGTGTGCAATCACATCTTCTTGATGTTGTTGATGTTATGGGTGATGAGTATTGCGGATATAGAGTTATTAGCATCGCTCTAAATATGGGTGATAATTGGATGCAAGTGAGACATGATCTTGTAGGAGAATTTCATGAAAAAAAATTATTGTACATGGAAATTTTTGGAACATCAAGGAGATTAGAATTACTAAAATCTCTTGACTGTTGGGTGGTGCCAGTCCCGCTTGATAGGTGGATGTCAATGCCCGACATGGGTCTACTTGTTGCATCATGCTACAACATACAATTTGTTCATTTTTCAAACAAACAATCATTCATCTTTCTACCGCTTCATTCAACTCCACCGGCGAGTCAAAGGACAATTCATATGAGATTTATAAATGACAACCACTTCGTTCTATTGAGCATGAAATAAGAATGTTCGTTACCTCCTATATTTCCGGTGTGGAGAACATATCATGAACAAATAACCGAAGAGTGAGACATTTCATACATTACACGTCTAATTTAATTAGCTAGCCAGGTATGTCTATTTAAATAATTTGATTGACAACTACATTAAAGCTTTAAGTAATCATCAATTAAAATATTTTGTATTTGTCGACTGCAGGTTGTTTTATGATTAAGGTTCTTCAAGAAATACAACACATTAAGTTCAAAAATATGTAAGATATTTACTCAGTTATTTATTGTTTTAAATATACTTACTGATTCAAATCATTTTTTTGTGGGTGAGGTATCTTTTTGGCCGAAAAAACATGACTTGTAAATGTTAATGACATTTTGAAAGACTACATATATTTTTTGTTGAATACATTTGTTGAAACCGAAAAACGGTCTCTTGTGGAGTTCACCTTTGGAGAAAGGGTGGTCGCACACCTACTTCGCACCTGCAAGAAAAATAATAAGGAAAAGAGAGCAAAGGACTAGACCAAGGGCCCGGCGCGTAGGTCTCACCACACACCCGGAAGATCACTGAGCGCTTCCCCTCCTTAGCCAGATGCCGGGCTAAGGTACCTCAGAAGGCGCTAGAGAACAAGGAGACAAGTAAGCATGCTCTTCTGAGGTACCCCTTAGGTCCTATTTATAAGATTCCGAAGGTGATCTGCAAATAACTAACCTCTGCTGTCATGAAATTACTGAAAGCTCCTTGGGCTGGCCTGTCAACAGCCAAACTCCGCTGTTCTGAACAGCTATATGCAGCCCACATGGGTCTGCCAACAGCGGGACTCCGTTGTTTTGACTGGCTAAGGGCAGGCCAGCGGGGCAAATTGGTAAGGAATCCCACCCACTGGGGACTGGGCGAGTAGCCCTTCAATGCCTCTACTCGGCGGGAGGCGCGGGCCGGGGCTGGCTTGCCTAGGGGACGCGGGTTAGAGATGGCCCGCCTGGGAAGGCGCGGGCCGACCCGTCTCGGAGAGGCGGGCAGAGGCTGACCCGCCTAAGAGGCGCGGGTCGGAGGGTGACCCGCCTGGGAGGGCGCGGGCTGACCCGCCTAGGAGAGGCGGGCAGGGCTGACCCGCCTAAGAGGCGCGGGTCGGAGGGTGACCCGCCTGGGAGGGCGCGGGCCAAGCTGGCCCGCTTGGGCGACCCTTGGAGGCGCGGGCCGGGGTCAACCCGCCTGCTTGCCCGAGTCCCTTCGGCGAACACGGGGTTGTACAACATTATGTACTCTTTTGAAAATGTTGTTTTGATGTTATAAACATTTAGAGCACGTTACGTGCTCTTTCGGAAAAATTGTTTTGATGTTAAAACAGCTATAGAACGCATTATGCATATTTTAGAAATATTTTTTGGATATTATCTATGCAAAAAAATATTCTCATCTTTAGATACAATTATCATATATGAATACAAATATCAGCTTTGAATATAAATATCCATGGATTACAAAATATCCATAAATATAAGTTCTAAATAACAGTACCCTTCCCAAAACTATTCCGGCTCCGTCGGCTTTGTCACCCAAGAAGTTGCGGTGAATTGCTGAACGGGATCGACCGGCACTCGCGCGTTCTTCCTCCTCTCCGGCATCGACTGTGATTCTGTGAACGCCATCTTCTTCCTCCGCCGTGGACGGTGAAGGTAATCTTCTTCCTCGGGCGTCTACGGTGAAGGACTTCCTCTTCAGGCCACTTTTCCCGAGCGTCTTCTGTGCCGACCGACGGTGGATTTTCGCCGTTTGGTTCTTCCTCTTCAGGTCTCTGTGAAGCTTCTTCCTCCATACCTTTTCGTCCCAGTGTATTTCTCCTTCAGAGCTCCTTCCAAACAGGTATAACCTAATTCTTTATTTTGTTCCACTTGAGGGCTGATGCCTTAGCTGCATTGTTGTGATTTTATTAGATGTTTTAGGGTGTATTTGCTTGTGCGAGAGCTTAATCATGCCTTTTTTTTTTATTTTCTTGTGACTTGAAAGTTTTTTAGCGTTTATATGTGTGTGCTTGTGTGTGTATATTGTGTATGTGTGTATGTCCGTGTTTGTGTGTATAGGTGTGTCTGCGTGTGTATGTCTGTGTTTGTGGGCATGTAAATTTTTGTGAGTGCGTGTATTGCTATTTTTCATGGTTTATTATGTTTGGTAGATGTATGCAATTAATGAGTTTTATAGAAAGAGAAGATTGTTAATGAGAAAAGGACATTTGTAGTTGCTTTAGCTGCAACTGTTGTGATTTTGATGAAACGCAACACCCTCATGTTTTTTTGTTTCATGTGATTTAGGTGTCTTTATTGCTTAAATATCAATTCCCACATTTGAATTCCATTTTGTAATCGAACATAATAGTTGACATTCAATTCCCGTGCCTCAAAAACATCCTGCAAAAGAGCAACGAAATTGAGTTTTTGCCCAATTCCAAAACTTATGTGTCTTTGATTTTGGACCAAAACAAATTCCCTCCCCCGAAAACCCGCAAAATGAACGAGGCCTAACTAGACACTTTTTTTGAAAATTCTATTTGAGATATTGTGTTGTCTTAATCTTCATTGAATCGTCTCATTTTCTCTCTGATCAGGTAGGTTTTGTTCATTGACAATGGGGAAGAATATGTACAGCATCATAATCCCTACCTATAATGAGCGCCTCAACATTGCCCTAGTGGTCTATCTCGTCTTCAAACATCTCCGGTATTGCATTCCCCCGTTTATTTGTCAAGAATTTTAATTCTACCATACAATTATTTCTTCCTCTTTTTATAGTTGAAAAATTGAATGATTCTTCTGCTTCTCCACTAGTTTCTTATGGGTGTTCTATATTCAGAATTATTAGCCCTTGGAATGTTTATTGTTGGAGAAACTTTTTTTGTTGCGCTACCACCTTTGCTTACACCACCACCTTTGCTTGCGCTAAGCATTTCATATTTTAACACGTCGGATTACTATCCTCCCACATAAAATTCTCAACCCGCCTAACCCATTGAGTGAAAAAAGAACATTCCTGCTATTCCTTTTCCAGAAAGCTGTCTTTTGTGCATATTCCAAAAATCATTCTGTCAATCAAGAATATATAAATCCTTTGTAATTTTTTTGCTATCATTTGTGATGAGAGTGACATGTTTGATTGAAGATTATCCATTTTATAATAAAATGAATGATTACGTAGTTTGAGTTAAGTACTCTCTATCATTGTCAGTGTGAAGGCATTTTATAAACTTGGTAAATATTTTTTTCACAAATTTTGAAAAAGAAGGAAGTTCAAACTGCTTTTCATTAAGTACACCTAAGTCATATGAGAAAAACTTCTATATAAATACCATAGTAGAGATGACCTAACAAAGTTGGGACAGAACAAGAACCCTAGACATCTGAATAAAGTAAATCAGAAGGTGCAATAATTTATTTATCAATATGAGGTAAATAGCTAATTCTAAGATGTTTATCAAAATAACAATTAACAAAACTCTCAAGCAAGATGGGAATCATTGCCCAATTCAAGATACATACAATAGAGAATAGAGACAACACAATGATAGTGGATATCCAAAAACTCGGTAGGAACAACAAAACATGTAAGGGGTGAGATTTCATCTAGTATATACACTCCTCCTCTCAGCTTACCTTTACCAAACCCAACAATAGGGAAATTTGTCTCATTTGCAATATTAATGCAAGACTCACTATGAGTTTGATACAAATGTAAGACACCTTAGGTGCTAGTGAGGTCATAAGTACCTAAGTTTACCCGCCAACAAATCGAGCACTGAGAGGTATGCTAACTCGATAGTCTGAGACACAATAACACTATGTATCAAAGATTCAATCCGAAGAGCCTGATGTCAACGATACTCTTCTTCAAAGGTCTTAATAGTCCATAGAGTTCTAAATCCAGAAATAGTGTCAAGAAGATAGGTGGAGCATGATGATTGAGAAAGAGACTTTATGGCCCATTCAAGTTTCCCATGGATTGCCCAACAAGTGTCTTTGGTGTGTCCATGACGATCAAATGACTGCGGTGTATCGTTTTGGTGTCACGACCACAACTAGTAAAACCTCCCTGACCACTTCCTCTTCCACCACAGGAGGCAAAGACAATTAAATCTGTAGAGGAATCATGCAGTGCAGGTGGAGAAGTATTGATGTGAATTTAGCCCTAGTCAGACGATGATACATAGTTGTAATCTGCAAGGTAGAAGGGCCAACCATCATTTTGTTCTTGGTCATAAAATAGTTTGAATCTAGATCATTTAGTATCCAAAGTAGAACAAGGTGCTCCCACTGGGCTTAATGTTCCTCCATAGTGAAGGAATTTCTCAAAAATCCAAGATCTCATAAGCAAGTACCTTCCACTTAGCAAAGTATTCTGTGACTAATCAAGCTCCTTACTTTAGTTAACCATCGTCAGGTAGAGTTCACAAACACAACTGAGGTTATTGGCCCGAGAGAACATAATGTGTAAAATATCCCATAGCTCCTTGATGTTGTTGCAATTTTGGACTGATGGATCAATAGAACTCAACAAAAGTACAAAAATCCTACAATCATCACCGCACCGATCCTCATATTCTTGGTTGTTAGAGGCATAAGTTAGGAGTTTGGAGAGGTGGTGCACATGGCGAATGCCAAACCGAAACATCATTATGCGTTTTTTTCATAACAAGAGTTGGCCAAAGTAAGAATAGTAGTGCCAAGTCTGGCATTTAGAGGAAAGGTATTGTTGTAATTACAATGAGGCATGGTCGATGGAGCAGTGAAATGAAGATCATTAATACTAGAAGAGGATGCATTGTCATCCCTTGTCATAGTGGAGGTTCCAGAGGAGAGCAGATACTACGAGTTTAAGTAGAAATACGCCCTAAAGAAGAAGAGGGACGATAAATAAGTACTTGTATCATGTATGATCTAAAGTACGTATGCAAATTATTAAGAGGTAGGGTCAGATGAAGGAGATCTAAATCTGCATTTAATATCAAATGACAAATCAGTAACGACTGAAAATCTACTTGTGAGATGGATTAGGATCAAGAATTTTCGGCAAGATCGGGATCGGGATCCAGAGAAGAATGACGAGAAGGATGCGCCGAATCCGCAATGAATCCAACAGTGGGATTGGTATCATAACGGTGGGATTGGTTATCTCATCAACTGATGTGACGACATAAAACAAAAGACTCAAAGAAAAATATTTACCTGCTGTTCAACTCTCCATGCCTTACTGCATGACACACTTCCTTTAGCAGAGTATATGATTCGTTTTAACGAGCTTGTTGTTAGGATTGATATCATCGAGGAGCATATAACAATAACCTTTCGGTTTCAGGCCGAATTAAGGGCTGATATTCTTAGGCAACTTATTCCCCATCCCCTGGAGTTGGCCGAGCAGATCTTCCAGCTTGCTTTAGAATATGAGCAATACCCACATACTACTGGTTCAAGGAGACCTAACCCACAAATGGATAGTTCTATGTCTAGGAGGCCCCTCTAGCAATGACCTAGTCCATCCATTCCATCATCAGGCGAGAACACGATCGGGTCGATGATGAGGATAATCATGATAGTACGAGGTCCTTCCGAGGGAACTCTATGCGATTGATTAGTGGTGGAATACGGTTCCTCAAATAGAGGATTAACGAAATGGGTGGACTCGTGTTCACCAAATAGAGAATTAGAGTAGCAATTGCTACTATGATATGACATTGTAAAGCATATAGGTTCTAGTCCCAGACATTCTAAACTAAACTCAAACCTGGGGCTTTGATGCAAATCTGACGCAGGACGGTCCTATATTGCGGGAAAATAGGTGGGTGAACTCTTACATGCAACCATACATATTAACAAAATTTTAAACTTGCAATAACTATTCTTTATAAGTCGATTATGAATGTTAAACACAATAGTCAAAGCATTCAATGAAGGAATCAAGAGATGGTATAAGCGCAATAGTGCTCAAAAACAAATAATTAATTGAATGAGAAAATACAAAGGCCAAAATGGCAAAAACAAGACTTATAAACCACTCTCTTCAAGTAAATAACAAACACAAGACCCAGCGACGAAGAAATAACATACACACCTTGAAGTGGCAAAATACTGAGAGGGGAGGGCTGTCAGGGTGGCAAGGACGCAATCGAGGCTGATATCAGACTTCAAAATGTAGCCCCAACTGCTGGGCAACGAAGGCGAATGCTGGAACGAAATTGTAATATTGGGAACAGGACCCAAAGTGGCAGAAATCATCGACAGTAAATGATTGTCCAGGGATTTGGACAACAAATCTAACTATGCAGAGTGGGGGGTGGGGGGTGGGAGGCTAGCAGCAAGCTTCAGGAAGTTTGTGGTTGAGGGAAAGGCGTGGGATGCTTGGGCAAGACAGCTGGGCTGTTTGGAAGGTCTGGACAACAACAATTTTGTGGGGGAAGGTGGGAAATGAGCGGAGAAGTGACTGGTTGAGTTTCCTGAATGGGAAGTGGAGGGGTATTAGTGGAGGTGGGGTTAAAGGGGTGCTGAATTAAAGGTTATTATGGTTCTACATGTGAGAGAGAGGGGCAGGGAGAGGGTAAATCGGCCGAGCAAATAGGAGGTGTTGGCGGGGGGGGGGAATGTTGGGATCTAGTGGGTGGTTGTTGAGGGGTTTAAGGGAAAGGCTCCACGTGTGAATGAGGGAGGGGATTAAGAGGTTGGTTATGTGGGAAATGAGGAGATAGTGAGGCTTAAATTTAGGAGGTGGTTCCTAAATAAAAAGAAGTGGGGTAGTTAGGAGGTAGTTATTGGTGGTGGTTGTTGGCAAGGTAGAGGTTGGTGGTGGCCGGAGGTGACCGCCGACGGTGGTGGTGGTCGACAGAGATATTTTTTTGTTAATCGCCGAAAATTGCAAAATAATGGGAAAGTGGTGGTGGATCACCGGAGGTGGCCGAAGACGTTCTCTTGTGATCGTCGGCGATGGAAATGAGGGTAAAGGGATTGTTTTTGTGGGGGAATGGAGGCTTGTGGTAGCCTCCTATAGGGAAAGGGATTTTTGGAAGGGAGATCTGACAGTATTTTTTTTGGAGGGGATATGGCTCGCTGATTGAGAGGTGTAGGGTTGTGGGAAGGGGTAGCCGACAACAATCTGGATGGGGTCTAAGGGGAGTTGGCCGACTACTTGGTGTGGGGATGATGGTGTTGGCCTTCTATGTAGTGGGAGGAGGGGGTGGTGGCCGCTATGTAGTGGGAGGAGGGGGTGGTGGCTCCATGACAAGGAGTGGGGAGAATGGAGGTGGTCGACCAGTAGGGGGAATGGAGGGGGTAGACACAGGCTTCGCATCCGGGGTCGGCTTCGACACCAAAATGATCAAGGGATTGACTTCTTCACTCAATCCTTCAATCCCCAAAATGAGAGCCCTCCACTCAATATATAGACTAGGGGTGACAACAAACGGCTATGATTTATTCACCGATCGTCCCGACTCAAAAAAAAAATAAAAAATAAAACTCGAAATGAGAAATGAAAAGAACAAACAATATTACGATCATCGATCCGCATACGATGAATGGTTCCGATTCCCCATCAAACTCGTTCATTGCTTTGAAACTTTATCTCCATCGTGTATGTTTTCATTGCCTAAATTAATTTCATAATCTTGTTGCAATTACTTATCAGATAAACGCATGTGCATTGCATTGTTTTAAATTTCCCATATCATATAATTGCATTCAATCATTGGGGTTCCGTTAGGGAACACACACACCCTTGTTCACACCAGTCCTGTGTCAGGGCCCTTGGCCGCTCCACGATTGGCTGCCTGGCTGCCTGCACACAAATTTATAGTCAAGACACTAAATATCCATAAAATAGTCCAAACGAGGAAAATGTGTGTTACAAAACACTCACAGGTGGCATGGGACTAAAAAAGAGAACCTATAATAGAACACTAATATCTAACAAAGTCAAACTTGATCAGCAAAGGAAGGCAGTGTTACGTGTTCAAGGTGAATGAAATACTGCCGCAGCGAGAAGGCCTAAACTGCCGAACACAAGTACCTTTTTGTATGCACTTTTATTTTTGTTATTTCGTTTTACTGCTTTATTTTTGATAAAATTACAAATGATGTAATATATATAGTGAGGGGATTTTTGTAAGAGTTGGAACCTTTTTCCCTTGCACTACTAAAGAGTGGAGTATGGAAAATGGTAAGCAAGCCCTAATTTGCTAAACCCTCCTTTCCCTCCCTTGATAGCTGCAGTCCTAGAGGCTAGGGTAGTGCTCCGCTCCCCTTTGTAAAGATTGCCTTTCTTAGTGAATAATGCCTATTTAAGTTCTGTGAGGATTTAGGTGTTCAAGATTCTTTGTGAGAATTGTATGTAGAAAAATTCAATAGATTGGCATAATCTGATTAGCAAATAAGAGCCTAGTTGTTGTTTCAGGAATATAATTTGTACGAGTAAATATACCTTTTTCAACTGTAATTTTCCATATGTTACTGTTTATTAATGCTTTTCTTAAATGTGCCAACATAACCTTGAAGTTAGACTGTCCACAATATTATTCATGCAAATAATCTTTTTTCTCATAAAACGTCATTATAAACATTTCTCCGCGTTCCATGACTCCATCTTTGTTTTTATAGGGAGTTTGATTTTGAAATCATCATTGTTGATGATAGTAGCCCGGATGGTACTCAAGATATTGTAAAACAGTTGCAACTACTGTATGGAGAAGAGCGCATTGTAAGAACAAAATTTTGGCCAGTTAATAATTCTTATGTATAATTCGATTATCTGTCTGATTTACTGTCTTTTTAATTGTTGACCTTCATCTTACTGAACGATATGTTGAATCTAAAGCTATTAAGGGCAAGAACAAAAAAACTTGGTCTGGGTATGTGCTGCTATTTTTGTATGGCTCTTTCTGAGATAAAAGCTTTCAGTTCCTGATCTGCGAAGTTGTGCAGGAACTGCCTATTGTCATGGGCTGAAGCATGCATCTGGAGATTTTGTTATAATCATGGATGCAGATCTGTCCCATCATGTAAGAATTTTGTTCAATATTATGTGGCATTCAATCACCTTTGCCTTTTCCATCTCTCTTTTAATTTCTTTTCTTTTTTGACAGCCAAAATATTTACCAAGTTTCATCAGGTGAGTTCAGTGTGATACTTTTAAGCTTTAACAAGAATTTGGAGCATCTCAATCATAATCATGATCCTTCTGAATTTTTATTAATACAAACTCCTTAGTTATGATACTTTCTTCTTTTAATTTCTTCGAAATTGTTGGTGATAAACATATGGACTGAAGTTTTCATGTAAAGTGCATGTTAACCTTTTGTAGAATGTCCCACAAATAAATGAAGAAAAATAGCGTGAGATAATTATATAAAATTGATTGTAAGAATAAAATATTAAAAAAAATGTGACAAAAAGTTTAATGTATTTAACCATACATAATATAATACATATACTATAATTCTAAATTGTTGGTGTATTTAACCATACTAGTTTGCTAGCATAACATACAATAAAATAATACCTGATATGTTCAAAAGTCGTCTCGGCTGATATAAAAAAATGGATATATCGGTCTATATTTTACAAAAAAACAATCTATTTTTTAGAAAATTTTCATTTTGCCCTATAAAAATGACATGCCCTGACATGCCAGAGGACATTTAAACGTCTCAGTAGCTTCCAATGACGATCTTCACAGTGACCACTAAACTTCAACTTTGTTTCACCTAAACACTTTTATTAGGGGTATTAGTATTATTGTACTTCTCATCTCGCAGTAAGCTTATTGGCATGTCTTTTAACTTGATATTATGTTTGAAATACTAGTAAAATAATGTCATTGTTCTCTTTGTTTTACAATCTCTTGTCAAGCAGGAAACAAAAGGAAACTGGGGCTAGTATTGTCACTGGTACTCGTTATGTAAGAGGAGGTGGTGTTCATGGCTGGAATCTTATGCGCAAGTTGACTAGTAGAGGAGCGAATGTATTGGCACAAACATTTTTATGGCCTGGTGTCTCGGACCTGACCGGATCATTTAGGTATTTCGTTGAAGTTAAGCACCAAATCTCATTTTGAGCTTCAAGTTCTGATGATGACTGAAAATCTTATACAGACTTTATAAGAAATCTGTTCTCGAAGATGTCATAGGGTCGGTTGTCAGTAAAGGATATGTATTTCAAATGGAGATGATTGTTCGAGCCAGCAGGAAAGGCTATCATATTGAAGAGGTGCGGTTATTAAGTTTTTTATTTTGTATTATTTTTTATTGCAATAACCAGTGAAAATGGTTTGTGAGCATCTACGATAAAAACTAAGACGATTTCCTAGCAAGAAGTGTATATGATGCACGGCGAATCTTTGTCAAGGGCTAACACAGATTTTTTTTTTCAAACTTTGACTAATGGCGAACAAGAATAGAAATCAGAAAACACGCTCAAAGATGTTATAGGGTTTTGTAAATGAAAATGCAAGCAGACATGCAACAAATGTGAATTAAATAATAAATCCACGGCTATCCAACACTGATGCTACGAGCCTATATGATTCAACATGCAATTATTTTTCTACGCGTAATCAACTAAATAGAAAAAAAGAAAAAAATGTGCAAACATTCACATTTGATTACAATTAGTTCAAATTATAATTTAAAATAATTAAGCAGTGAATAAAGTATGCATGAGCCACAGGGCCGAATACGAAAAACATCATATCATACATGTACACATACATCCTTATAATAGTCGTGGTCTTACTAAGGAAACTCACATAAATATAGGAGACCCGTGGGGATGATGATGGGGGCGTGAGGACTTCCGGTGAAATCTACGATGGTAATGAGCAACAAAGATTTTGGGGTGGGCAATGAAGGTAAGATGTAGGGATGTGGAGATGGGGTTGAGATGGAGTGGTGGTGGGATATGAGGTGGTAAGGAGGTGGTTGGTGGCAGTGAGTGGAGGCAAGGGCCAAAGGGGGCTTTTGCAGAGGACGGTGGCTTGTTGTGGAGGTAGGGGTGGAGGTAGGGCCAAAGGGGGCACTTGCATGTTTGCATCATACTAGATTAAGAATAGTAATTCAGAACCTCACTACTAGACGTGCATCGTAGGACTTCACCGCAAACCCTACCCTACATCAATAAGCAATATTGAATTTTCTAAGCTCAATTGCCTACTTTACTAATCTCCCATAGTATTTAGGCTTCTCCACAATTGTTTTAAAATGTTGATCGGTTACCACTTGAATTGAATGAGTTTGGAAGTAGGGGCGAAGCCTTCAGGCAGAGATAATCAAATCTAGAGCAAGTTTCTCAAGTATCAGATATCTAGTTTCGGCATCTTTGAGTACTCAACTTATAGAATGAATAAAGAACTGCCTATTTCCTTTTTCATGTACCATGACAGAGCTAATGACCTTAGGTACAACTCAAAGATATATGAGTACATCTTCTCCTTCTCTTGGGCTCTGTAACAAAGTAGTGGACATTAATTATCCTTTGACTTCGATAAAGGCCTTCACATTCCTTAGTCCACTTAAACTTGGATCCCCCCCCCCCCCCCCCCCCCCCCCCCCGCCGCCGCCGCCAAGTGTCTTGAAGAATGGAGCACACTTATGCCCGGATCAAGAGATGAAGAGACCGAGCCCCGCTTTTCGCCCTGTCAACTATGCACTTTTTAAGGACTCCTGGGATATGACATGCTCAGAATGAACTTGAATTTATAAGGATTGGGCTCGATTCCCTTGGGTATATATGCCTCGAAAACTTCCCTTTGTTAGCTCCAAATTCACACTCAAATGGGTTGAGCCACACCCCATACTTTCTTTGGGTTGAAAAAGTCACATAGAAATCTCTGATATGTTTATCCACCTTTCAACTTTTGATAAGAAGATCATCGATATATACTTTCAGATTGCTCCCCTTGTGTTTGTTAAAAACATAATCCATCATTCGTTTAGGGTTTCCAAATTCACACTCAAATGGGTTGAGCCACACCCCATACTTTCTTAGGGTTGAAAAAGTCACATAGAAATCTCTGATATGTTTATCCACCTTTCGACTTTTGATAAGAAGATCATCGATATATACTTTCAGATTGCTCCCCTTGTGGTTGTTAAAAACTTAATCCATCATTCGTTGGTTAGTAGCGCCGACATTCTTAAGACCAAATGATATTACTCTATAACAGTAACATCCGTCATTCGTAATAAACACAGTACGAGGGATGTTCGGGGTATGCATCCGAATATGATGATACTTCGGAGAAGCATCCAAAAAACTCATAGCCGGAAAGCTAACCGAGTCAACTAAATAATCTATCCGAGATAAATGATAACAATCTTTGAGACATGTTTTTTTAAGTTTTGTGAAATCTACACACATACTCCACTTATTGTTAGCTTTCTTCACTGTGTGTTTTCTTCACTGTGTGTGTTGTTCAATGAGTGTGTGTGTGTTGTTCAATGAGTGTGTGTGTATGTTGTTCAATGAGTGTGTGTGTGTTGTTCAATGCGCGCGTTGTTCAATGAGCGTGTGTGCGCATGCGCGTTGTTCAATGAGTGTGTGTGTGTTGTTTAACTAAAGAATATATCCGAGATAAATGATAACAATCTTTGAGACATGTTTTTTAAGTTTTGTGAAATCTATGCACATTCTCCACTTATTGTTAACTTTCTTCACCATTACAACATTAGACATCTACTCGCAGTGCTCGTTCTCTTTAATAAAGTTTGCCCCAAAAAGTTTTACAACATTAGACATCTACTCGTGGTGCTCGATAGGTTCCGCCATGGTTGTTGCCACCGACTACTTTTTCTACTTGATAGGCTTGAATCAGTATTGAGGAGATGACATGCTATATTGGGGTCCCACCTTAAGCATGTCAACAGCTGTCAAGACAAAGATATTTTGGGTGCTGAGAAGACACTTGCTCAAGTTGTTCCTTAATGGCATAACATAGCCCATTCGGATAACATCACACCATCACGTCATCTTCCTCCCATATAGTTAACCTAGATTGCAGGATCAAGAACTCATTGGTGTATTCATCTATCAAAAATCTATCCTGACTAAGGTTGTGAAACTTGCGATATAATCTCGGTAAGTAGTCCAGTGGTCATATCGTTTTCATAGCTGATTTTTAAATTCTACCCACCTGACTAGTGGTTATCCGGGCTAGATGTGTTTACTCTAATTGAACCCACCAGACTATTGTTGGTCCTTTAAATCTAAGGGTATCATATTCTACTGGACAATTCATTGAAATTTGGTTCTATGCCACAAACCTCTCAATGTGCTCACACAAGTCCAAACATCCCTCAGGTTCTACGTGAAAACCTCAGAATCACCAACATCTAACTTAACACTGGTATCCTGATGAGGTTGGTTTTAGGGGTCAAGGTTTTGAGGAATTGGCTCCTTTTCTCTAGGGTTTTGGGGTTCATGTGGTGGTGGAGCACAAGCACGATCCCTACCTAAGTGGATAGTAGCTTTGATGTTATTAATTGTAGTTCTTAGTCAGATCATTACTTGACGAACCTCTCCCATATTCATAATGAGTCTCCGCCAATTACATGTGGTTTCCTATGCACTGGTTCAAGCATTAATGCTCGTTTCTAAATGTTTGACATTAATCTCCATTTAATTTTTTTTAAACTTAAGCAAATGTCCAAAAACTAAAAAAGAAAACCCTTTTTTTTAAAGTTAGATTGGTTAATTCACAATAATAGGGAAGTTACCCGCTCTGATACCGAACAAATGTAGGCTAAATAAAGAATACAGAGGCAAACAATCTTAATTTTTCTTTTTAATTATTAAGCTCGCATCTAACCATGCTAATTTTCCTTATGCATTTTAAAACGTTGATCAATATGTTGTAGCCATCCGTGATTGATTTAGAAGATTTGCAAAGAAAACTGAAGCAATATTTTTAGGCTTTCCACCAGTGGATTTGATTCATAATAATCTGAAGTGGTAATAAGGAGACCAAAGTGTAGAAATAGTGATAACAGATTAACAGGAGTGGAGTGATTCGCAAGAAAGCTATAGTTCGATCACTTAAACTCTTTGCATAAAAATATTGTAATTGAAAATGTGCGAGATCGATTATCTTGTACGACACAGTTTACCTGGCCCCCATGACATGAAATTGGGCCTCAATCCAGTGCGGTTAGTGATTATTTGGAAATGGGAATAGGTCGATTGGGTCTCTGTGGAGAGAATGCTTCGGTTTACCCTTAGGGAGGCAAGAGAGTACAGGGGATTGTTGAGGAGATTGAGTAGCTGGTTGGAAAGGTTTTTGTGTTTGAATTGAATTTCAATGAGGGAGATCTATGAAGGCTAGGTCCTTGGGTAAGGGACCGAGAAGGCTGCAAGGATCGTGGATGTCTTCTATGAGGGAGAGTGGTCAGTTCAGGCTTTTGGTGGGGAAACACAAGGGAAAACGTTTTCGAGCAAGATGAACCGCTATCGACTCTAGAAAGAATCACATACGCATAGGAAATTGGAGGCTCTCGAGATCAGTTCACACGGGACACTGGGAGCTCAACGATGTCGGAGAAGGGTTAAGGGGGGGGGTCGTCATCAATCATTCCTCGGATGGGATCTATGAGGTTGTTCGGAGTTTCGGTTGGCATCATCAATGAGAAGAGGGATGACACACTGGATTGGTTTCGCCTGACACTGCATCCCGAAAACGGAGAAGGATTTTCTCGTTCTCGAAAGGGTTTGCCTAGGATGTCTCCAATAGTGTGTTAGGATAGTAGTTAAATAGATTTTAGAATTTAGACTTTTCAGTTTTCTAGACAATAGGAAGTTTAAGAGGGTGGCTATTTAAGATTCTTTTAGAAACTTTCAAAAATTCTTGAATGTTCTATTTTGTAACTCCAAAAGTGAACTTAAATTCTGAGAATCAAATTAATTCCTCGGGATAAATAATATTTGATTATTTTAATTTATAAAAAACATGAAGTTTTTAGCTTGCTTGCTTGTGTTTCACTCATGCCTGCATTGGCGGGCTCATTTATTTAAGGACTTTTACTGGTTGGCTAGGCCAATAATCCAAAACCAAAATACAACGAGCATGAAAACATCATTCAACTTGACACCACTGAAACAAAGAACTTAAAAAGATACAACCAGAAACAAATTTGCATTTAATTAATATACGAAAAGAAATAGTGTTTAGGTTGATGCTCCGCGTGGGGAATTAGTCCCTAATGGAATATCAGAGTCCATTCAGATAACGAGATACTGTCATATCGTTGTCTTTACTAATATCAAACCAAAACTACATGATTGTTGATTTATTCATTTGGCTCGGTTCGGTTAGGAAGAATTGAAGCTTCAAAATTGTTATTGGAGGTTGAATTCAATTTAAAATGACCTCCAATTCTAATTCTAGGTCCCCAATTCCGTCCGAATAAACAGAGCCTTAAAAAAATCTTTCCCTGACAAAGGTTGTATAACCTTCAATATAGATTTTGTTGATAGTTCGGAGGGATGTATCACTCTCGTAGCTAGTTATTAAACTTTTCCCAGGTAGTTATAAGGGTCATGCCTAAGTTAAAGCATATTCGCTCTAACTGGCCCCACTGAACTAAGTGTTGGTCCCTTAAGCCTAAGGATAGCGTACTTAATTTGCATGTCAAATTATAAATCTTTCCATGCAATCACGCCAATTTATACAACCCTCTGACTCTAAGCAGCCTTCAAAATCTCTTACATCTTACTTACCTCCTATGTCCCAACAAGATTTCTTTTGAGGTTTGGCATTTTCGGCGCGGGCTTCTTATTTCTAGGGTTTTTTTGGGGGTTCATCAGGAAGTGGGTTATGGTATCTACTGAAATGGATGTTAGCCTCTATGTTGTTGACGGTAGTTTGTAATCCGTTGATGACTTGTTGGATGTCTCTGATATATGTGTTGAGAGTCTCAACCAATTGCATTTGCCTGTCAATCTGTAGCTCAGTTGGTGATGTGATGAGAGTGCTGAGGAAGACCTCTTATCTAGGAGGTCTGGGGATCGAGCCCCGATCTCAACAACCTACCGCATGGTGGTGACCCTATAACGGAGAGCTGGTTGGGGTGGTACGGGCCGCTGCCCTGATGAAAGCCGTCTGGTAGTGATGCTGGGTGGGCCCCTGGTGGGACTCCAGGGTGGCAGGCAGGTGTGACGCCTGTCCCGCATCACTATCTTTAGCCATATCTTTTTTGTCCGCCCCGATGGAGCAAAAATGCCATGCCATACATAGCCTTATATATTGTTTGGTCTGAGTTCTTATTTGAAGGATTTTTGTTGATAATTTGAAGAAATTATTTGTTGATATTTTCTCTTATTTCTGCAGGTTCCAATAACATTTGTGGATAGAGTTTATGGAACTTCAAAATTAGGAGGATCTGAGATAGTAGAGTACTTGAAAGGCCTCATTTACTTGATATTTGCAACTTAAAAGGGCAAAGGGCAGCCCGGTGCACAAAACATCCTCACGCAGCGATGGTTTGGGGAAGGGTCCCATCACAAGTGTGAAATGTAGGCAAATCTTACCCTACATTTTTGCAAGAGGCTGCTATTTGCAATTTAAATTGGAGAAATTGTGAATGAAATTTTTCTCTGATTAAATTTCTTTTACTGATGTCGAATGTAATTTTTGGTTTCTTTTTTTTCCACAGCCTAAAATTTGACACCTTTTTGTTTTTTATTGCAAACCTTGGCTAAGCACCAGCGGAAATAAGCATGTTGGAAGCTGTTGCTTCCACATATAACAATTCATATAGCTTACCTCACTATAGTGAGATAGTGAGATAATGGCTTGCGTGTTGTTGTTGTTGTTGTTAGCGTATTACCTTTTATATAAGTGTATGACATTTACTTTTATGCCTTTATATAGTCTTATCTAAAGTATTTCTGGGTCATGAGAAAACCTTCAACAATTGAGCAAACAGTGCGAGAAGGAAACCTTCGACGTAAAAGAATGGGAAAATGGCCTAATATCGCGTGACCTGTGTTCGAGTATTTGAATCCTGCTGCAATCGAACGGGGCTACTATCAGTTGACTTATATAAGCATAGTTGTATAGATAATAAATATATAATAATAATAAAAGATGGATTGGAGTTCAGTTCTGCTTTGGTCTAGTCTGAATTGGGTCTCAAATTTTTGAAATCACTCCTACATTTATGTTGTGTTCCAGTTCGGGCTCCCACAATGAAATAAAGGAACAACATCTGGATTATTATAGTTTATGGTTTTAAAATTTAAATCAAAATCTAAATAATTCAGGAATGATTCGGTCTAGTTTTTTGCGGTTCTTCAATTTATGATTTTCAATCACAACTCTATTTTTTAGTGCGAATGGTCAAACTTAAAACATACAAGCTCATAACAAGAAATGGAGATTTTGGCACTTTGCACCCTCAAATTAGGAGAGTTTGATATTTTGCAATTCAAATCTTTAAAATTGGCACTTTGCACGCCTCAATTATCAATTTTTGTCATTTTGCACGCCAGGTCAAAATTTGTGAAGGGACGCGGTAACAAAATCGGAATGTTAGACGTGCCAATATGTCCCGCGACAAATATAGCCCCCGCGACAAATATTGCCACCATGACAAATGTCCCTCCAACAACAAATATCGCCCTCACGACAAATATCACCCTCACGACAAATGTCATCCTCACGATAAATATCGCCCCCACGACGAATATTGCCCGCACGGGATCCCTTCACAACTGCTTGTGCCAATTTAAAAGATTCGGTGGAAAGTGTGAGAAGCCCGTATTTTGGGCGGTAAGTGCCAAAAGCGCCGAGAAATGCCCCTTTTTCCCGTGCAGACGTTCCAGTCGGTGCTTAACCGAGGGGTTATCGCGGTCGCCGGTGCCGCTTTCCGGCGACTGCGAAGTTCGCCGCTGTCCACTGTTTAATATCACCCCTACGCCAATGGATGCGCATCATGCTTCTCTTGGTCGTCGAACGGTAGCCGTTGCCTCTCGCCCCCATCAATACTCATCATGCATTTTATCTAATTCCTCTGGAATCTTTGCAGCTTGAAGAAATTCGCCTGAAGAGAGCTGCAGAGAGAATGAATACGACTTCCAGCAGCTCCGATCTGGAGTTTTCGAATCAATATGGTGCGTTTTCCCCTTCCAACACTATTTTTTCACGTCTGCTTCGTTCTTTCCTTCTTTCCAATACCATGAATTTTAATTTGATTCAGGGATACAAAATTCGGTGACTGGAGACCACGCTATGGAGGTTAGGGCTTCTCTTCCCATTAGTTGAGGCTCAATTGTATGTTTGCTTTTGATTTGTTTTTATAATAGTGTACATAAAACCACCTTATAACCATGCTCATGGGCAGATCCAGAGTTTTGCTCTGGAATGAGGCCACAGATTTTTAATTTATGATGCTTTCACATAATTAGAGAAAGTAAAGAGCAGTTCTGTTGATCCTTTCATCAAGCCCCTCATACTTGTCTCCCAATTGTCAGGCTAAGAACAATCTACAAGTTTCATATGCATCAATTTGGCTAATTAGAACCCTTACATTTAAGATTTCTTTTGATTCTAACAATTTAAGTCTTCATCTACGTTAAATTAATGTTAGTAATTATCCCTTCATGAGGAATTATGTATGCGCTATGAAGTGAAATATTATAATGAGGTTTGAATTTTAATTATAGAAAGCTAACTTATGAACAAGGTTAGTTTCCGACTGTACTTTACTTTCTGAGATTGTATTGAAATTAAATGTGTATTATGTTTCATATTTGCCTGTCTTATATTTCGTACTACTATATATTAAGGAGTAATTGTTTTGAATAATATAGAATATTAATTTGCAACATGGTATCAGAGGCAGTGGCAACTTAATTCTCTCGGTGCTTATCCCAGCGTCGCCTGCAAACTCGCTTGACTTAGCCGCACCTGTCGCCCGCGCCTTTGTTGCTCCTGTCTCTCGTCGTTCGTGTTGCCGCACTCTCAGCCCTTCCCTCCTTCACGTTCTCGCGCACCAACCCTCATCGTTCGTGGTTTGTGCCGATGACAGGGGACACCAGGCACACAAGAGTTTGATTCCTTTCATTCCGACGTCTGATTCTCTCATTCTCCTTATTCCCGAGGGGATTGTTCCTCCTCCTCCTCCTTCCTATACCTTATTTAGCTTTCTTGGACGGTTCTATTGTCGGGATCAACATCATTTTCATCTCTTTCTATGAGTGAAACCCTCTGATGCAGTGGCAGGTCGACTCGAGGTGAACACGCTAAATGCGTTCCTAAATGCAATCTGAAATGATGTAAATGCAAGAGGAGGTCCGCATAAAAATTACCAATAATAATTAATTAGTATAAAACTAACAGGGGCGTAAGCATTCACAAACTTTAATTAAAGATAAACAAGCTTTGCTCACGAAGCTACTGAGGCAGAAATATTTTAAGCGCGAGCGGAATAAACTCTGCAAGTCAAATGAAAGTCAGTACTAATAGCAAATAACAATGACAACCACTACAAATAAAGTGTCAAGTACACAAAAATAAAAAAAACTCCAAGCTACTACTTACACATGCAGACGGTGGTGGGGAAGGGTATAACGACGATCCAACGACGGATGGCTCTGGCAACGATTGTAGGCGGGCGGATAGTGGCTAGCACGGGTTTGAGGGAGATTTGTGGTTGGGTAGTGATCAGTTTTGGGATGTGGAGGGGGGGGACACGATCTAGTGGGGATGAGGTAGTTGGCGGTTGTAGAGGCCTGAGAAGGGGTTTGGGTACTAAATTTGGGAGGGGATGTGATTTTGAAGGTTCCTGGGTGGTGGAGGAGAGTATGCGTCGTAGGAAAAGAGTAAGAGGGGCTTGCTGGTAGGACGGGAGGCACAGTTTGTGGACAAAGGGTGGAAGCTTGGGCGCTGGAAGGGGGAAAATAGGTTTTGACGGGTTGCTGGAGGGTGTTTATGTGAATGTTGCAGGCATCGAGAGGGAGGCGAGAGAAGGAGGAAGAACTCACAAGACTTGGATGGGGCCGGGGAAGATGGCAGGGGGCGTCACAGTAAGGAATCCTTGTCGGCGTCGCACTGGGAGTAGGAGATCGGCGGTTCCACGTCTGGAAACTAAACCATTGATACCCCATCCACCGTAATCTGTGTGTGTAAATACGCAACTGAAGATAGGGCATCCTAATCAAATGGACTACACCGTCCAAACCGATCGGACACTAAATATGACTAAAAAATATATAAAACCATACAACAAACAGACTCAAAACAACCATCCGGACGCAACTGCGGACTTTAATCGCCCGAACGGGTAGCGGTTCACCGCCTCCTACGGGAATAAACTCGGGTCTATTGCTGAACTCCATCAACTCCCCGGGGTTTGAAAGCACTCATCTCTGGTGAGTGACAATGGTCGTACTCTCGACGTAGCCTTGAGAAGAGTCTCTCGAGCTCCTCTGAAGAAATCCACGTGTCATTATAAAGCAGACAGCCGCACCAACAGACATGATATCACAAAATATCTCGCTCGCCTGCCGCAATGAAATCATGACCATTGACCTGAAGTATGTCTCCGGTGGGAACATATGTCTTTGACTGAAATGTATCCCCGTCTGACTGTTGGACCGGTGGAACCACCGATGGTGCGAAGTGATTCTCATGGCGCGACTCCTCAGGCGAGGAGGGGGAAGGAATGGCGAGGATCAAAGGAGGTTGAGGCTCTGGTGTAGGTGTAGAGAAAGGATCCATATACACATACTCCTCGTAGTAAAGAGTAAAATCATCTACGTTGAATACTTGGCTGATGCCCATACCATGAGATATGTTAGTTTCATAAGCGTTCATACTGATCCGCCGCACAACCGTATAAGGGCCCATTTGGCGTGCGCTTAATTTCTTTGCTGGTCCTTGAGGGACTCTCAGGTCGAATGTGAATCATCATTTGTTCTCTCACCTCAAAGATTTGTTCCCTCTTGTGCTGATTTGCTCGATATTTATAGTAATCATTATTAGATACAATTTTCTTACGGACTGACTTATAAAGTGTATGCTCATGCAGAATAAAAGACTCTGCAGACTCACTGGGGCGGGGCTCGAGAGGTACATTAATCAATTCAATAGGTTTCCTAGGTTTGTAACCTAATATGATATGAAATGAACTCAGACCAGTGGTTTTATTGATTGAATTATTGTATGCAAACTCAGCTATGAGTAGAACACAATCCTATGTTGTATGACCTGCATCACCCTTGTTCCGTGCTTCTACCCTTAATTTCAGCAATCCTTTTTTTTATTCTTTGTTTGCTATGTTTGGAAGCGTTGATTCTCTGCATACGTCACTCGGTGGAGGCGTCTCTTCTACTCCAATGTCTTATATGGGATCCGGCCGTGTAAATCTTGACCACCACACACCTCAAGTTATCACCATGAAACTGGATGACATCAAATATCTCTCATGGGCTTACTCCATCACTATTGCCCTAAATAACTGTCGTATGTTTGGATATGTCAGTGGAACCACTAGGGAACCCACACCAACATCACCAGTGGTTGCAATGGGAGTCAGAAAGCTCCTTAGTGATGTCATGGCTTCTCAACTCTATGCTGGAACCTACAATAACAACAATACTTAAGCCTTTATCCCACTATAGTGGGGTCGGCTATATGAATCCTTTGTCGCCATTGTGCCATATCTTTTATCATAATCTCACTAATGCCTACGCACATTATGTCTTTCCTTAAAGTTTCATTCCAAGTCTTTATTGGTCTACCCCTCCCTCGTTTAACATGCCTAGTGACTATAGTCTCACAACGCCTAACAGGTGCCTCAAATGGTCTCCTTTGTACGTGTCCAAACCATCTTAGTCAAGCTTCTCGCATCTTCTCTGCAATTGGTGCTACTCCTGTCTCATCCTCGATAAACTCTATACTGGAACCTATTGCCCAAAATTACTTATTCTTGGATATTGCTGATCTATGGAAGCGAGTCGAGGTCACCTTTTCATGTCGGGGGAATGCCACTCAGATATTTCAGTTACGACGACGAATATTTCTTCTAAGACAGTGCGGTCGTGCTCTATTACGGATACTCGCGACGGACATGGCGCGGACTGATGAAGATGAACCGGTTGCGTCGGGAGCGGCTTGGACCGACAAGGACGACTCAGAGACGCCTTGGCGAGTCTACATGCTTCGAGCGCGGGCGGCGCATGCCCCGAACGAGTCTGCGGAGGAGATCGCGGCTTTGTAGTTATATTTTATAATTTCTTAATTTCAGCTTTTTGTATTTTAATTTTGTGGACAACTTGTGTCGCTATTCGCACCTCCCACTAGCATAAAGGGGAGTGTTAAGCGTTGTTTAGGATTCACGCTGGATGAATGTTATTTGGAATTCTCTCTTCTAACCATAATCTCTCTTTTTTCTCTCCCTCTCTCCCTCTACGCCGGCACCCCCCTCTCAGTCGGTCTTCCCCCTAGTTCCCATCATTTTGGTCTGACCTCGTCGTCCCGCCCGCCGAAGGCCGCCGGTATTCCTTCTGCTGCCGACCCAGCCAACCCTCGCGCATACAATCCCGCTGAATCCCGTCGGCATGTCCCGCGTCACCTGCGCAGACGCGCGTCAACCGCGACTCGCGCAAAACCGTGTCGCCGGATCCCGCCGCCCTGGTCCTCTGCTTCGCCGCCGTCCACCGCTGCTCCACTATTCCGCGCCGTCTCCCGATCCGCCTCTACCGCCAGTGTCCGCTTCACTCCTCCAGATCGCTGCTCGCTAACCTCCGCCTGCTTCGCCGCATAGCCGCGCCGTCGGCTTTCCGTGACCGTCCCGCGATTTCCCTCCGTCTGTTTCGCCAGGTAGCCGCCCTCCTGCTTCACCGCGGTCTCTGCACCGCCGCCCAGCTCCGCTATGGATTCTACGACCCGGTCCACTGCAAACCGCCGCCGGAGGACTCCACCGAGGCCCTCCTCCGCCACGTCGACGCCCAAGAATCCATGGTGGCCTCAATGCATGCCTCCATTCTTGCCATTCACGCGAAGTTCGACGCACTCCAGCCCGCCGCCTCCTCTTCCGCGAACGGCTCTGCGTTCCCGGTCGCCGACGCGCCCAACCTCGGGGCGACGCCTCTCCCTTACATTGGGGACTCCGCGGCCCCGCCGCTTCCCGGCCTCCCTTCCCTCGCTTTGGACCTCCCCACTTTTGCCGGGGTGGACCCGATTGGGTGGATTGCCAAAACAGAGCAGTACTTCAACCTCCATCATACTCCCGAGCAGGATAAGGTCTCTACTACCATCGCGGGCCTCGACGGCTCCACCCTTCATTGGGCTCGGTGGCTCCGACAGTCCAACTGGACGATTGGTCGGAGATCAAACAGGAGATGATTCGCCGTTATGACAGCCGCTATTCTGGATCCGCCATCGACCGACTGTGTGGAGTCCGCCAAATCGGTGTATTGGATGATTACATCGATGAGTTTGTGGCCCTCATCACCCATGTTTCGGGCTTACCGCCAGATCATTATCTCAGCTTCTTCATGCAGGGCCTCTTGCCCCACATCCGTTGTCGGCTCCACACTCACCACCCCTGGACGGTTTCTAATGCCCTCGACATGGCCCGCCTCATGGAGGCGGATTTGTCTCCCCGACCACCTTCGTCGTCAGGCGGACCTCCGCCGGGGGGACAACTGTGGCGGTCAGTTACTCCAGAGACACCAGCGCCTCGGCCTCCTCCAACCGCTCCACTAGGCCGACCGGCCCCTCCTCAACGATTCTCCACCTGTGAGTTTGACGACCTCCGTCGAAAGGGGTTTCGCTGCCGTTAGCCCTATTCTCTTACCCACGTTTGCGCGGTCAAGGAGTTCCGCGCCATCATCGGCGACGTTGACCCTGAGGTTACCTTGGCTGACTTTGAGGCCCTGGAGCTCTCACCAGAGGATACCCCTCTTGACTCCACCGCAGCTACATACCACCGATTGGAGCTATCTGGCGCCTCGACGGGAGGGATCTCTGGCTAGCAGACCATGTAGCTTCCGGGCGCACTGCGGGATCGCCCGGTCATCATCATGGGGGACAGCGACGCAATCCACAACCTCATCTCTGAGCACCTGCTGCAGCAGCTCTGTCTTCTCTTGGTTCCCTCTCTGGATGTTGCTGTCCGCATGGGTGATGGGCGCCACCGCCCGAATCTGGGTTGTTGCACTGCCGTCTCTCTCTTTATAGAGTCCTATTCCGCGACCGCAGACTTCTACACATTTGGCTTAGGCGGCCTCTACGCCGTGTTGGGAGTTGCTTGGCTCCGCACGCACGGTGAGGTATGCATCAATTGGGAGACTATTTCCATGCAGTTCCTACACGAGGGACAACCGTGTCGCCTCGACAGTGACTCCGCTCTCCTACGCCCTCCGATCTCCCTTGGCACGATCCAACAACCCACGGACATCAATTTCCCTGCGAGGTTGTGGGTCCACTCGGGCTCGTCCGTTGTGCCTCTTCCTTCTCCGACGAACTACCAAACGCTTCCTACTGCGCGCGCCGACACCACCCAACCTCCGACAGGATTGCCACCAGCCCAGTTTTCTCTGGTCCGGAAGAAAGACGATAGCTGGCGCCGAACTACCCAGCCAAGGTAGTTGGTTGCTGCTACCACATTCAGGGGGACTCTGGCCCGTAGGAGGTTCCGGTTGCTGAGTTTTACCATCTGGAGTCCGAAGCCACGGGGTTGTTCTAGGATCACCGTTGTCGCCACCACGTCGACTACTGCTTCGGGTACAAGACATATTTTCCAGACTGCGGTCTCTCTCTCTCAGAGCACACATCACCTAGACAATGCACGACGGCCCTCCGTGCTACTACAATGGCACACCGATTGCAACTGCACCTCCGTCGGTTGAGAATAGGCTTCGGCCTTCCCTGGGTTGCGAATGGACTTCATCGTTGGGTTGGAACGGACTCTGCCCGTCCTTGGGTTGTGAATGAACTACATCAGTGGATAGCGAACTGGCTTTTTGCCCATTCGTGGGTTGCGAGAGTAATAGTTAAAATTTATTTTTAATGCTAGCTAAGAGATACTGGGGTGCTACCATATTTGCATGCACTTTTAGAAAAGCGTACAGATAATGCTAAGAAAGAACACTAATCGGCTTCAATCAAGAAGAAATCAAGAGTGAGCATATGAATTTAATTATCTCAAAAACGTACCTCTTAACTGTTGTCAGTGTATCCCATTGCAAAAGAAAAAATAATATCTATTAATCCAAAAATTCCATCCTCTCTAATGAGCTGGTACTGGATAGAGAAATCGTTCGAAAAATATTTAGCAATCAGTACAATACAGTAGCACTACTTGAATCATTAACTATATTCAAATGTACTATGCAAATTCATTACCGTAGGGATGACAAATAAATGCTAATAGAGAGAACTTAAAGGGGAGTGGATGAAAACCAAGTGTCAGTACCTCCGTGTGGCTACGACAGTACTTTCTCCGCTCACCCTCCTAGTAGTCGATGTACAAAGCTTAGACCGATGATAATACGCCCTTGAATGTCCATCTCCATCCCCTCATGTAGGAAGTTGTAGATATTAATCCTCATGTAATGAGAAGATCGAGAACAGCAGTAAGTAGAAAAAAACATTTAGTGATTCAAAAAGTTCAAATATATGTAAAATATTCAAATTTTAAAGAGATCACATTCGCATTTAATATTTATCCGTCTTTCTTTTTACTGTAATAAAAGCTCGATAAAACAATCCCAAGAAAACATTGTAGTAATTGATTCATTTCCGGAATAAGCTATATAAGAAATTTATATGTTTAATTTGTGGTTTTATGATTGTTTTTTTAATGATGAACGGTCTTACTCTTGTGAAATTTTCGGGTTCGGAGGATCCTAAACCTGACTCTCTTACCAATTGAAACATCCCTACCTAGTTTAGCAACAATCCAAAGTGCCGGTTGGCACTCGTGATATGAAACAAACTAAGCAACAATAATAAATTTGTATCATAACAGAAATAACTACAGTGTACACCGAAAACAAAATACTGGAACTACATCAACAAAGTACCTTACAGTTTGAAGCACCGAGCCGACCAGAAAAGTAAGTGCAATCAAATCTGACATGTAGTCCCTATAACGAAGATTTCAAAAAGAGGGTTAACCCACTGGCGAGTAAGAAAGACTATTCCTCACAGCGACACTAACACAACATAGGTAAAACATACAAGGGCATCTATGCAATAATGGAACTTGGTAATAAGATTTTGAAACATTGTAACTATAAAAGCTTGCCTATGAAACAGAACATAATAAGATCAATTATGTTTTCCGTGCCTAAACCGTGTTCTTGGGGTCTAGTCTTACTACCTTACAGTTTAAGTATTAAACTACCTAAAGTTTGAATTCTTGCTAATAACTGCAGATTGTTTATATTCATGTTCTTGATTGATCGTTTATGTTCTTATTTTCTACCTATTAACTGTGGAATGCTTACATTTCTGTCTTCATGACGGGTAATTATCTACATTCTGCCAAACAGAGTGACTAAACTGCTTTGTCTACAATTTGGACCTGATTTCGATGTGCTACTTAATTTGAGGCTATTTTGTAGACAAAATAGAAGGGCAGAGGTTGTTGAAAGCCAATAAACATATTCTGCAATGTTTTCCTTACTCTTGTACAAATAGAACAATAAATTAATAACTCTACTATTTGTTTTGATACTATTTATGAATGTTGGTAAGATAAATATAGGTTAATGCACAATCAATACCTCAATTTATGAATTTATTGTGTGGAAATCCTATCAAATAAATTAAGATTTCTCCGCTTCAAATGAATGCGACTGGATCGAAGATTTATACATAATGCAAGTAACTGGTTATCTCTTCTTTTCAAATCTCGTCTTCCTTAAGACACCTAATTAGAGCATCATGGTTTTCCTGTTGATGTGAAGAAGGGAAAAATTATGATTGAGCATGATGTTTAAGTAATCTATTAACTACTACTAATTATGATCGTGATTTCATACTTGTTGTATGTTTGCCATCGACTTTTGTTTACTTAAGACTTGTGCAAGAGAAACTACTACTGACACCTACCAAAACAAAGGTAAGGTTGAGTAAAAAATTCTTTTTATGATGGGTTTACTTGGTATGACTTTGTTAGAGCTCTTATCTACATATCGCTTCTCTATCAAATGAAGTAGCACTGAGTATCCAAACCACCTCCTCCATAGATAGAAAAGAGGAAATATGACTAGCATAAATCGCTGATTTTTCTCTAATCAAAATTCATGGTATTTTCATTTAAAGCATGTTAAGATAAACATTTAGAAACCTAAAATGGAGATAATGACTTGAATGAGTTCTTCAGTGCACTAATGATATGCTAGGGAAGATCGTGAGTGAGCTTTACGAACCAAAATATGTGCTTGGAAAACCAAGAGCGTGGAAAAAGTTACGCCGTCTGATGGGTTTCACCATTTCCCCTTCTCTTCATCTCTGTTTGTTGATGCCCTTGGTTGCGGAATGCAGAAGATCAGATGTTAATGCTCTAGAAGAGAAGACAACCAACTGAGGGAAGATCAGGATCTGATGCTTTGAGCAATATCTGGGGCTGGAGTATGCAGAGGCTGTATAGGGTCTGTTTTCTGAAAATAAAATTTTAAATTTGAAAATGAAGTTGGGCTTACTTTTTAGAATAGTATATATATATAAATTAATTATCCTTTGTTAAATGTTGTTGGTTGTTTGGAGGCAGTCTTTTAGAGTCCTGTCTTGTAAAGCCCATTTAAAAGCATATGTTGTTCAAATGAAAGGTATGCGTGAAGTGGTCTCACTCTCTCCTCTTTCCCCTTGTAAAGGGATATTGGTAGCTCTCTCTCCGAGCACTCGCCGCATAGACAGTTGTGGTTTTGGCTCTGTGGTATCTCCTTTGTCATCCCTGCCTCCATCTTCTCCTCCGACTCCTTGATGTTTGGACTAGCCCATAACACTACCCCCTTCTAGATTATTGTAAATGCACTTACCTTTCTGGCTTCTCCACTTAGTTTCCACTTCCCCAACAACCAACCACCACCACCCGCAATGCCCCTTATTACTACAGAATCACTTGTAGAAATCAGAAGCAACGCATGAATTAACAACATAATAAATATTTGGATTCCTATTATTTGTGTAAGTTCTTGTATGAAATTTTTATTAATTGTTGTTAAATATTTGGTGGATAAGCATATTATTTTGGGATTTAAATTTTAAAATTTGGCTCGATTCTTATTCTACTTGTAAGTTTTATTCGCTAAAAATTTAGTGATAGCAATATCTCTTCTTAAATTCAACTAAATCTTGCTTGTCAACGTATGTGCTTCATATCATTATAAATTTTCCTACATCACTACACATAACATTTATTCATTAGAGTTCTGTTAGGGCAATGATTACATGCTCACTACATCTATCTTGCCTCAGCAATTTTATCATGTTTCTTTTATTTCTTGAAACCTTTCTAATAAATAGTGGATTGCTCTTTTCTTTGGCAGAGAGATTCATATGCTTTACTATCTCAAGTTAAAGAGCTTCAATATAAATATGCAGATTCTCAAATAGAAAATCAGAAGCTGTTAGCCAAGGTAGCACGATTCATATCCTATTTAATTCTATCATTTTCCGAGCTGACTTTAGAAAAAAATGTATTTACCACTGGCTATTCCATTCTAAACTTCTGATATTCTGCTTTTAGCTAAAAGAAAAAGAAACTGAAAACAGTTCGCTGTTGAAGCATTTAAACGATTTAGTGAGTGAACTTATCCATTTTGATTCAACTCATGTATTGAATTTTTTTATTGTGCACCTGTTGCTCTCAGATCTTGAATTTCTTTATTGTTTTTTTGCAATGTGGGAGGAAATTGCTCTACCTTCTTTGAGAAAGTCTCTTAAAGATGTATCCATTGAGAAGGATGCAGCCATTGTTTGGAAGGTATGTACTTATAAATTTAATGCATTTGCTTTTGTTTTGTAATCTTAACCAGTGATACTTTAAAATAGGAGGATGCTCTTTCACAACTTCGAACAACTAAAAAGCGGCTTAAAGAAGCAGAAGAGGAACAATACAAAGTATGTGTTTGTTTCCGACTTTTGTTTTTGGATTGATGCCCATAATCATAATTGATTTATGAAGTATAGGCAGAAGAGGATGCAGCAGCTTTGCGAGCAGAATTGAATTCTTTGCAACGACAAGTTCTGGAAAATCCATATGTATCTGTTGATAAGGCAGTAGATGATGTCCTTTTAATGCAAAAGGAAATTGCTGAGTTGAAGTCACTGTTGCAGGTGTGATTAAATCTCATGTCTTGTTTAACATTTTTTGTTTTGTTAGATTTTCAAATCCAGATGCTGTATAAATACATCAAATTCTATAGCAAGAGTCTCTACTTAGAAAGCAAGAGCAGGGTAAATTGGCTGAGCAGCAGAATCATGCTTCCTCACTTATGTCTGAAAAGCTAGATCTAGAAGATCGAATGGCAGCTTTGTCGAAGAAGATATCAGGTACAGTTGTTACTGTATTAAAAATAAAATTCTACATATTGACCAAGTAGGAAGTGATGGGGATCATGCCACATGACCTGTGAGAGTATACTCACGCCGACCAAGGACTCAATGACGATCGGGACTGCTCATTACGAGCGGATCGCCGATCGGATTTTTTTTGTCTTTTATTTTCATTTATTTGTGTATTTTGGTGTTACAACGAACAAAGGATTATCACCATTCGTTATCCCTCCCTAGTCTATAAATAAGGGTAGAAGGCTCCATGAGTGGCTATTGAGAGATTGAGCAAGAAAGCTGTCTTTTAATCTCTCGGTGCCGACACTGACTCAAGCGTGAAGCTTGGTAGTTATTTCTCTCCCTCTTCTCATAGCCAGCCACCCCCGCCCCCCTTTCCCCTCCATCTCCACTAGTCGACCATCCCTTCTCCCCCAAGATACCAGCTGGCCCACCCCCTCATCCTATCTACATCTCACAGCCGGATCCCCACTTTCCTCCTCCAACCCTCCATCCGACCACCACACAACCATATCTCCTTTATCCAGCCGGCCTCTCACTCAACCCCACCTACTTGCTCATTCGCAAGCATCCAGACAGCCTCCACCAAGGCCCACCATATCTCCTTCCCTCCATTTCTCCCCACCAGCCACCTCCTTCAAGCCACCATCGCCTCCTCAAAATTTCTCCACCGCCACCACCACTTAAATTTCCCTTCATTTCAGTTTTTTGGCGATCGTCGGAGACCACCTCCGGCCACTACCACATACGGTAATCCCCTCCAGCCACCCTTGGACGGCCAGAACCCTCCCACCACCATCCCCTCTCCCTAGCCAACTCCCCACCGCCCCATTACCCCAGCATAACCAACAACACAACAACACTCAAGCCTGTATCCCACTATAGTGGGGTCGGCAATATGGATCCTTTGTCGCCATTGTGTCCCATTACCCCAACATAACCACTTCCTAAAAAAGGGCCACTACTCCTAGATTCACTCACCCCCTCCATTTCCCCACTCTCCCAAAATTCTCTTTACCTCATTGACGTGAAACCACTTCCCCTCATCCCAACCGAACCCCATTCACTCCCATTTAGCCGGCCACCTTCTCCTCTAATTTCCCAACATCCGCAGCACCCTCAATCCACTAATTGCCTCCCAGAACTTTTCCAGGGAGGTGCATCATTACCTCTAGGTGTTGGAATTAATTCTTGATGGTTGATTCCCTACTTCTCAGCCCTCCCCGAACTCTAGAACTCCCAGCTGGTTCCAGGGACAACTCTTCCATTCACCCATTACCATTTCAATTCCCCCCCAATTTCAGTTACTTTCCCTTCCAGCCCCTTCTTGCACTTCAATAACCAACCTGCACCCAAAATCCTACCTTTTTTCCATATAGTCAGCCTCTGTCCAACACTCATTCTGAGTTCCCTACACTTCAGGAAGCCAGGCTTCAGCCCCCTCCACCTCCAGCCAACTTCTGGCCAACTCAAACAACCCCTTCCCAGCTGATGTTCTTATCTTCTAGCCTTGCAGTAGCACAACTCAGCAATATGAGTTTCCTTCGGAGGCTCTAATCTAGTCTATTGCATCATTCCCGACCACTTGAGACTTGCCGGATACCCGCTAAGCCCTCTATGCCATAGTTGTGTGAATTTCCAAGTTGAGTTTCATTTATTTTCAGCTCTAGTTATATTTGTTTGTAATCATTGTTGCCGAACTTTTGTAACTTTGTAGTTTCTATTTGCTTGAATAAATTGATTGCGTGCTCTCGCACTTATATAATATCACATGTTTTCCTATCTTCTATGCTTCATCAGCCATAACCTTTCTAGCATAATTTGATTTAAAATTTCATCATTGCAAGTTAGTTGTCGGATTTTCGTCTGCATTTTGTAATCATCCATTAGCCTCGATAGGACCTTACCCTGCGTTAGTTTTAGTAGCAGAGCCCCATGTTAGGGTCATTTGCATACTTCGTTGTGGTAAGGTGTCTAAACATATCATGACATTATTTCTTTCCTTAGAGGCACCAACTGGTTCTAACACCAACATGTCAATGCCCGATTTCCATAATTTTTTTTGCTAATAGCTTCAATCAAATAGAGGCACAGTTTGATGATCTTATGGAGCATTTTGGAATCCTCACCTCTAGTGTTGATGATCTAGATGCTCTTATGAACTCTCGTCCTCGAGAAACCATTAGGCTGTAAGTTGTTTAATATGAGGGTCATCGTTAAATTGAGGGACTTCCCGACCATATGTTCATCAATCCTCTTGCCCAGTCTCCCCCCCATCGTTCTAAAGGGGCTCAGAGGCAGCTTATGAGCTTTGATGAGATCCCACTGTTGGGCGACACTGCCTTCCTCAAGAAGAATGACCTCAACCCCGATATCCTTTTCCTAAAGACATCCTGTTCCCCCACATGACCTGACCAAGGTTGAGATCATGACGATATCACGAGCCCCAAAGAGGTTATGATGGTGAGGATGATATCATGCGCCACATTCATATCAATGCTCCATCCTACAATGGTCAGTTTAATCCGAAAGTTTTTAGTATTGGTTTTTAGATAACAACACTCAATCCTTTATCCAACCATAGTGGGGTCGGCTATATGGATCCTTTGTCGCTATTGCGCCATATCAATGCTCCTACAATGGTCACTAATGCCTAAATACATCATGTCTTTCTTTATAGTTTCATTCCAAGTCTTTTTTGGTCTGACCCCTCCCTTGTTTAATATGTCTAGTGGCTGAATTCTCACAACACCTAACAGGTGCCTCTAATGGTCTCCTTTGTATGTGTCCAAACCATCTTAATTGAGCTTCTCACATCTTCTCTACAATTGGTGCCACCCCCATCTTATCCCTGATACATTCATTCCTAATTTTATCCACTCTCGTATGTCCACACATCCACCTAAGCTTTCTCATCTCCACAACTCCCATTTTTTTTTGCTCATATACACAATTCACTGGCCAACACTTAAAACCGTAGAGCATTGCTGGTTTAATTGCAGTACGGTAAAACTTGCCTTTATGTTTTAATAGTACTTTACGATTACATAAGATCCCAAACGAGCCTCTCCACTTCAACCAACCTGCTTGGTTTCTATGTATCACATTTTTATTTACACCTCTATTTTTTTTTGAACTATCAATCCCAGATATTTAAAGTACTCATTGTGAGAAATATCTTGTTGCCCCACTTAATGATGAAGTCACCCGTCCTTTTTGCACTACTAAATTTAAGTTCCATATACTCCATCTTTATCCTGCTCAACCTAAAACCCATAGTATCCCCTTCCTATGTCATCTCCACCTATGGCCAGCCTCCTACAAAGTGACCAACGTTCTACGAATTTCCCAGAATGACGTTCTGTTGAACGTCAAGTTTGAAGATACCCGAGATTTAGTTATTGTGATTAGTTTGACTATGTTTTGTGCGCATTGACTACATCTAGATCAATGTGACTATACAACCACGAACCCTATTTCGGGGAATCACGCTGGAAGAAGTGAGGGTAACCAACCCCCCACAAATTCGACTCCAGTCTCATGCATAAATATCCGACCGACACGCAGAAGGGTAATACTGTAACTACGATAAACACTGTCCTCGTGGTCATCAGACTCATCACTGCAAACGACTATTCTACTAGGATGTTGAGGACTCTAATGAGGAAGGCATTGGGTGAATCTAGTACACGAATTCGACCTGCCTCTGAGCTCGGGGAAAAGCTCATTTTGGAAGGTGGGCGTGGTGTTATGGGCTTCATGCCTAGTTATCGTTATTGTCTTTATTTTTTCGTGTATTCATGATTATTAGTTTTTGTTGTGCGGTATTGGAATGATTGGTACCTCCAATAGAGGTCCAAGGGGATATATATATATTAAGAGAGAACAACATACAAATAGTAAAATAAGAGATGGGATTAATGAGTCTAACACTCCCCCTCAAGTTGGGTCGTAGGAACTTCCCAGACCTAACTTGTTACATATAAAGTTCATTCTGAACCCCATAACTCCCTTGGTAAGAATATCTGCAACTTGATCTCCGGTTTTCACATGACTTAGAGAAATAAGTCCTTCATACTTCTCCCTTACAAAGTGGCAGTCGACCTCTATGTGTTTTGTGCGTTCATGGAGCACAGGATTAATAGCTATCTGTATCGCAACCTAATTATCACACCATAGAGGAGTGGGATCTTGGACAGGGTACCCGATTTAACCAAGAATTTGTCTACCCTACATGATCTCAGCAACAGAGTGGGACATAACCCGATATTCCTCCTCAGCACTAGATCTAGCAACCGTGGTCTGTTTCTTGCTCTTCCAGGAGATGAAATTCCCACCCAGAAAGATAGTAAATCCCGTGGTTGACTTTCGGGTGGCTAATTAGCCTGCCCAGTCAGAGTCACAGTATGCCTCAATATTAGAATGACTTCGATTCTTGTATGATATCCCGAGACCAGGATCTTTCTTTATGTACCTGACGATTCGGAGAACAGATTCCCATTGAGAGATAGTTGGGGCAGCCATGAACTGACTGACCTTACTTACAACACAAGCAATGTCAGGACGAGTCAGGGTAAGGTAGTTCAGTTTTCCAACTATTCTACGATACTTCTCTGGTGAATCAAACGGTTTGCTTTCAACATGAAGTCCTTTTTCCCTGGTTCAAGTGGAGAATCCATAGGGTTACAGTTAGACATTCCAAGGTCGAATAGAAGATCGAGAGCATATTTGCGTTGACAAATAAAGAGGGAATCATCATAATTAGCAACTTCAATCCCTAGGAAGTACCGTAATGAGCCCAAATCCTTTGTCTGGAAGTTGGAGTGTAAGAATGCCTTGAGACTTGTTATCCCTTCAGAATTGCTGCCTGTGATGACAATATCATCGACATAAACCACTAGAAGAACAGTACCAGCCGAAGATTTCTGTTAAAAGAGAGAGGAGTCCTTTGTACTCTTGGTAAGCCCGAATTGAGTGACCACAGATCGGAAACGAGCAAATCATGCCCGAGGAGATTTCTTTAATCCGTATAACGACTTCCGGAGATGACACACCTTGTTACGCTCCCCCTCAGCCATGAACCCAGGTGGTTGTTCCATATACACCTCTTCATTTAGGGACCCATGAAGGAATGCATTCTTGATGTCCAACTGGTACAAGGGCCACTGGTGAGAGGCTGCAGAGAGAGCAGGATGCGGATAGAGGACATCTTAGCAACGGGGGCCAATGTTTCATCATAATCCACGTCATAAGTCTGAGCATAGCCTTTGGCAACCAAGCGGGCCTTCAAGCGATCGAGGGAACCATCCGCGTTAACTTTGATAGAATAGATCCATTTGCATCCAATAGCCTGCTTGCCAGTAGGTAAAGAGACCAAGTCTCATGTGTTTTTAAGTTGAAGGGATGTCAATTCATCGTGCATAGCAGTCATCCAGCCAGGATGAGCTTTGGCCTCCACAACGGTAGAGGGGAGACGGTATTGATCCAAAGTGGAGTGCAGGGCAGTATGAGAGGCTGACAATCCCTGGTAAGAACTAACATATAGTTGTTTGTCCCGACAGGTCCGACTCCCTTTCTTGACTACAATAGGGAGATCTGGGCTGACTGGCATGAAAGCAGCAGACACGCTAGCAGGTGCTTCCGTAGGAACAGTCGACATATCAGCGGTGGGAGAAGTAGGCTGAGGTGGTGGCATTAATGTACTATCAGAAGAGCGACGAGAGTAAACTTGTCAGTCGGAAAGAGGATTGCAGGTGCAGAACGAGGAACCAAGATGTCATCAAGAGATAGGTTAGGACATGGTGATCCACTAGGAAGGTAAGAGTCTGATTCCAGGAAGACAACATCCGATGAGATAATGTATTTGTGGAGATCGGGAAAATAACACCGATATTCTTTAGTAGTCCGAGAATAACCAAGAAAAATACATTTCAAAGAGCGAGGATCAAGTTTCGAGACAGAGGGACGGGCATCTCGAACATAGCAAATACACCCAAAGACCCTCAAAGGTAGAAAGCGACTAGCAAGATCTGGGTAAAGAGTGTGATAGTGTCTCCCTCTCGAGGATATGAGTGGGAAGATGATTAATGAGGTGTGCAGCGTGTTTGGGTACATGCCTATGGTGAAGAATGGCCCGGGTGACCTCAAGAAGGTGTCGATTTTTCCTCTCGGCAACACCATTTTGTTGGGGGGGGGTATCAGGACAGCTTGTTTGATGGATGATACCTTTGTCAGAGAGAAAGTTATACATGGACTGAGATAGGTATTCCCGACCATTATCAGTTCGAAGGCACTTAAGATGAACAGAGAATTGAGTGAAGATTTCATTTCATAGATTTTGAAAAATAAACGACAGCTTAGAACGATTTTTCATTAAGTACACCCAAGTCATCTGAGAGAAATCATCAATAAACGTAACATAATATTTGTGTCCTAACAACGTACGGACAGGATACGGTCCCCAAACATCAGAATGAAGTAAATCAAAAGATGCAGAAACACGAACATCAAAACGAGGAATATAGCTAATTTTATGGAGTTTAGCAAACGAACAAGACTCACAGCTGAGATGGGAAACCTTCCCAAACTTAGGATACAGACGACGCATGACCTGCATAGACGGATGACCATGACGACGGTGAAGATCCCAGAAGTTGGTTGAGGCAGCAGAACAAAGCAAGATGGGAGGCTTCGTCCAGAACATAGACGCTATCACGCAGCTTTCCTCTACCAATAATACGGCTCGTCGACTGTTCCTGAAAAATGCAACCAGAAGATGTGAAGGTAACAATACAATTTAAATCACGAGTAAGCTTACTAATGGACTATAAGTTGTAAGCAGATTGAGGGACATGAGCAACAGAGGATAGAGTCATGCCAGGTGTCACATTGCAGCTACCAAACCAGACAATGGGCACAGTTGATCCATACGCAACTGTAATTGAAGACCCACTATGAAGTTTGTATGAGTGTAAGATACCTGAGGTACTAGTCAGATGATCAGAAGCACCAGAATCTGTCAACCACTCGACGGGACGCTGAGAGGTGCAAACAGGCTGAATGGTTTGGATCACAGCAGCGGTATGATTTGGAGAGTCAGTCTGGAGAGTCTGCAAGCGACGATACTCATCCTCAGATATTTCAAAAGTTCTCGAATTCGGAGGTGTAGAAGTAGAGTCGGCCAAGTGCGCAGAGCGAGATGAAGGGAGGTTTGGAGGCCCAGTCTGACTTCTCATGAACCACCCAACATGTATCCTTCGTGTGGCCCCGACGCCCGCAATGGGTACAATGTCTCGTGTCGGTATCACGACCACGGCCAGAGCGGCCCCCTCGACTAGTTCCTCTTCAACCCCGAGAAGCAAGAGCCATCGACTCTCCGGAGGAAATATGTAGAGTAGATGGAGTACATGTTGAAATAGCTTTAGTCAGACGATGGTACACACTAGCAGTTCGCAAGGTAGAAGGATTCGCTAGCATTTCAGTTTTCGTTGTCGGGAAGTTAGGATCGAGTCCATTTAGGAGCCAAAGAAGTACAAGATGATCGCGTTGAGCCTGATGCTCTTCCCTAGTTGAGGGGATCTCCCAAAGGTCCAAGATTTCATCAGCAAGAACCTTCCATTCCGCGAAGTACTCGGTGATAGGGCGCGCCCCTTGTCTCAGCTCAGCTATCTTGGGGAAGAGTTCACCAAGACGAGAGAGATTGTTCGCCTGAGAGAACATCATATGCAGAGTATCTCATAGTTCTTTAGTGTTGTTACAATTCTTGCACATTTGCTGAACAGATGGATCCATGGAGCTCAGGAGAAGAGCAAAGATGTGGCAATCATCACTATACCAATCTTCATATTCTGTACTCCCCACAGCATGAGTTGGGAGACGGGTAAGGTAGTGCATACGTCGGAAACCCGATAGGGACGTGGCGGGATCGAGCGAGCGTGCCCTAAACCCCCTCTGATACCATGTTGTTCGGTATTGGAATGATTGGTACCTCCAATAGAGGTCCAAGGGGATATATATATTAAGAGAGAACAACATACAAATAGTAAAATAAGAGATGGGATTAATGAGTCTAACAGTTTTTATGTATTAAATGATGAGTCATTAAAAAAGTTGTTAGTTGTTTAGAGTTGTTAGGTGTCATTAATGCCACGTAAGTCTATTTAAGATGTTTGAATGAAGGAAGCAAATACTGAGACTCTTTCCTTGTCTTGCATGAGATTTTGGTAGATCTCTCTCATTGAGCACACCCAGCCTAAGTAACTGCGATTCCGAATTTATAGTACCCTCTGCCTCTGTCATCTCCACCTCCAACTACCCTCCGACAAAGTGACCAATGTTATATAGGTTTGCCCGTAGCACACAACTAGAGGAAGAAGATTATGCTTGTCAAGATGAGTGAACGTGGTCACGTATACAGTTATATGACTAGTTGCTTCAGAGTTAATGAGCTACTTACCTTTAGTGACAATAAATCACTACCTAAGGTAGATGGAGCAGATGAACAACCTCGAGAGGTTGAATTAAGAGCCTTGATATCTGCTTGAAAAATCCAGCTTTCGTTGTTATATGAAAAGGCAGGTTAAAATTAATACGTTTACACAACAATGACAGGTGGGTACGTGATCGACACGACCTTGGTACATGGTCGTGTCCCTTGGCCGTGTAGCCCAAACGTTGTGTCGTTTGATGCATAATCATCCTACACGGCGTCCTGACACGTGTTGGTCTACTTGGCTGTGTATATTTCTGGTTGAATTCGTCCAAATTGATGAACTGATTGACACGCCCTAGGTGACACGATTGTATACCTTGACCGTGTCGCTTGGGTTAGACTTATGTGCTCCCTTCTATTTCCTGATTAATTACTTCTTCTGACATATATCCAAATTCTTACTTCTTCATCCTGAAAATAAAGAAATAAATGAATAACACATGAAATAATATATGGAATGGAGTAAAATGAGAGCCTAAATATTTATATATGATACTAAAAGTAACTCTAATTATGCTCTCATCATACCCCCACTCTTAAAACTTTGCTATTCTAGAGTGAAGGAAAATAAAATATAAAGATAAAGAGCATAATTGGCAAATATTATCTAGTTCAAACCTGCACCTGTCCCTTACCCTATTAAGGTGAAATGAAAGTAAAAATTAAGTAGAAATAAAGTTCTAGGAATAACACATGCTTTCGGAGGAGATAAAATGAAAATAATAATAAAATTTAAGTCCACTCTAATCGAATAATTTAATCAATCATGCAGTTAGTCAACTTCATTTATTTCAGTTTTGATTATGTAAAATGCATTAATGTCTTGTAATCACACATCTTAGTTTTCTGCACTCTCTCTACTAGATGAAATTTCAACTCTGTCAAGGATCACTTAGTTCTTTTCTTAGGTTGTGATGAGGCTTAGGTGATTGGGTAGTGATATAACAATGATGCGAACTCCACTCACATACTAAGCTTAGTTTGAGCAAAGTTCTACTAGATTATATCCACACTCAAAATAATGACACCCCTACACTTATTTTATTAAGTGGGGTGTCATCATTTCAATTGTTATTCCTTTTCTCCTTATATTTATATATTTTAAGAAAGATATATACATGAATGTATATATATATATATTCTATCTTTTTTGTATTATTCTCAGCACTCCCACTGTTACGCCTCCGGACGGCGCCCGCTTATTTGGGCGTCAATACACACGTCGACACAAGAGGTCTGAAGGCAACAACGGGGCTGAACCAACCGGTTCAGCCCCCACTACCTAAATGGCGGATCGGGGGGCTGAACCAACCCGGTTCAGCCCCCATTGGGGCCGACCGGCCAGCCTTGGTCCGGGTATAAATATACCCGGACCCCCTCTTGAGGAGCTATGCAAGATTATTATCAGATATCATCTCCTAACCCTAATTTCTCCTCTTAGTCTCTTAGTTCTCTAGATCTATCTCTCTCTCTCTCCCACCTTCTCCCTAATTGGTATCAGAGGCTCTTTTCTCCACCATGGTAACCACTCGAACGCAAGAGGAAATCGGGCGCCTGGAAAACCTAGAGGAAAATCTCGTGGGGTTTGACAGATTCGGTGGCCGTAATCGAGGAATACGTGAAAACTTCCACCCAAAGGCTCGAAGGACGGGTCGACACCCGAATGAATGAGATCATGACGTTATTGGCACAAAACTTGAAGGATAAGGCTGTGATGGAGGAGGATCCCGACGGATCTCCCGCTGCAGGAGTCGATACGCACCGGATCGACATCAACGGAGGCCAGGCGGGCTCGATAAGGGGAGCGGGCACCACGTAAGGGGTCGGATCGAGCATGGGAGGCGTCAGCCGGGTCAGAGCAGGCGGGGGTGGCCCTGGCGGGGCCGGGTCGAGCATGGGAGGTGGTTCCAGGTTCGGATTGGGCGCTGGAGGCACCGACGGGTTCAGATCAGGCATTGGTGGGCTCGGCGGGCTCGGATCAGGCGCATAAGGCATCGGGGGGTTCAGCGCGTCTGGAGGTGGCTCCGGCGGGATCAGATCGTCCGGATTTGGCTCCAGCGGGCACGACGCAGGCGGCGGCGGCCCCGGTGGGTTTGGCACAGTGGGTTTCGGCACCGGTGGGGGTGGCTCCGGCGATTTGGGCGCTAGAGGGGGTGGGTAGTCGGTTCCCCCATATGGAGGAGGGGAGGGCCTGCTACCTCATCCAACAAGAGGAGGCATGCAGTGGGGTGGTGCTCCGGCGGCGGGGCCGTTTCGTCGTGGCTTCCCGGGCATGCCTTTTGAACACGAAGAACCAAGGAGACCGTCGGGATTTGGACAGGAGGCGGGGTGGCGTGGACAGGTCGGTTAGCGGCCGTACATGCCGCCGAAGCTGACACGCATGAATTTCCCTCGATATACTGGAGGGTACGCCTTGGAATGGGCACATAAGGCGGAGTTGTTTTTCAGCTATCAAGAGGTACCCGAGGTACAGTGGGTGCAACTGGTGTCCTTTCACTTGGATGACGACGCTTTTCAGTGGACGCAGTGGTTCCTGCGGGGACAGGATTATGTGTCGTGGGCGGAGTTTGTTGACGGGTTCACCGCTCGGTTCAGGCCCTTGGAGTTTATGGACTTTGAGACCCTCTTGCAAAAGTTACGTCAGAAGGGCACCGTGATGGAATACAGGACAGAGTTCGAAAAGTTGGCAAATAGGGTGCACTGGGAGGAGAGGACACTCCTCAGTTGTTTTGTCTCTGGGTTGAAGGACCACTTAAAAGATGAGGTTCAGACGTACATGCCCCACAACTTGAATCACGCCATCAGTCTGGCCCGCATTCAGGAAGAGTGGTTCAACACGCAGTGGTCCCGTACTACAGTGAGGCCCACTACTACACCGGCGACTGCCAGGAGGACCCGCCGGTATCCGGACGGCCTACGGTGACACGACTGTCGTGGGGTGAGTTACAGGCAAGAAAGGAGAAGGGACTCTGTTTCAACTGTGACGAGAAATTCACGGCGGGCTATAAATGTCAGAAGATACGAGTCTTTATGTTACATGACGATTGGAGGATGAGCCGAGCCCAGAGGAGCAGCTCCCCGCCGAAGACTGCGATCTGACCGAGTTCGGGGTTTCCCTACATGCTATGGAAGGGTGTACCCCTCCACTCACTATGCGACTTACGGGGAAGATCAAACAAGAGAAAGTGACGATTCTAGTGGACAGTGGGAGTACGCACAATTTCATCAGTCCTGACGTGGCCCAGCGGGTTGGGCATGTGATTGATACGGGGGCTGCATTCCAGGTTGTGGTGGCGGACGACAGCAAGTTGCAGTGCGAAGGTGTGTTAAAAGGGGTGGCACTAGGGATGCAGGGATACGCGGGCTGCACGGATGTCTATCTTTTACCCATTCAGGGCACATACGTGGTACTGTGAGTTCAGTTGCTGCAGCAGCTGCGATGGATCACTTTTGATTGGGATCGGATGACGATGGAATTCATGCAGAAAGGAAAGCAGTTCTGTTTGAAAGGACTCACATCTTCGCCAGTTAAGGAAGCATCTCTTCGGAGCATGCAACGACTCGGGGAGGCAGGAAGCTTGATGACGGTACTTTTGGGGGTGAGGAGGTTGGGCCATCTGAGGTGCCCATACAGATGCAATCCCTTGTGGAGGAATATGTTGACGTTTTCCAGGAGCCACACACACTCCCACCGTCACGGTTTCGGGATCATCAGATTGTACTCAAGGCAGGGGCGGAGCCTACTAATATCCTCCCATATCGATACCCGCACATGTCGAAGGCTGAGATTGAGCGCAGCATTCGGGAGATGCTCGATGCGGGAATCATCCGACCCATCACGAGCTCGTTCTCGGCCCCGATCATTCTGGTCAAGAAGAAGGATGGATCGTGGCGGTTTTGTGTGGACTACCGTGCACTGAACAGCTCCACCCTGAAGGATAAGTTTCTGATTCCTTTGATTGAAGAACTGTTGGACGAGTTACACAGGGCGACGCGGTTCATCAAGCTTGACCTTCGGTCGGGTTACTACCAGATCCTCATGCGGGAAGAATACATCCACAAGACGGCCTTCAGGACTCATGATGGGCACTATGAGTTTTTGGTGATGGCCAACGGGTTGACCGGCGGACCGTCCACCTTCCAGGCTAATATGAACGAGATCTTCCGCCCGCTCCTTCGCCACTTCGTGCTGATTTTTTTCGATGACATCCTCATATACAGTGCTAGTTGGGAAGAGCACTTACGTCATGTCGCACAGGTCTTCTCCCTGCTACGCAAGCATCAGCTCTATGCTAAGCGGTCGAAGTGTTCGTTCGGTCAGGAGGAGGTGGAGTACTTGGGCCATTTAGTCTCGGCTGCAGGAGTTAAAGCCGACCCTCGGAAGATTGAGAGCATGGTTTCTTGGCCGCGACCCTAGACTATACGGGCCTTGCGGGGCTTCTTGGGTCTCACGGGCTACTACTAGCGTTTTGTGCGGGACTACGACAAGATTGCCAGGCCGCTGACCCAGTTACTGCAGAAGGACGCCTTTTCGTGGCAGGATGAGGCGGCTTTCCAGGCACTCAAACGGGCTGTGACGACTACGCCGGTCTTGGCACTTCCGGATTTCACCAAGGAGTTCGTCGTCGAGACGGACGTGTCGGGAGTGGGCCTGGGTGTTGTGTTGATGCAGGAAGGGCGGCCGATAGCCTTCTGCAGCAAGGCACTGGCTCCTCGTACATTGGGATTGTCCGCTTATGAGAAGGAGATGTTGGCCGTTATTCACGTTGTGGCTCTGTGGCGACCTTATCTGTTGGGGAGACACTTCAAGATTCGGACGGACCATCAGAGTTTGAAGCACTTCTTGGAACAGCGGATCTCCTCTCCTCTCCAACAGAAGTGGGTCACCAAACTTCTGGGGTACGACTATGAGATTGTCTACCGCCAAGGCCGGGACAATCGAGTTGTCGATGCCTTATCCCGCTTCCCGGAGGGTACACTCGCTCAGATTTCTACACCCCTGCTGGACTCCATGGATGAGATATAGGACGAGGTGGAGCGCGACTCAGAGCTCCGACCTATTGTGGACGCTCTCCGACGGGCACTGGAGACGGTTCCGGGTTATCATCTTCGGAATGACCGGTTGTACTTTCGGGACCGCGTAGTGATTCCTTCTCAGTCAGCTTGGCGGACAGTTATGATGCATGAGTTCCATTCCTCGCCGACGGGTGGCCATGTCGGTCTCTCCCGCACCCTTCAGCGCGCGCGGGCAAACGTCTTCTGGAAGGGTATGCAGCGTGATATTCAGTTGTTTGTTCGACAGTGTGACATATGTCAGCGCCAGAAGTATGAGACGACTTCCCCCGCCGGCTTGCTTACACCGTTGGAGATCCCTCATCAGGTCTAGGATACCGTTTCCATGGATTTCATTGATGGGTTGCCCAAGTCTCACGACAAATCCGTGATTTTGGTGGTTGTCGATAAATTATCCAAGTACGGGCACTTCATCGCTCTGAGCCACCCGTACACTGGCTCCTCAGTTGCCGCTACATGTTCCCGGGAGGTTGTCAGGTTGCATGGCATCCCACGGGCGATCATTTCGGATCGCGATCCAACCTTTGTGGGAACATTTTGGCGCGAACTCTTCCGTTTACAGGGCACGTCACTACGGGTCAGCACAGCTCACCATCCGCAGACGGATTGCCAGACGAAGGTTCTTAATCCGGGGTTGGAGACTTGCGTTGCTTTGTCCTGGATGAGCCGCATACTTGGGCAGGGTGGTTACATTGGGCCGAATACTGTTACAATACTTTGTACCACTCTGCCAGCAAAATGACCCCGTTCGAGGTCGTATACGGCCGGCCACCACCCTCCTTGAGCAGCTATGAGCCGGGGAGCACGACGCTTCCCGCCGTGGACCGTGCCCTCCGAGATCTTCATCGCACTATTGCTACTTTACGGGAGAATCTGCGGGCAGTACAGGATCGCATGAAGGCACAGACGGACAAACATCGCACAAACCGCGAGTTTCGGGTGGATGATGAGGTCTTTCTCAAGCTCCGTCCCTACAGGAAATTGTCTGTCGCCCAGCGGACGAATCACAAGTTGGCCCCCCGTTACTATGGGCCCTTTCAGATTGTTCGCCGGGTTGGCCCGGTTGCTTACATGTTGGCATTGCCCGAGGGGTCGCGGATACACCCGACCATCCATCCAGGAAAGCCCTCTTCTGCCTGAGGCTACCGCTGCGGCGAACTACGACCATTACCTGAGGAGGTCCTGTTGTTGAGGTGGAAGCATCGCGGGACCGAGTACCGTCCTGAAGTACTGGTTAAGTGGCACAATATGACTGCGGCGGACAACACTTGGGTGGATCTGATGGAGTTTCGCGAGCTGTACCCTGACTACCACCTTGGGGACAAGTTGGTTGTTGATTGGGCAGGGAATGTTACGCCTCCGGACGGCGCCCGCTTATTTGGGCGTCAATACACACGTCGACACAAGAGGTCTGAAGGCAACAACGGGGCTGAACCAACCGGTTCAGCCCCCACTACCTAAATGGCGGATCTGGGGGGGGGGCTGAACCAACCCGGTTCAGCCCCCGTTGGGGCCAGCCGGCCCCCTTGGCCGGCCAGCCTTGGTCCGGGTATAAATATACCTTGACCCCCTCTTGAGTAGCTATGCAAGATTATTATCAGGTATCATCTCCTAACCCTAATTTCTCCTCTTAGTCTCTTAGTTCTCTAGATCTATCTCTCTCCCACCTTCTCCCTAACACCCACATAAAAGTGAATCATAAAAATTTTCTTTTCTCAAAGGTGCTTTTTTTCTCCATCCATTTACTTTTATGCAAAGAACATGAGCTTTATTAATATGATCAGGAGAAGGTGCTAATGGTAAAAATGTGTCGGTTAGACTCAAAAACTCAAGCTAATTTTCAAAGGTGGCTAAGATCATTTCCTAAATAAAAGAGTCAGATTCCTGTTATGCTTTGAGTATGCATAGACTAAGTTCTAGTAAATGTGAAATACATGTGATGGGGATTGACTCTTGACTATGAGTCACCGACTCACCATTCAGCGGAACCCGTATTTGTGAATTCGCGCAGGAGGTGTTGATCAGATCGGCAATCCGAGACCGCGAGCGAGATCGGAGCGTCATTTTACTACTTGTATGTATTTTGTTCTTTTATTGAACTTGTATTTAGTTTTTTAGGACATCAGGCGTAACGGCCAACCATAGTCATTCACGCCAGGTGCCTAATTACCCTCTCGTTAAAAATAGGGGCTTGGGTTTTCATTTTGGTCATTTTTTGTTTGTGAGAGATTCCAGACTGACAATCATTTGTGGTGTGATACCGCGAGGTCACGGGGTGCGACGTCCCGATTTATTCTTTGTTTTATCCCATTTTTTGTTTTTGCCTTTCTTCCACATCATTTTCCTGTACACCTTTTTCCACCCACAAATTTTATTTTTGTTTTATTAGCCAATTATCTCCCTCCCGTAACCACACAAATAGCACCTTCACATCGCACGATCTCCTGCACTGTTCATCATCATTTTCTTCTTCTCCGGCACATGTAATCACAAAGCCCCCAAGCCAACCAACCACATTTCAACATCGATCGCACGTCATCTATACCTCAAGTGACGTGCTGCCCTCACCTGCTATCATTGTTGATGCCTTCCACCTGTAGAAAACCCGCCACTATTTGTCCCCTGCAACTCCGTCGCAACCCATCTTCCCCTCCTCACTGTCAGCCAGAGACAACCTTCAACAACTAGCCCTAACTCCTTCCAACTACTCGATATTTCTCCCAGCCGCACAATCCCGAACTTCCCCTCCTACCTTATCTCTAGCAAATCCGTCCAGCCAAAGCTTCATCCACTGCACACTCAGCCATTCCCCTCCATCAGTAAAGTATCCCACGACATCCAGCCGCCTGATTCTTCTCCTACCCGACCCCATCTGTAAAATCCCGCTTCTCTTTTCTGCAACTTACTATAAGCCCAAGCCATAATGCCATCAATTACTGCCACCCTATGTTGTCAAAGGCGCAAGGCGCACCGAGGCGCAAAGGGCCCCTGGAGCCTAGGCGCAAGGCGCAAGCGCGCGCCTGAGGCACATGAGGCGCAAAAATGGGAGAAAAAGGAAATTGAGCGAATTGAGCGCCCAATTCGCTGAAATTGAGCGAATTGAGTGCCAAATTGAGCGAATTGGGCACATAATTCGCTGAAATTGAGCGAATTGGGCGCCCAATTCACTGAAATTGAGCGCATTGGGAGCCCAATTCGCTGAAATTGAGCGCATTGGGCGCCCAATTCGCTGAAATTGAGCGCATTGGGCGCCCAATACGCTGAATTTCAGCGAATTGGGCGTCAAATCAGCGAATTGGGTGTCAAATCAGCGAATTAGGCGCCCAATTCGCTGATTTGCCGCCCAATTCGGTCAATTTCGGCGAATTGAGCGCCCAATTCGCTCAATTGCGACGAATTGGGCGCCCGATTCGCTCAATTTCGGCGAATTGGGCGCCCGATTCGCTCATTTTCGGCGAATTGGGCGCCCGATTCGCTCAATTTCAGCGAATTGGGCGCCCGATTCGCTCAATTTCAGCGAATTGGGCGCCCAAGTGCGCCTAGGGGGTGCCTCGAGTGCGTCTTAGATCAATTGTTGACCATCTCAAAAAAAAATTTGAAAAAAAACACCTTGAGTGACTCAGGCGCGCCTTTGATGCGCCTGGGAGCCTGTAAGGCGCGCGCCTGGGCGCGCCTGGGGCACATCGCCCGCCTCAGCCTTGCTGAGGCGCGGTGGGCTGCGCCTGGTGCGCCCGGCGACTCAGGCGCGCCTAGGCGCGCGCCTTGACAACATAGCTGCCACCATCCATTCTCCTCCCAGGTTCCCTGCCACCAATGTCATTTTTGAGTCTGCATCCTCCGCTCACCAACACCTCCCACTGACGGTTATTATTGCTTGTGAATATTATTGTACTGCATGCTATTTTCTTCTTTATTAACTTTGGGAAGTAGTTTGACTCATCTATGTAATTGCCTTTTCTTTTTCTTCTATTTTATAAAACTTATTTGCAAACATTGTCGTGGAAAGCATCTTGTGTGAAAGTAAGCGTGATTTGCTTGTGTGCTCGAAAATTATCTTTCGCCTTGTGTTGATTTGCTAAGGCTTCATAAGTATCATTGCTAAAATTTAATTTTCCTGATTACATTACAGTTACTCACATGCTTCATCTAGATTGGGTTTGTTCACATGCATTACGCACACTCACTTAGGGGTTGCATCAACGTCGACACACCCACGTCACACAACCAACCCCGCGTCAAATTTGGTATCAGAGAGAAGTTAGGGTCACTTGCATGTTATGTAGTGGTAGCTAGGAAGCACCAGTACGTGTACGGGTACTGGATCCGATATGTATCCGGTAAGACGGTACTGCAAAAATTAATATGTATATAACAAATATATATGTATATGTATGTAACATTTTTTGATTTATGTATTCAAATATCTCAGATTTATGTGTACAAAAATCTCTGATTTATGTATCTAGAAATCTCAGATTTTTAGAGATTTTTGTATCTAGAAATCTCAGATTTATGTATCTAGAAATCTCACATATTTTTGTATACAGAAATCTCACATATTTCTGTATAAAGAAATCTCACATATTTCTGTATACAGAAATCTCACATATTTATGTATGCAGAAATCTGAGATTTTTGTATACAAAAAAAAAACTATACTCCTGCAGCAAAAGGGAAAGAAGAAGAAGAAGAGGAAAAAGAGGAAGAAGAAGGGGAAAAAAGGAAGAAGAAGAAGAGGAAGAAGAAAAAGATGAAGAGAAAAAAGAAGATGAAGAAAAAGAGGATTCGAGGAGAAAGAAGAGGAAGAAGAAGAGAAAGAAAAAGAGGAAGAAGAGAAAGAAAAAGAGGAAGAGGAAGAAAATGAGGAAGAGGAAGAAGAAAAGAAAGAAAAAGATGAAAAAGGAGGAGGAAGAAGAACTTACGAGCAGGGTTTTCGATCGAGGAAGGGTGTTGCTGGCAGTCGGCAGGCCTTTGATCGACGGACGGCTTTGATGACAGCAATGGGAGAAGGGATCGGGAGTGGGCAAGCAACAACTAACAAGCAGCGTGTCCGCACGTATGGTACGCGTATCCGTAACAGAAACATACCCGATACGAGTACGGGCCTAAAATAGGTGGGTTTGTGCTTCCTAGAGTGGTAGGCCTTATCATCAGTTCATGTCCGACCCAAACCTTACCGATGAGAGAACCACCAACTCCAATTCCAAAATGACACCTGCGGAAGTTCAACGGGTGATGATAGATTGATTCGATCAATTGATTGATCTATATGGCGATCTTCACACGCATTCGTGTCCTTGAGAATTAGCGAGAGTATACCACTTCCCAAAGTAGGGAAGGCTCCCCACTTCACCTGATGTTCCCTCTGAGGAAGAGCGAGCTGCCCTCCTACCACAAGACGTTCGTGCTAGGAATCAACCTGCCCCACCATGAGAGCCCTCCCCACACCGGAGGTGTCCCCTCAATCACGTTCGTGGCCGTCGGCCTGGACTTGCCCCAGATAGACCTCTCCACCTTCAGATCTATCCACCTCGGCATCCAACCCCTTATGATGCAACCCAAGACTGTTTTGACTACGGACGAGATGAGTACTTTGACAAATATTCTGAGCCATACTGAGCATCACCTGCGAAGTACAATATTATTTGTCGCATACACATTAACTTTCCCACCTTTGATGGTCAGCTTGACCCGAAGACCTTTAGCGATTAGCTTCATGATATGGACACTATTTTGAATGTTATGATATGATCGACGAACATTGCGTTAGATTTGCGAAGATGAAGCTGATCGGTCCATCCAGGATTTTCTGGATCAGCCTAGAGAGGTCTCTACATCGGAATTGATACCACCGTATTATCCGCTGGGAGGACATGAAGCGCCGATTGAAGGATAAATACCTTTTCGTCTCCTATCGACATCAGTTATTGGATCAGTTTTTTGCGTTGCGCCAAGGCATGCTATCTGTAGTAGAGTACATGTCTCGATTTGATGTGCTAGTTGTAAGGAATGATCTACGAGAGGAGAGTAGTATCACCGCTTCCCGATTTCATTTTGGATTGAGATCAGAGTTACGTAGGAAGCTTATTTCCCACCGGATGGAGATGCTAGAACAATTTTATTGCATGGACCTTGAGTATGAGCAGTACCTGTGAATCGTTGGTGCTCGTCATGCTCCTAAAAGGTCAGACGGACCCATATTTAGGAGTCCCCCATTGGCCACTACCACCCCTACAATACCATTTCGTGTTCCGACGGACACAAAGGGCAAGGCTGTCGCCACCAGACCTCCCACGACCACTAGATTGGGGAACTTCCAGTGCTATTGCTAGGGGCCATGTGGCGGCCCAATGCTCTGCGAGAAATTTATTATTTGAAGAAGGCGAACCTAATGTTGATGCTGAGGAGATTGTCGATGAGGAGATTGTTGCCATCGTTGAGGACGGTTGGGAGAACAATGTTGAGCGCTCCAGACTTAGACATTATCGACGTCTCCTTTACACCCCACATATTGATGAGGAGTGACGTCGTACGACAATCTTTTATACCTTCTTTCCCAGCACAGGTGGTCCCTGCAAGCTAGCCAATGATAGCGGGATTTACGTTAACATTGTGGTCTATAGAGCCTTAGAGCGGATACAGGTGACCCCTAAACCTCATCCCCATCCTTATCGAATTATATGGGTCAATAAGATGGCTATACAGGTTACCCATAGGTGTCTAGTTCTGATCAATCTCGCTTCGTTTGATGATCATGTTGGTGTGATGTCATCCCTATGGATGTTGTCCACGTTCTACTAGGGAGGAAGGGCTTGGTTCTACGGCCGTGATGTCACGTGTTTCGATCGCTCAAAGACATACGTATTCTACGACAATGGTTGTAAGATCACTTTGATGACTGCCCAATCCAAGGAGAAATCCACGGGGAAGGTCATACCCTCCACTAGTACGAGATCATCTAGGTTGTTACACATCCTGCATCGCAGCGAGTTTATAAGAGAGCATCAGCGCCAATATCTTTAATGTAGTGGCTTCCACCATGGATTCTAAGAGCCTTATAAAGATTACTGAGCCACCACCCGAGGTCCGACGACTTCTTGATGGTATGATAATATTGTCCCGGATGACCTACCCGACTAGTTACCTCTGTCTAGCATGCCAAAAATATGACACCGGGTGCTTCACTCCTGAATTTTCCACATTATCGGATGAACCCAGATGCGCATGTTGAGCTCAAGAAATAGGTTTACAAGTTGCTGAGGAAGCAATTCATATGTGAGAGTCTGATCCCATTTGCAGTCCCTACCCTTCTCACCTAGACGAAGGATGAGTGCTAACGAATGTGTATTGATAGTAGAGCCATTAATAAGATTACTATTAAGTATCGTTTCCCCATCCCTTGGTTGGATAACTTACTTAATACGATGGTTGGTGCCCAAGTACTCTCAAAGATTGATCTTCGTAGCAGGTACCACCGGATTAGGGCTCGCAAGGGGGACGAGCGGAAGACGGCTTTTAAGACTAAATACGGTCTCTATGAGTGGTTGGCCATGTCATTTGGGTTGTCCAACTCACCTTTATGCAGCTCATGAATCAGATCTTCCGACCCTTCATTGGCAAATTTCTGGTTTACTTTGACGATATTTTGATTTATAGTCACTCTCTAGATGACCATCTGAGCCATCTGAGGCTCGTATTCGATATTCTCCGAAAGGAGAAGCTCTATGTGAACTTGAAAAAGTGCTCCTTCTTGACTGATTCCGTGCACTTCCTCGGGTTTATTATATCAACATCTGGAGTGTCTGTTGACCCAGACAAGGTCTGTTCCATTCGTGAGTGACATATTCCTTCCGCTATCTCCGAGGCCCGTAGCTTTCGCGAACTAGCCACCTTTTACAGGAGATATGTTCGGGGCTTAAACACCATTATGACCCCTTCACGAACTGCTTACGGAAGGGAGACTTCCAGTAGACGGTCGCCGCCACTCGAGGTTTTATTAAAATATCGGTCGTACCCCACTTATTTGTTTCGAGGGTGCTGTATTATTTTATTTCCTCGCGTATTTGTTTCAACGCTATATTATTATCCTGTGTATGATTTCATTCCTCTCGTGCCCTATTCCTTGACTTTCTCTGGCCGTCTGGCGTGCATGCGACCGTGATCTTTGATTCTCTGGCGATAATCTCCCTAGTTTCTATGGTTCTTTGCTTCTTCTCCCTGGTTTGACGACTCCCTGGTTTCTAAAGTTTCTTTGCTTCTTCACCCTCCCCCAGTCTTCCATTTCATCGAAGGCACTGTAAGTTTTTCACTCCCTCCTCCCTCCCTCATTTTTATGATATTTTCTGGTTTGGTTTGATTTTATCTCTTCTCTTTATAGCGTTTTTGGTATCTGGTCGCGAAAATTATTTAGGGCATCAGGGTTCTCACTTACTTTTTTAGGGCATCAGGGTTCTCACTTGTTTTTTAGGGCATCGGGGTTCTCACTTGTTTTTTAGGGCATCGGGGTTCTCACCGATTTTTAGGGCCCTCTCCTCTCTTCTCTAGTTCTTTGTGATGCTATCATATTAATATGGATATTGAGTTCTAATTCTTTGTACTGATATCCTAACTCTCAAGTTTTCTCTTTTCTCGGCCCTCTTTTCTTCTTTAGTTCTAGTTCTCTGTATGTGCTAACCTGATTATGGCATTTTCCGGTTTGGTGGCTCATAATTCTCAGCCCTCTTCTCTCCCTGCTGCTATCATATTTGTCTCTTTTCTCATATGGTTAATTAATTAAAATGGAATTGTATATGCCTATGAATGATTAGTGGCTCATAACTCTCGACCCTCTCCTCTCTCTAGTCTCCGCATCTCGAATTAAAATGCATGGATTTGCTTCTCGAATTAAAATGCATGGATTTGCTTCTCAGATTAATATGGATTTTTTGCTACTGCTATCATATTTGTTTCTCCGATTAATATTTTGCTTATCTTCTGGTTTTATTTGTTGTTGGTGTTATCATATTTGTTTCATCTCTTCTTTGCCTTTGTGGTATTAATTGCATTTTCTTGTTTTATTGTTGCCAATGCTATCACATTTGTTGGCCTTTATGGTATTAATTGCTTTATGGATAAATTATTATCAATATTATTTGTGGCTATTAATAAATTATTTTATTTGACAACGTATAATGATTAAAGACACCCTACAAGTAATTTAATTATCCAACTTCATTTTGCAATCAATGTTGTATAGTCATGTTTAAAATTTTGATGTTAAAAAAAAAATATATAGTTACAAACATTTTAAAATTGGTAGTTTTACAATGTTTGTTTCATTAACTTATTGTATGTTCAATGCTTCATATAACATGATCATATATGATGTATAGTCATGTTTAAAAGTTTGTGAACCTCTAGTGGAAAAGGTTCAGCTTGAGTTCTTGGATCTCTAGTGAAAATGATCCAATTGGGTTGGAGCCTCCTGAAGGAAAAGGCTTGTCGTCTCACTCGTGAGACAATGGAAGCCCACATATTGTGGAAAGAGAGAACGTTGATTGAGAACCTCTATATAATCACCTTGGCGTCTAGATGATATCTGCTATATGACATAAATTTTTTTACTTTTTTGTATCCTTTTATTTATGCTTGCTATCTGTTTTTTCTCTGTGTGCTTAGTTTTGAAGCTGATTGTGATTTAAACCTAGCGTTAAAATAATTTTCAGATCTATCATATTCCTCAAACTTTCAGTTATTATTGCCCACATAAGCTAAATATCCTATCTCTTGTGGAGAATTGGTATTGGGTATATGAATGTCCGGCTCAGTAAAGAATCCTTCAGTTTTCTCTTGTTGAATAACAAGGACTTGCTGCGGTGGGCAAGAAAGACTATCAATCTTCTTAGTCCAACTCTCGACTTGAATTGCTAAGGATGTCACAACATCAACGTTATACACACCCCTCTTGCTTACTCGTCTTGACTCTCGCGGTGGTCTGTTGATAATTATTAACCGCCATATCTTCAATTAATTCTTGGGCGGTCTCAGGTGTCTTATTGTTCGGGGCACCTTCCGCGGCGACATCCATCATTTTTTTTGGTCTTGGGATTGAGACCATTAAAAAAAGTTTGAAATTGTAGCCATGAAGGCAAGACGTGGTGGTGTAACGTCTCAGTAATTTTTAAATCTTTCTCTTGCGTCATATAATGATTGAAATTCTAATTGTGCAAAGGAGGATATTGTTTCAAAGCTTAGGAGTCTTGGCAGGGGAAAATACTTAGAAAGAATTTTCGGTCATCATATCCCATGAAGTAATTGATACTCTCGGGAGAGAGTTCATTCATTGCTTTTGTTGGGTACATTGGTAATTGTACCAGATTTGGAGAAGCCTCACTTAAATCAATGACATACATCATCTTGTATTTGATGTTTGTTAAAGTTTATTTGTGCAGGCTCAGTAATACAGAAATTTGTCTAAGTATAAAAGCGTCGAGACACTCGGTAAGTGTCGACACTTGTGAAGAAATTGTGTCAAGAACAAGAGCAAAACCGTGTCGACACACAGGACTTGTGTCGACACACAGAAGTATCAGTCTACACCAACTGTGTCGACACACAGATATCAGACAACACAAGCTGTGTCGACTTAAATGATCACAGTCGACATCCTGAATGCTGAGTCGAAGATCAACTGTGTCGACACTCAGGACTAGTGTCGACACTCAGGACTAGTGTCGACACACTATGACTAGTAGTGCTGACGCGGATATGTCGACACCCAGGACTTGGGTTGACAACTGTTTTGAAGAAAAGCTGTGTCGACACTAAGGAAGTTGTGTTGACACATTCTACATTATCTGTGTCGAGACTATGAAGAAAAGCTATGTCGACAGAGATTGAAGTCTGTCGACTACATCAAGGCAATGTGTCGACATCCAGATAGCTGTGTAGACACATTCAAAATCTGTGTCGACGCATTTTGAAATCAGTGTCAACACATTGTGAAGAAGATCTGTCTCGATGTTGTCTGCTATTTTGAAGACCAAGTTGCAGATTTCCAGATCTAAGAAGTGACAGCTGGCATAACTGTCAAAGTTGTTAGATGTCAGAACTGTCAGATGCCAGTCAGCTACCGGTTCAGCCGGTTACCTCTGTTGTGTTTCTATAAATAGAACAGTGTTATTTAAGAGAATGATATACAATATAACACAACAAAAAAGGAGACGAAGAGAAATCTTTGGAGATCAGCAAGGTTTACAGAATTATTTCTGTAAGAAGAAGAAGGAGAAGAAGAAAGCTGATTCAAGATCACCTCCATCTGCTCAAGAGTGATTCAACCTAGTTCTCTATTTTCAAGAAACTTTGAAGAAGCTAAGTAAGGTTGAATCAGATCCAAAGCTGCAAGGATCAGAAGAAGACCAATCTCTCAAGATTTGGTCAAGAATATTTTACCCCATTTTCTCTCTCTCTGGGTAAAGAAATTCTTAAAACATTGTAATCACAATTGTAGGATCTATATAGATCTGAGTGTAGGAAATTCGATCTTTCTGAGTGGTAAGCCTGTAATTATAAGGGCTGAGGTAGGGCATGTTGCCTGAGGTAGGAGTTGGAAAACTCTGAGGTAGGGTTCTTGGGAAGAATCTGAGTTGTAGGATCTTGGAGGATCTGAGCTGTAGGGCTTGAAGAAGTTTGAGTTGTAGGAACCTGGAAGGGTTCTGAGTGGTAAGATCTGTGGATCAGAGAAAAGTGGAGGTTGGGCCGAATCTAGTTCATTGCTAGATAGGCGAAGGGGGAAAGTGGATGTACCCAAATATTGAGGAACCACTATAAATTTGTGTGTCTCTGTGCTATGTTTTGCTTACTCTGATTATTTGTGATGCTTGAATGATTGGATAAGTAGATTTGCTAGTTAGAAATCCTAAAACTGCCTATTATAAAGAATTGAACTTATTCACTCCCCCCCCCTCTATGTGATTAGTTGTTCATTATTGAATTCTTTCAGCTTTGTTTTGTTTCTTAGGGAAAATGGGAAAAAGCTTAGTTTTATGGAGTCATCAGTAGCTTCGTTAATTTTAAACGTGACACAGATTTCTAAGAAATTGATAATGTGAGTTCGGGTCTTCGTCTTGTAGTCCGTCTAATTTGACAAACTATTGCACTATGTGAAGACGCTAGGTTTGAGTTCAAAATTATTAGCGACTATTGCCTTCATATAGAGGAAACCATCGATGAACATGAAAGGACTATGTCCGATTACGCACGACCAAACTTAGAAGGCACATAATCTAATTTAGCACTATGTGAAGACGCTAGGTGGAGTCATACCACATTCTGTTGATATGACCGATCATATAGAGGAAACCATCGATGAACATGAAAGGACTATGTCCGATTACGCACGACCAAACTTAGAAGGCGCGTGATCATATAGAGGAAACCATCGATGAATTCTTTCAGCTTTGCTTTGTTTCTTAGGTAAAATGGGAAAAAGCTTAGTTTTATGGAGTCATCAGTAGCTTCGTTAATTTTAAACGTGACACAGATTTCTAAGAAATTGATAATGTGAGTTCGGGTCTTCGTCTTGTAGTCTGTCTAATTTGACAAACTATTGCACTATGTGAAGACGCTAGGTTTGAGTTCAAAATTATTAGCGACTATTGCCTTCATATAGAGGAAACCATCGATGAACATGAAAGGACTATGTCCGATTACGCACGACCAAACTTAGAAGGCACATGATCTAATTTAGCACTATGTGAAGACGCTAGGTGGAGTCATACCACATTCTGTTGATATGACCGATCATATAGAGGAAACCATCGATGAACATGAAAGGACTATGTCCGATTACGCACGACCAAACTTAGAAGGCACGTGATCTAATATAGTACTATGTGAAGACGCTAGGTTTGAGTTCAAAATTATTAGCGACTACTGCCATGAGTACTATACTAGATCACGTGCCTTCTAAGTTTGGTCGTGTGTAATCGGACGTAGTCCTTTCATGTTCATCGATGGTTTCCTCTACATGATCGGCCATATCAACAGAATGTGGTTTTCGGTTTCTAAAGGTTGAGATTCTACTTATCTTTCTTTTTGAAAGTGTAACCTTCGTCTGAGCGATCGCTTTGAGGATGAATCGACTGAATCGAACTCCATTGTGGATCCACTGGTCATTTAAAGATAACATCAATCAAGAAAAAGAAGAGTAAGCAATACAAGATTTTAAAAGTGTTAAGTGATGATAATGATAATTGTGAGAGTGCTTAAAAAAAATTCTACGTACTTAAACAATAAACTTAAAAGCAACTATTTTGGTGTTTAAAGCAAATAAGCAAACAACGTACTAATAAATAAGATTGACAAGTTTAAGTATTCTTCAATTTGTAATGGTTATTCAGATACTATTTTGACAAACCGTTTCCCCAGTAATGTGCCAAAAAACTTGATACTCCCAAACCACACCTAATTAATAACAGTAGAATTGCGTACTCTTAAAAATATAACGCATGCACACCTATTGTTGTGGCACTTCAGTCTGTAATATATCAATGTCATATTTTCCCAAGGTCACCACTAAGTAACCTATTTTACTTTCTCTTTTTATCCTATTAACTTAATATATATATATATATACATTTATATTTATATATAAGGATAGCTAGTAAACTTTATCATTTAATGAAGTTAAATCCATGTGGCTATTATATAATCACTAGAAATAATAATGGTTTATAAATATATGTTTTACGAATATGTATGCATGATTTGAGTTCTAATCTTCGAGGGTTTCACACCACTTTGATTTCCTTGGGTGGGACAACCAGAGCACTGAATTTAGGTTGAATCAAATGCTTTTATTATATCACGAAGTGTTGATCTGCAGGGTGAGGTAATTCCATGAGTTTGCTAGGAGGCCTGGGAGGAGGTGTAGTTGTTATTCCATTGTTGGTTAACTTGCAGCTGACCCTCATTTACATTTCATTGAAATTATTTTGAGGGCATAGTGCACATGGCTAGACATAACCACAAAAAGGAGATTGTTAAGAGCCGCATTAAATGTTCTATCAGCTTTTTTTCCTTTCTTTTGATGGATCGGGCCTAGTGCCTAGAATATATTTTGATTGAATGTTTTGTAACGGTCATAAGGCCTTCAATACATTTTTGTTTTAGGATAATATAATTGTATACCTTATGGACACTCTTATAAATGTTGTTCCCGTTTTAATGTACTATGTGATGTTGGGATATTGAAGTTTTTTTATTGTACTATTTTATAGTACTTTATTTGTTGAAGTATGTTGTGAGGACCAATCACATCATGTTATATTGAGGATACATATGAGGTGCTACATTAGGTCTCGGTGAAAGGTCTCGGCGAGAGGTGCAGAGGGACAAGAGACTGCTCATGTGAGGTGGAGTTGGGAACAGAGCTAGGCGAGGGCGCAAGCATAGGTTCTCGCACTGATACCGTATTAAGTCCTTGAAATCAAAATTTATTATATATATTAATCCATCACAAGTCCATTGTCACTCCCCTCTATTTGTACTATAGAGGGGTTGCAATAAAAATCCCATTGTAGATGTGTTACTAGAGAGAGAGGGAAGCAAATAACTGGTCCCTCATTGGGGCACAGGGACTGTAACACCGTTAATCATGTTACCGATTAGGTTATAAAGTCCCCGAATGAACTGATATATGCATGTTTGCTTGGGTTCATATTTACATGTAAGCATTCATCTTCTGTTGTGTTTCATCCTCTCTTTTATTGCGGGCTTGTATGCTGTTTTAATTCTGCTTTTTATAGCATGCGCTCAATTTTTTTCTCATTCTATCAGAATCTATTACTTTCCAAAAAATTATATGATGTTTTAATGCTTTTCCATCATATGGAGCATGAAATGATTATTAAAAAAATTGTTTCCTGCAGAAGAGGCCTCAGATGCATCTATTCCAAAGGAATTTTTCCAGGTAATTTTGTTTCCTGTATAATATCTTAGTTTCACGTTTTCCTCTTTCATCTCTTTATATATGATAGGATTTATGCCTACTTTACATTTAATGTTAGATCTCTGTAACTTCAGTGTATACTACAGTTACGCTAATTTTTGTTTGAAAACTGTATTCATTCCAGCTTTACAGGATACCAATCTCATTTTAAATAATGCATCTTTCTGAATTGAAGCTCGCAGCTGTGTTTGACGTTTTTCCCATGTTGTACTCTTATTTTCCCCTTGTCTGAGAAAGTAAAAACTCTAGTTAGAAATATTGATTTTTTATATTTTTTCCTATAATTACAATGATCTATCGTTATCCTGGATCCAAGTGATGATCTAGTTTATTTGTTTATGATCAGCTTATGCATGCCAGAAGCTTTATTAGCCTATCATAATATATAGCCATGCATGTTATTAGAAAAGCCCATGTAAACGGCCCATTATTGGGCCCTCTTTTTTATTTCTCTCTCCTCCTTCTTTAGTCCCACATCATGTATAGGATTTATTCTTCTCTCCTTTTTCCTATATATTTGTATTCTCCCCTTGTATTTACATACTGAAGTAATACATACAAGCTTTTGGGTCATTCTCTACATGGTATCAGAGGGACTCGGTGCCTCCTGCGGATTCAGACGTCTATCCGCCCGGCGGCCTGCGGTTTCCGCGGCCTGACGTTTTGTGTCCGCACCTCCTAAGTCGCATAGCTTCTGCGGCCTGCCCTTCTCCTCTCCGCTCCCTCTCCTTCTTTCGTGGAACCACTCCTCTTCTGGTCCTTTTATAGCCCTCTCTCTTTGATCTGTGGGGTCCACTGCTTCCCATAGTCCGCTGCGAGCTCGGCGAACTCGCTCCCTAGCTCTGCGGTCTCCTTCTGTCCGCTGCGAGCTCGGCGAACTCGCTTCCTCTTCTTGCTCGGCGAACTCGCTCCCTAGCTCTGCGGTCTACTTCTGTCCGCTGCGAGCTCGGCGAACTCGCTTCCTCTTCTTGCTCTCTTTGGTCCGCTGCGAGCTCGGCGGTCTCCTTCTGTCCATTACCTGTTGCTATTGTGGGCTCCCTTCTATCCGCGCTGCTTTCTCTGCCCGCTGCTGTTCTCCTCCCTCTTCTGGCGGGCAAGTTCTTTTCCCTGCCCGCCGCGGACTCGCTCCTCTCTGAGATTTCCGTCTTGCGGACTGGTCAAGCCCGCTGCGATCGCCCTCTCTTCTCGGCGAGCTGTTGTGCTCTTCTCGCCGCGGACTGATCCAGTCCGCCGCGGCCTACAATTGCTCGCGCCTTGCCTAGCGCGTCTGTACTCGCCGCGGCCTGCCTTCTGCTCTGCTCCTATCCGTTGTTTCTGCTCACTTCCTCTCCTCCAGGTCGCCATGTCTTCTAGCGACTCCACTACAGCTACCCCCACGGCAGACCGCGTAGCTCCTGCTCCTGAACTCCGCGATAAGCTTCGAATTACTACTCTTTCCCTCTCTGGGAAGTCGAACTTCATCCCGTGGGTTCACTCCGTTCGGAGGGTCCTGCAAGCCAAGGGCCTTGCGCATCACCTTACCCAGGGACCTCCTTCTCCTACTACTTATGAATGGCTACAAAATGACGGTCGCGTCCAGACCTGGATCCTGAACTCTCTGGAGGGTGAGCCCTACCAGATGATCATGTATCATGAGACCGCCAAAGCAATGTGGGATGAACTCCACTCCGTGTACTCGGGCAAGGACAACCTCCAACACTTCTTTGACATCTTCACCGATCTTCAAGCGTTGGATGTTAGCAAGGCTATGGACATGACCTCCTTTGTGGCTCGTGTTAAGACTCTGACGGAGGCCTGGATTCAGCACCAACCATCTACTACTGATCTCGTTGCTCAGCGTGCCCAGAAGGAGGTTGTCTGTATTGCTATGATTATGGCTCGAGTCCCGCCACACCTTCACAGTATCCGGGCCCAGGTTTTGGCATCACCTGCTACCCCCTCCTTCTCCCATGTTTGTTCTATGTTACTTCGAGTACCACCTCCCCTGGAGACGTCTTCACCACCATCGCCGGCCCTTCTTCAACAAGCCCTTCCTCCCTTACTTCCCCCACCATCTTCTACTCGGGGTGGCCGTACGGGCTCCCACGGAAGGGGCCGCGGTGGTCGAGGTCGCCCAAAGTGCTCATACTGCGGCCGGGATTGACACACTGAAGCAGTATGTCACAAGAAACATGGCTATCCTCCTCGCCCGCCTATTGCTGCTACCGTTGATAGCTCTCCACCCACCGGTACGGACCTTGAGGCTCTTCGCCTTCAGCTGCAACAACTCTAGGGGCTACTCAACCCTCCGTCTGCTTTGGTTGCCTCCACCTCTACTACAGGTATTGCATCCACCTCCACTACAGGTACTGCCTGTCTTTCCTCCAGTTCCCGTTGGATCCTGGACTCGGGAGCCACCCACCACATCACCTCACTGATGTCGCCAAGGTTCTCAGATGCTCCTCATCCCACGTCTATTACTGTGGCCAACGGTGCGATTGTTCCGGTCTCCGGATGTGCTGATCTCTTGATCCACCCCTCCATCTCTCTTCGCTCCGCTCTTTATGTGCTGGCATCACCATTTAATTTACTATCTGTTGGCCGTCTTACTACTGCTGCTATATCACCTTCACCTCCTCTGGTTTTTTGATACAGGATCAGCAGACGCAGATTACCATTGGTAGTGGTCGAGTGCAGAACGGGCTCTACCTCCTCGATGTCTCTTCTACCGCCCTTTACTCTGTATCATCTAGTGATTGGCATTGCTGTCTTGGGCATGCTCCTCTACCTCTCCTCCAGAAGGCGCTTCCTGACGTATCCCTTCCTGCATTTAAATGTGATTCCTATATTATTGGCAAACAACCACGTTCTTCTTTTCCCGCACATTGTACTCGGAGCTCTGCTCCGTTTGATTTAACACATTCTGATATTTGGGGTCCGTACAAGGTTACAAGTATCTCTGGTTATCGTTACTTTATAACATTTATTGACGATTACTCTCGCACCACATGGTTGTATTTACTTCGTGATCGCTCAGAGCTCTCTCGTGTCTTTCGGATTTTTGTGTTAGAGACTCGTACGCAATTCTCTACTACTATTAAAACATTCCTCTCTGATAATGCCCGTGAGTACACTAGCCACGAGTTTGCAAATCTATGCGCAGACTTCGGTATTGTTCATCAGACATCTTGTCCCTACACCCCTCAACAAAACGGGGTTGCAGAATGAAAGAACCGTCACCTTCTTGATGTGGCTCGATCCCTCATGCTTCACATACATGTTCCCAAAGTATACTGGAACTTTGCGGTCTCCACTGCGTGTTTTCTCAACAACTGTCTCCCATCTTCGGTTGTCCAAAATGCTACCTCATTCAGCCTTCTCTTTCCCTCCGCACCTGCCTTTCCTCTCACCCCTAGGGTCTTTGGCTGTACTTGTTTTGTCCATACCCTGGGTCCCACTATAGACAAAATGGATCCCCGAGCAGCGAAACACATTTTCGGCGGCTACTCCGCACCAAAAAGGGCTATGTGTGTTATTCTCCGGCTACCCAGAAAGTCTCTGTGTCCGCTGATGTTACTTTCTGGGAGGATTGACCCTCCTTCCCTCCTCCTTTACCACCTCTTCTACCACCAACCACTCTACCACCTTCCATTCCACGGCCGATTATCCCCGTCAACTCGCCTCCAATCCTCCCTCAGCCCACTCCCACTATTGCTCCTCCTAAGCCGCCCGTCATTCGGGTCTATACTCGCCGCCCTCTTCCTTCTGTTGCCCCTATGCAGTCGGCTTCGACCTCGGCTTCTCCGTGTTCTGCTGCTCCGGAACCCGCTTCTACAGCTCATCCGATGGCCAACTATGTTTCTCTACATCGCCTCTCTCAACATCTTCAGACATTGGCTACTTCCCTATCCTCGGTCTCTATTCCTAACTCTGTACAGGCGACTCTTCAACATCTTGGGTGGCGCGCTGCCATGGAAGAAGAAATGGCTGCTCTTTGGGCAAACCAGACTTGGACCCTGGTGCCCCTTCCTCCCAGACAGAAACCAGTTGGGTGCAAATGGGTATTTGTCATCAAACATGCTCCTGATGGGACTATTGACAGACTCAAAGCTCGTTTGGTAGCTTGTGGCTTCACCCAGCAACAAGGTCTCGACTATGACGAGACTTTCTCTCCGGTCGCTAAGCTCAACACAGTCCGCGTTCTCATCTCGGTGGCTGTCCATCGCCAATGGCCCTTACTTCAACTAGACATCAAGAATGCTTTTCTGAATGACGACCTCCACGAAACGGTTTACATGCAGCAACCTCCCGGGTTTTAGACCACGAGGGAGTCTCGGGTGGGTCACCTTCTCAAATCGCTCTATGGTCTCAAACAATCCCCCCGGGCATGGTTCGACAAGTTCAGCAAAGCTCTCCGGGAAATTGGCTTCACTCGGAGCTCGGCTGACTTCTCATTTTCTACTCGCCACCAGGCAACGGGTACGGTTCTCCTATTGGTATATGTCGACGACATCATCATTACTGGAGACGACTCGAACAGCATACAGGTCGTTAAGCAACATCTGAGCTCTGTTTTCCAAACTAAAGATTTGGGACATCTTCGATACTTCCTAGGTATGGAGGTTGCTAGACGATCAGATGGTCTGGTTCTCTCTCAGCGGAAATACTGCCTAGATCTTCTTCATGATGCAGGCTACTCCGGTTGCAAACCTGTGAACACTCCCATGGATGTCAATCACAAACTATGTGCTCAGGCCTCGGATTCTGATACTCTTCTACAAAATACAGAATATTACCGTCGTTTATTTGGGAAACTAATCTACCTAACGGTAACAAGACCTGATATATCCTTCGTCGTGGGGCTCGATAGTCGGTATATGCACTCTCCTCGAAGCTCTCATCTTCAGGCAGTGGAACGGATTCTCAGATACCTCAAGACAGCTCCTGGCCAAGGACTTGTTTACAAAACCTCATCTTCAATCCCAACATTGGTGGCATACTCTGAAGCCGACTACGCTGGGTCTCTTGATGATCGACGATCCACTAGCGGGTTCTGCACATATTTTGGAGGGCATCTGATTACTTGGCGGAGCAAGAAACAATCAGTGGTTGCTCGATCCTCAGCAGAAGCAGAATATCGGGCAATGGCTTCTGTGGTTTCGGAACTCACATGGATTGAGAGTCTCCTTGCCGACCTTGGTGTAAGGCTATCTTCACCAGCTCTCCTCCTATGTGACAGTCAAGCTGCTATACATATTGCCAAGAACCCGGTCTTTCACGAAAGAACGAAGCATATTGAGGTAGATTGTCATTTCATCCGAGAGAAAGTCCACATGAAGAAGATCGAGCTCAAGCATGTTCTGGGTACTGAACAGGTCGCGGACGTCCTCACAAAAGTTCTACCAAGTACCCTCTTCTATCAGTGTCTATCCAAGCTTGGCGCATACGACTTGTACGCTCCAGCTTGCGGGGGAGTATTAGAAAAGCCCATGTAAAGGGCCCATTATTGGGCCCTCTTTTTTATTTCTCTCTCCTCCTTCTTTAGTCCCACATCATGTATAGGATTTATTCTTCTCTCCTCTTTCCTATATATTTGTATTCTCCCCTTGTATTTACATACTGAAGTAATACATTCAAGCTTTTGGGCCATTCTCTACACATGTATTGGGTCATCAATTATCATTGTTAGATTAGCACTCCCGAGAATTTTACAGGCTGGTGACACTTCCTAGGCATGTGTCATTATTCCCAATCTACCTATGCAGATATATGCTCCATCCATTGGGCCCCATCTAACTGATGAGATAGCCCCGGATCCACTCCAGGCAAACCATAACAAAGGCAGGATCTGGGGGATTGCAACCATTGAGGCAATTGAAGAGAATCAAGGAGTTTTTGTCATTTTGGTAAGGAGTGATTAAGAAAATGAGAAGATGGAATAATTAAATGCAAGGGAATAAATATGGGATGTTGGTAGGTGCATGTTATGTGCTTTCCGGAGGGGTAGACGGAGGTGGAGAGGATGGTGGAAGGAGATACAACAGAGTCTTAACCGTGGCTACCAAAGTGGGGCTTGCTCGTTTGGAGAGAGCTACAAACATCTCTTTAGGATTTAGGAAAAAAACTTTCATTCATTGATTCCCATAAAATCATTTATTTACAATGTAAAAAGGGTCTCCTTTTATAGAAAGAGGAAGAGAGAGCAAAATGTAAACTCAAGATGTGTGATTAAAAGAGGAGTTGGAGCGTACAAGTCATAGGCGCCAAGCTTGGAGAGGAATTGTTGATATAGCGGGCGAGATAAGGCCTTAGTGAAAATATCAGAGATTTGATTGGTAGCCCGCACATGCCGTAGAATCAGTTTTTGAAGTTGAACCTTTCCTGGACAAAATGACAGTCAACTTCTATATATTTTGTACGCTCATGAAACACAGGGTTCTCGACAATGTGAATAGCACTTGACTATCACAAAAGAGAACAACTGGTGACAGAATTTTGACACCTAAATCAGTGTGGAGACTTTCTAGCCATGTGAGTTCTGAGACGGCGACAACCATGGAGGGATACTTTGCTTCAGCTGAAAATCGAGCAACCACAGTCTTTTTCTTGATTCCCCAAGTAATCAAGTTCCTAGCAAAATATGTGCAGTAGCTGCTCATGGATTGTTGATCATCTAGGGGCCCAGCGTAATCAACATCACAATATGCAATGAGAGGCAGAGAAGTAGAGGGTTGTATACCATCCCTTGTCCCGAAGCATTCTTCAAGTATCGAAGAATACGCTCAACGACCTGAAGATGAGATATTTGAGGGGTATGCATGATGCGACTAATCACGCCGACCGCAAAAGAAATGTCAGGTCGTGTGACAGAGATAAATTATTTTACCAACAAGGAAACGATAATACTCTGGATTAGGGAGAAATTAATCAGCGTCTGAGCCATGGGAGCAGAGCTAATGATTTGCATCCATAGGTGTATTCACATGCTCACATCCAGAGTAGCCTGCATCTTGAAGTAGATCGAGATAATACTTCCGTTGAGACAAGACAAGACCATCTGGTCGTCGAGCTACCTCAATCCCCAAGAATTAGCGGAGTCGCCCAATATCCTTAGTTTGAAAATGAGAGGCAAGATGTTGCTTGATTTGGGTGATACCGGGAAGATCATCACCAGTAACAAGGATGTCATCCACGTAAACTAGAAGAATCACTGCCCCAGATGGACGTTGTTGAATAAAAAGGAGAAATTTTTCAAGCTTCGAGTGAAGCCGAACTCACGAACCACCTGACTAAACTTCTCAAACCATGCTCGTGGGGACTGTTTCGGGTCATAGAGAGGTTTATTCAAATGACAGACAAGAGAATCTCCTGTGGTTGTATAATTAGGAGGTTGTTGCATGTACACATTCTCCGCAAGATCGTCGTGAAGGAAGACATTTTTAATGTCAAGCTGATGGAGAGGCCAATGGAGATGAACGACAAGAGAGAGTAGGACACGGACGGTGTTGAATTTTACCACTAGAGAAAATGTTCCTTCGTAATCAAGACCGTGTTGTTGAGTAAATCTTTTAGCAATAAGACGAGTCTTGAGGCGATCAACAGTCTCATTCGAATGATGCTTCACAATGAATAGCCACTTGCAGCTCACAGTATGTTGATTAGGCGGAAGAAAACCAAGTCCCAAATATGGTTGTCCCAAAGAATAGTCATTTCATCATCCATTGTTGTGCACCACCCCCGATGCTGAAGAGCTTCCTGCACAGAAGAGTGAGTGGTAATTAACGATAGGGAGATTGTAAATCCGCGCAAATCAGAGGAGAGACGGTGATGGGAGACATAATTGGAAAGCAGATGCGCGGTGGAGAGTGGTGTCGAATCAGCAGCCATTGGAATTTCAGTAGTAGATGGGGACTGTTGCGGGGAACTAGATTGAGGATAGCAGTGAGAGTAGACACGAAGAGGAGCCGAGATAGGCGGTGTTGTTGGTAGTAAAGGTGGTTGTAGTAACAAGAGGATTGGGGAGATCAGGAGGTGGCATTGACATGGTAATGGACTGATGGAAAGGCTGATCTTCCATAAAAGTGACATTTGCAGACATGATCATCTTTTGGGTAGAGGGAGAGTAACAGACATAGCCTTTTTGTGCGCGAGAATACCCAACGAACATGTAGCGCGTGGCACGAGGGACTAGTTTGTCAGCAGGAGGACCCAAATGGTGAGCGTAGCAGACGCAGTCAAGGACCCGTGGGGTCAAGGGGAAGGGAGAGCGTTTAAGAAATAGGTGAGAGAAGGGGGTTGCAAATTGGACGACAGATGAGGGCATACAGTTGATGAGGTAAGAAGCAGTGGAGATAGCAAAATTCCAATAGGTAGTGGGGACCTGCATCTGGAATAAGAGAGACCGTGCAACTTTGAGAAGATGGCGGTTCTTCCACTCACGAACACCATTTTGTTGTGGTGTATACTCACATGAGGTTTGGTGGATGATACCCAACGAGATGCATAATTCCTGGAAAGCGTGCCCAGTGTATTCGTGCGCATTATCAATGCAAAGAATTTTGATAGCACAGGTAAATTGCATGTGGCTTTCTGTAATGAGCGAGCAAAAATGGAAAAAAAACTCAGAGTGATCAAGCATCATATATAACCAAATCATGCGCGAATAATCATCAATAGACATAGCAAAGTAGCGATAACCAAATATACTAGCAGTTTTGTAGGGACCCCAGATATCGGAATGAACTAAATCAAAATGAGCAGCACTCCGAGTACAATGAAATGGAAAAACAGAGCGGTGTTGTTTCTCATAAATACATGATTCACAATTAAAAGGGGAAAAAGAAACATTGGGGAGAGCCTTTTGGAGAATGGGAAGAGGAGCATGACCTAGACGTTGATGCCAATCAACAGAGCTGATGGAGAAGAGAATGGAGGAAGGAAGATCCAGAATGTATATCCCATTGCATAGCCGCCCTGTACCAATGATATTTCGCATATGTCGATCCCACACAACAAAAGAAGAGGAAGAAAAGGTGATTGGGCAATCATGATCATGAGTGAGGCGGTTGACAAAGAGTAGATTGAATTGAGAGCCAGAGACATGAAGAACGAAGCAGAGAGATAGAGAAGGGGTGAGCAATATATCACTAGAGCCAGCAACGGGAGTGGTGTCACCATTTGGTACTATAATGAACTTCAGATACGAAGAGTCCAAGCATCAAGGGGGCTGTTGTGGAGAGAGTGAGAGACGTGATGAGTGGCTATGAAGTCCACAATCCAGGATGAGCTAAGAGCAAAGGTAGAGAGACAGACATGGGATGAGGAGGCCACGGGGCCATAGTTGCGAGCAATCGGCTCCCCTAGGCGGCGTAGTTCGTCCCGCAGAATGTTGATTTCAGTGAGCAGACAGAGGCAGTTAGTGCATCTACTGTCGCAAAACTTATTGGAGGGAGCCTCATTCTTCTGTTTCTACTCGGGGTAGAAGGAGCCACGAGTGTTCTCATGTAAGGAAATAGGATACGCCTCTGCAAGCAAGAACACAACGCAAGTGGACTCGGGCCACATAGAGAGCTCGACAGAGTGACGTCGGGCGAGAAAAATAGGGGGCAGTGAGCTCGGCGAGTATGAGACGAGCTTGCCACCATGAGCTCATCACAAAATGCTCGGGAGAAGCAGGACTCAGAGCGAGCAGAGACGATCATCAGAATAAAAGCTCCGCGGAATAAAAGCTTCAGTTCGAGAATGGTGATCGTGGTGACCAAAAGCACGAAGAACGGGAGAGCTCGTGATCTGCGAGCAGGTTGGCCACAGGAGCTCGATAGAAGTGAGGATTGCTCTGCGAGCGGGTCGGCCACAGGAGCTCTGCAGAAGTGAGGATGGATCTACCACAGGAGTCTCGTAAGAGGAGCTCGGCACCAAGGAGCTCAGCGAGCAGAAATTTCAACTCGGCAAAACTTAGGTCACCAGCGAGCTCGGCGAGCAGCAACTCAGACAAAAGTGAGAAGATCGGGAGCTTTGGTCGAACCACGCAAGTAGTCGGAAAGAGCACGGAGAACCAGGAGAGCTCGCAGAAATTGTTGGCGGGCAAGCGGACTTGGCGAGTACAAATTGAGCGAACGGGAAGACAGGAGAGAACGCGAGTAAATGTCGGTAGGCGTCGATCTTCTGTGGACAAGAATCGAGCTCATTGAATAGAAGGGACGAGCTGGAGCAGCAGAGGTGATGATGTCCAGTGCGGACAAATCACGAGAGACCGCAGGTGATGCCCGACAGGTGGGTCCCTGAACAACAATGAGGAAAAGTTATAAAAGCAGCGGGATGGGGGGGGGCAAAAGCAGGGGCATTGAATTGATACCCAGAGAGGCGGTCTCAAGCTAGCAGACCGTCGGTTCGCCCAAACAGGTTAGGAGAGGAGCGGGCGGTAGCAAGACCAAAACAAAATTATTTATAGGATCAATTTATGGCTCTGATGCCATGTAGAAATTGAGAATAAAAAGGCCAATATTTTAATATTTTCATAAAATCAATTTTTTACAATGTACAAAGGGACCTTTATAGAAAGAGGAAGAGAGAGCAAAATGTAAACTCAAGATGTGGGACTAAATGAGGAGCTTGAGAGAAGGGGCTTTATGGGCATAAATACATGATTTTTTATTTATTTCTTGTAACAGATAGAGTACGACTCAATATAAAGAGTCTAATACTAGATAAACACCGGTGTGGGATCCATAACACTCTACCCACTCTTGAAATTGAGCTTGCCTTCAAGATCGAACTCTAGTAGAATGATCGACACCTCTAGCTCCTTGATTTCGTGCCAAAACAATGTCTGACAGCGCATCACGGTGGCATTGGAGGGAATGAGTAATGATGGCGCTGTCAAAAAAGACGAGTGGCAGAAGGAATGGGTCCGGCGGGGCCAACAGAGTGGATCGAGGCAGCAACGACAAGGTGGCTGAAGGGACCGTCAGAGCAAGGGCCGTTGGAGCTAGGTCCAACAGAGATGAGAGAGGCATGGAGGCCGCAGAGCGGAAGCCGACATAGCGGGGGCGAAAAAAGAGGAGAGATGGCCGACAATACATGGTTGGTAGAACAGGGGCCAGCGGAGCTACTGCAATCGGCTTTGGGTGTTGTGATTACTCTATTGGAATCGGTGGGAAGGATGGAAATTGTGTCGGGAGGTGTCCGACAGGGCCGACATAGGCAGGGGTTGCAGAGGTCTAACCGACAACCAATTAAAAGGACTCGTCGGAAGTGACCGTGGACAAGTGCGTCGAGACGTTGCGAAATGGAGCCCATAAATTCCCGCGTCGAATGGATGGCGGCCTCATCCGCGACACTTATCATCATGCCAAAATAAAGAATTAATTAATTTAGAATTATTCAATTAACTAGAATTGATTTTAAGTGACATCTTTGCATAGGAATCGAGGAACCAAAAGGCCTGCACAGGGCTTGAGATGGTAGCAAAGGCTCGAGGAGAAAACAAATCAAGGGCGGCGTCTCTGAAGGAGCGGAAGGCGCAAGGCTCCAAAAGCGAAAGGGGATAGTAAGAGACAATGCAGGAACAATCGTCTAACGGCGAAAAGGAGAGGCATGCGGATCGAAGGAGCAAAGAGAAGCAGGTCGGATGGGTTGCGGGTAGGAGTAAGTAGAATCAAGTTGGAAGGAGATGAGGTCAGACAGGCGCGGGCGTGCTGACGCGAGTAGGGGAAATGCTTAAAGGATGTCGGGTTGACTGGATCCCGACAATGGAATGGAAGCAAAGGTTTGTGCCTCTGGGGTAGCATATGTCTCTGGAGGAAGTGTGGCAAGAGAGATATGCAGCGGATGATTGAAGCAGTAGTTATTTTGATTGCCGTCGTGGATCAATGGGTGAAGGGCTGACTTCAGAGTGGAGGAAGTTGCTGCAAGAGGCAATGGAGATCTAGGTTGAAGTGACTTGCTTCGACTGAAGAGGAGGTCCCTCTGATACCAATTTGTTATGTGCTTGCCAGAGTTGTGGTCAGAGGTGGAGAGGACGGTGACGGAAGATACAATGGACCTAATCGAGGCTTGCTTCGGTGGAGAGAGCTACCAACATCTCTTTAGGGTTTAGGAAAAAGTCTTTCATTTATTGATTCCCTTCTTACATGACATGACCTTATATAAGGCCCCAAAGACACAAGCGTAAATACCCAAGATTAAGAAAATGTGTGAAATATTAAAACACATAAAATACTACGACGCACATAACATGACTAGATATAATGCGACTCAATATAAAAAGGCTTTAATAGTAGATAACCAATGGCGTGGGATCCATAACAGTGCAGTAAATATAATTGATGTAGGAAGAATAGTAGGTTCTTATAAATGTATTAAATAAGGAGATTATTCTCATTGGAGGGCATACATAGGGTCTATTTAAGGAATTTTTGTAGTTGGTGATAGGCATCAGGTATTCTCATTTTGTGTAATTGGCACTATTTCCTAGGGGATGGAAGCATGACTCATTATCTGTTATTGGCCTTGTGCTGGGAAAGAGTCCTCTCTTATAGTGTTTTATTCCCCTGTCTGCACATCTTTCGTATCCTTCTTCTCTCATCTCTCTCCCTCCATTGTCAAACCTAAAAATCGTAGCATTGACCGAGTTGATAGAATCAACTATTAGTTTACTATTGAATTGTAGCATTATTTTTATGCCAGGCTGATGCACTTAGTCTAGAATTATTATGTACTAAATGATTAAAATGTTTTCTCTCTTGCTGCCTGATGCAACCTGAGTCGCACTTGTGTCTTATATTATTTCATGCATTCTATTTGATAGCGCATGTATTAACACAAGTGTATTTTATATCACACACTTGTTACGGCTTATTGGGGTGATCGTCCAATAAGTTCCTGAATAAAAAGATTCATCAAATTAAGTAACGCGTTAATTAAGGTAAGCACACTAAAAAATCAATTAAAATGAATCATATTTTTAATTAATATTAAAAATTAAAGTCCTAATTTTTGAATTATTTATGTTGTGGAATATTAAGGAAGTAAATCATTTTCCCTTCTATTTTGATTATTCCAGATTTCCTAATTAGAAATCATCATATTAAAGAAGAAAATTCCTTAATGGAAGAAATAAAAAAAAGCAATCAAAGTCTTTGGAAATACTTATTTTTACCTATCCCCTGTTAAAAGGCATCCCCTCCTACCGTAGGTTGTTTGGACAAATTTTGGAAATAGAGAAATTAGTTCTCTATTTCCCAGAAGATCCAGCCATGATTTCTTCCTCCCGCACACGATTCCCGTCCCATATTTAACACCATCCTCCACCACCTTTACAAGCACCGGCGGCCCGTCCCCACTTTTGTTTGTCGTCGTTCCCGGTGTTCTCTGCGTTGGAATCGAGCCCAGATGCTTGGAATTGGCGGGCTCCCTTCAACCACCTCCAGTCCTCCATGCAAACACCAGCCACATCTTGAGCCTTCACAACACCACTAGTCGTCGTGTCCACCGTCGTTAGCCTTCGTAGGCTCCGACGGGCAACCCATTGCCAACCCCCAGCGGAAACGACCCCTCCCTGACAGATCCGCCTTTGTTTGTACTGCTTGCCATTCATATACTTTTTGCACCAAGCCAATCCAGCGAGCCATACCTCTGTTCGATCGGTTTGATCCACATGTTTCACTCTCGACTTGGAGGTATACCTCTTGCTTTCCTCGTACTTGTTTCCTGTTAATTTAACATTATGTTCTTATTTATTTTGTCTTAAGTTCCAGAGCTTGCTTGCCCTAATTCACATTTTTTACTTGTCTTTAATTTGAAAAACATCATTGTTCATCTTTTGTTTATGTGCTTGTGGATGAGTTATTTTATATCGCTAATTATGCTTGATGCTGGGCTCATATGCATATTTGTGAAACTGAGGGTGATTACCGCTTGAAATTGACTCGAGAACGTCACGCTTGCACTATATATTTAAAAAGAAACTCAAAGTTATTATTTAAAAATGATTTAGAGATTCCGGATTACGGCTCTGTTTGGCGCAACTCTGGCGGCTGGAAAAGTTCTTTTCCAGCCGCCAGAGCTCATTTTGGTCTGTTTGTTTGCCCAGTGGTTGGTAAATCGCGGATCTAAAAACGTGGAATTAGGTGCTCTTTGGGAAGATGCCGACCCCTCGCTTTCGCTCTCCAAAAATCGCGCTTCCTAGAATCCCCACGTCCCCACTCCCGTCCTGCCCAACGATCTCGTCTTCTTCCTCGACAAGCCCTAATATCCAATCGTCGGCCGCAGTGTTCTTCTCCGACGACGAGCCCGCTCTTCTCCTCGACAAACCCTAATATCCAGCCACCATGATAGCGAGAACGATGGTACGCCACCACGACAACGAGCCTCCTCTTCCAGATCCGGCCAATTGGAGTCTTCCTTCGGCGATTCCGAGTCCTCTTCCGGATCCGGCCATTTGGAGCCTTCCTCCGGTGATTCCGATTCCTCCTCTTCCATATCCGGCCATTTGGAGCCTTCCTCCGGTGATTCCGAGTCCTCTTCCAGATCTCTTTGCATCCTGCATCCAGACGCCTCCCGTCGTCATCCCTAGTCGTTTGTTTGCCTAGCTTGTCGATGGTGTCGTCGTTGGGGCTCATGGTGGAAGAAAACGCTAATCGTGTTTCATGTTTTGCTCTACCAAACAGCAAACAGCTTTTCAAAAAAGCTTCTCAAAGAGCTTCGTACAAGTAGCTCTATTGGAGAAGCAGATTTTCAATCCGCCAGAGCTCTCCCAAACAAAGCCTACATCACTGCCATGACTTTCCTTTATGTTGTACATCTAATCTGTTTTTTGTAGCCTCTTTTCCATTCTACAATTGTATGCGTGCTTGAAAGTTTATGTGTTATCTACTTATTGCCATTGTGCTCCTTAATTCATCTTCTTTTTGCAGCAAAACAAGGAGAAATATGAGAAGCAATTGCATGATATGGCTGTGATGATTGAGAGGCTTGAAAGTAGCCGGCAGAAATTGCTAATGGAGGTGCCCATCATGCCTTTTCATTTTAATTCTGCTTGAGAAATATTTCTAATTTGCTGCTAACTTTTTTTTGCAAGTTTATCTTAGATTGATTCACAATCTTCAGAGATAGAAAGGCTTTTCGAGGAAAACTCCAATTTGTCATCTTCACACCAAGATGCACTGGAGCTTGCTTTGCAGTGGGAAAACCAGGTAACTTCTCTCCATTTCGAGGAAAAAAGTTTTAACTTTTCAATTGTGATCCTTCTTCCAGGTACTTGTGTTTTGGACGCATGCTAACTCATTCTTGTTCATTTAAATTCTGTGGAAAGTTCAGAATGTCTACTTGACCTTTGGATTTTTTTTGGAATCCATTTTTATTTTCATCTGTTTTCAGTCTCATAATCTATTTTTATTTATAATATATTCATATAAGAAAAACTTTGGGGTGATCATGGTGTGAAGAACCTTATTCTAGTCTCCCCAAATGATTCGAGAATCGAGCGTAGTTTCAATAAAAGTGTCGCAGTAAACGATAAAGATACATAGTACAAAGAAAACATAACATCACATTTTATTCCAGTTATATACATTTACTTGCAGATGGAAATTACATTAAATAAAAAATCTAGATATACTCATTACAAAAGGCACACTCATAATTCTCGCAGGTCACTTTATGATTTTCTTGAGCTTCCTCGATCCCGATAAAAAACTTGAGCCATACATTTGCTAAATCCTCAGCGCGCTTCCGCTTTGCTTCCTCTATCAGGGAAACTCTTTGCGGTGCACTTGCTGACGCCCCTGTTACCTAAAAAATGGGGTCAACAATGGATTAGTCATAAACATATGACTATGTGAGTAAAGTATTTCGTGAACTGATATACATACAAACAATGAGAGATAAAATATGCATACATCACAATAAATTAATATTCAGTATTTGCTCTCAAAATTCTCAATGTTTTTTGATGCCTCTTTGATGTTTAGTTACATAAAGTAGGAAATATTAAGACATGCAACTTAAATTTGACCCCACCCCTTTAGAGCAAAAATGTAGGCAAACCCCTACTGGTGAATCCATCAAAACCTCTACATCATAGGATTCAATGTGACGAACCGAATATTGCGCGCAGCATATTATAATTTTTGGTTTATATAAATCTTTGTTTTAAAATCCCCGATGATGATAAAATAATGACAGTACGATTTTACGAGAATATTTCATTTTTGGTTACTTTGAGTTTGGTATTTTGAAGGGTGGACTTAAGTTTTAGCTTGAGTAAATATGGATTATGATGGTTTTGGGTTAAATATTTTTGATATGTGACTGGCTGTTATTGTGTTGGATAAGGTGGCTGAGTAGGTCTTTTGTGTTGACACTTGGGCTCATGATCTTAACACTTGGCCAACCAAGTGTTACCTATTTGGAAGTTGGGCTTTGTTCTGGATCGGTGTTTTTTTGCTTTGTGTTCGGTTCAACACACCTGGAGCGGTGCTTGGCTTGACCTTGCCGCTTAAACCGCTTAGTCACTGTTATAAAATCGAGTCAGGCTATTGCTTCTCCCGCACTGCTTTCGTCGATCTTCTGCTCCTGCGAGTTTTTCTTTTCCGTCGCCTTCTTCCTTCGGCTGCTCCAGTTCGACCGAGAACTCTCTTCTCCTCCTTCTTTACCCCCCTTCTCGGTACTGTGCTCCTCGTGCCACCGGTTGGTGTGTGCCTTGCCGACCTTGCCTTGCCTCTGTGCCGCCGAGTCTGCTAGGTCGATGGTGCTTCCAGGCCGATTAGGGCTGTCGCTCCTCCATTCCTCTTCTTCTTGCAACAGCCTCGCCAACAACAAATGAACCCTCCTCTTAATCCTCCTTTCGACGTGGTTGCCCCTACACCCTATCATCAACAACTAGATTAAGACCTCAAACAATTTCTGGATTTAAAACCACCAACGTTCTTCGGAGGATTGTCCCCATTAGAAACTGAAGATTGGATACTTCGTATCGAAACTATATTCCAAGTCATGCGCTGCCCGGAGGATCGAAAAGTCGAGCTAGCATCATTTTATTCGAAGGAGCAGCCAAACGTTGGTGGAACAATATCGTGGCTACAAAATTCGCCAGACGGGAACAAGTAACATGGACAAATTTTCTGCATGAATTCACCAACTGGTTTGTGCCACGGTCTGAGAAAAGAGTCCTGCACGATCAATTTCTGCGACTGGTTCAGGGAACAAAATCGGTACTACAGTATGAGGCAGAATTTTCTAAACTCGCATATTACGCCGATTCTCTCGTAACGACGGAAGAAGATCGTTGTCGACAATTTCAACAAGGACTGCATGACGATATTCGTAATTTGCTCGTGCCCCTGGATATTCTCGAATACGACAAGTTAGTTGAGCGAGCGAGACTGGTGGAAATTGACCAAAGTAAATCGCAGAAGTCTCGCGATAGTGGGAAACGAAAAGTACCTGAAACGCCAACCCAAAATGAAGTACAAGACAGCCGAGATACAAAGACATTACAAATTGCTCCGTCAACCAGTAATACAACTCAAGTAACTGCGACAAAGTGTACGAAGTGTGGTCGTTTTCATCGCGGAGAGTGCTTGATTGGCGCTTGCTACTATTGCCGTCAACCAGGGCATACCAAGAAGAATTGTCCAAAACTCTTGAACAAAGCCTACAGTACGCAAGGACCTCCACTTCCACCTCAACTACATCAAATGTATGCCGAGTCTTTAGCATCGACACCTGCACCGGCACCTGTACCTTTAGCTCCTTCCGCTCCTGTCCAGACTCCAGCTCCTCCTCCTGACGTACCCGAAGACCGAATGATCATGCCTCGAGCTTTTAATTTAGAATCTTATCGCAAGAAATAGTTTTATTTCAATTTGTATAATGATAATTACATTAGCAGGTTGCGTTTTTGAGGACAAAAACTCTTTTAAGGAGGGATGAATTGTGACGAACCGAATATTGCGCGCAGCATATTATAATTTTTGGTTTATATAAATCTTTGTTTTAAAATCCCCGATGATGATAAATAATGGCAGTACGATTTTACGAGAATATTTCATTTTTGGTTACTTTGAGTTTGGTATTTTGGAGGGTGGACTTAAGTTTTAGCTTGAGTAAATATGGATTATGATGGTTTTGGGTTAAATATTTTTGATATGTGGCTGGCTGTTATTGTGCTGGATAAGGTGGCTGAGTAGGTCTTTTGTGTTGACACTTGGGCTCATGATCTTAACACTTGGCCAACCAAGTGTTGCCTATTTGGAAGTTGGGCTTTGTTCTGGATCGGTGTTTTTTGGCTTTGTGTTCGGTTCAACACACCTGGAGCGGTTCTTGGCTTGACCTTGCCGCTTAAACCGCTTAGTCACTGTTATAAAATCGAGTTGGGCTATTGCTTCTCCCGCACTGCTTTCGTCGATCTCCTGCTCCTGCGAGTTTTTCTTTTCCGTCGCCTTCTTCCTCCGGCTGCTCCAATTCGACCGAGAACTCTCTTCTCCTCCTTCTTTACCCCCCTTCTCGGTGTTGTGCTCCTCGTGCCACCGGTTGGTGTGTGCCTTGCCGACCCTGCCTTGCCTCTATGTCGCCGAGTCTGCTAGGTCGACGGTGCTGCCAGGCCGATTAGGGCTGCCGCTCCTCCATTCCTCTTCTTCTTGCTGCTGGAGCCGCCGTTGTTCTATTATCGGTATATTTTGTGTCCTTGTCGTGCCTTACTTTGTCGCTGCTATTGCATACTTCTCTGGATGACTTCTCTTTCTTCTTCCCGAGCTTCCTCTCCTCTCTTATTTACCGCTCTCATTTCTGTAGCTGTTGCTCCTGCTGTGCCTTTTTTCGCTGCTGCTTTCCTCTCTGTGCCTGCGACTGGACTGTGTCGAGCTATTAGGGCATAGCCGCTGCTGCTATTATGGAGTTCTAGGAAGGAGTTTGCTACACTTCGGCGATCCATTAAGGATCAGTTGCGTAACATCCTTCTTCCTCCTTCTCCCGCTGTAAGCATGCTTCTCCCTCTCTTTTTTTAATTCCTGTTTTAGGGTTTTTTTAGCTGAAATTATTTCAGGAGTTCACTGTTATTTTGGGCTGGTTTGAGTTGTGCATGTGGACTAAAACTAATTTATTTTTGGGCTGTTTGGACTGTTTTCTATCGCTGCTGTTTGGGTTGTTTTCTATAGCTGTTGGGGGATGTTTCGTGGTTTTTTATGCTGATTTTACGCTACTTTTTGCTGTTGGACAGCAGGGTAAGGGGACGGGAGGTCCATCTGGGGGCTGGTTTAGCCCATTCAAACGATATTATGGCTGTCCAGCACTGTTTAAGGGCTGATTTTGGTGATTTAAACGTCTTTTTCCTCTTATTTTTTGGTTTATCGATTTCGGTTTTCAAAATTTGTTAATAATCAGAAATTATCCTTACGTATTATACTAAGAGTAAAACGAGACGCAACCCGAACTATGTGCATCTTATTTCAGTGGTTTTCAAGACTAGGACAAACGAGGATGACGTCCCGCGATAATCATGGTAATAATACAACAAAGGATAAGGGTAAAGGCAAAGCGTCGGTGAGTATTCTATCTCTTGGAATTATACATATTCAAGTAATTTCAATAATTTTCATTTTTTTTAAATACCGCCTGTCCATTGAGTTACAAATGATGAAATCGCTAATCGAATGTGGGCAAGGGAAAAACTAATAGCGATGGATATATATATTCTGAGGGGAATGTTTTATAAATAACAAATCATTTTAAAAGCTGGCATGGGGAAATACGAGGGCTTTGAATCCGGTGACGTGGAGGCATCCACTGAGGATTCACCAGTAGGGGTGAGCCTACAATTACGCCTTTCGGGGGTGCGGCCAATTCAAGATTTGCATTACCTAAGTATTTCCCAGTAAATGTAACCTAAAAGGAGGGGATTTCAAGAAAATAAGATATATATATTTATTTATTTATTTACCTGCATTTCTGTTCCATGTATGCATATTGATATAAATCCTTGCTGCATGTATAAATAATTTCACGAGATGTTGTCTCACATAGTCATATTTGTATGACTAATTCAGTTGAATTACATGTTTTTAGGCAGCAGGAGCAAGTCCCAACGCGCCACAGAGGATTCCACCGGAAGAGCTGGCGAAGGTATGGTTGAAGATCTTTATCGGTATCGGGGAATGCCAGGAGAAGCATCGAAACGAATCCAAACTGCGAGTGCGATTATTGTATCTATTATTATTCCTAGATTTGTAATTGTGCACGGTGTAAATAAATAAATGAAAGTAATAAAATGGTTCATTTCTGAGTGTGTACTACTGTGACTCAATCTTTGAAAACTTTTGATTGTTCCTCATATCATTTGGGGGAAATCTGTGTTAGGGTTTTCACATTCAATTCTTAACATTTCCTTTTGCAGAGTTTTATTGATTTATTATCTTGTCGAATTTTAAAAGCAGGTGTTTTGAAGTATAAATTTCCCCTCAGAATATTGTATTGTTTTCATTTTTCCCTCGCCCACATGTATTTCATAGCGATATATCATTGAGTTTAAACTCATATGTACAGACAGTGTTATCTTTCAATAATTAAAACAAGAAATATGAAAAGTACTTGAAATAAATATAATTCAAGAAATACGAAACTCACAACACCTTTCCTTTTCCTTAGTTATTTTCGGCTCCATCGCTACGTCTATCTTGTGACGCCATCCTCTGAACTCGCGGCCTCGGAAACCACTGAAATAATACGCATTTTAACTGGGTTGCGGCACTTAATATTCGTAGCGTTGGTGTTTAAAAGATTTAGGAAAAAACGTTTAAATCCGTCAAAATACGAAAGTCAACTCAAATAAACGGCAAAAAAAAAACACTTATATTTATACTTGTTGTCCAACCCAATCTCAACCCTCAAACAAGGCTGCCAACACAAAATAAGCCGCCAAACAGCACAAAATCAGCCTCTAAACAACACAAAATCAGCCCAACAAAAGCTAACATAAATCCCCAAAATACCCCTCTTTCTTAAAATGAGTTCACATGCCCTTAACCCAAAACAGCTCAAAAAGTAAAATAAGTACGCTATTCAATCCCAAAATCAGCCCCTAATGCGGTTGTCTAGTACATATACAACAAAAGAAATAGTTGTAAAACAGCCCAAAAATGGCTAGGCAAACTAGTAATCGGAAAGAGCAATTGCTCCTTCCAAATAGTCCTAAAAACAACCACCAAAATGAAGTATCTCAGCAATAAATAACCAGCGAAAACAACCAACTTCTAAAAGTGAAAACAGCCACCAAAAAGTTGTAAAAACAGCCCCAAAACAAAATAGCAAAATTAATACTAATGGCTGGCCAACATAGAGGGAAAACATCAATTGTATATCAGCAAGGCAGCAAATAGAAGAATCAACACAGAGAGGAAAAAACATTCTTACAGCAGGAGGAGGAAGAAGGTGCTTTACAACCGATCCTACTTGGATGCGCTGAGATTCAACGAAATTTTTCCAAAATCCCCGGAGGAGGCACTGAAGAAGAAGGTAGGAGGCACGGGAGAAAAATAGCAGCAACAGTAGCTCAAAACCGGCGGCCAAAAAATCCCTAATCCAGCGGCTCTAGAAGATGACACGACACAGAAAGTAGCGGCACAGCACAGAAGAAAGAGAGGGAGGGAGAGAGCTTGCAGGAGATAATAGCAGAGCACGGACACGGGATCCACGACACAGAGACAGCAACACAGATCAGCGGTACAGAGTAGCGGCACAATAGGCACAACACCACACCAGAGGTGCAGTAGCTACCAAGAGGAAGAGAGAAAGAGAGGAGAAGTGGAGCAGCAGTCGGGAAGAGGAAGAAGCCGGGAAGAAGAAGTAGCTGGGAGCAGCAAAGACGAAAATAACGCAGATATAGAAGTGCGGAAAATGAGAAGGCTCGGGCTTATCTTTTTAACAATAGTAAGCGGCCAGTGACAAATATGGAGCCAAGCAACATCAATGCACCGATCCAAGTGCCAACAAACTAAGCCCGAACCACACCACCAGCCATAACACTTTATTCCATGTGTCAAGTGCATAAGCCAGCACACTACCCAGCCAACACAAGCCAACAAACTTAATCAAACTCAAATTAGTCCACATTTGATAATAGCAGCCCACAATAACAACATAAATATAATTAAAATATATTTGGCTATTGGCACCCCCAATGATATCTTAATTAATAAAATCAAATAATAAAGAAAACTCGAAAAAAATTTAGTACATAAAATCATACTACCTTGTGTTCTCATCATCGGGGAATACTTAAAATATTTCGAGCATTATTCGGATCGTCACACATGGTCCTTGTAAGAAGAGTGTAAAGTGTATTTATCTATTTTGTAATTGGTGTGTAGAGATATATCTTCCTCTATAAATACCATTGTAAGTAACTCTTTTTGCAAGTGAATACCAAACCTAATTTTTTACATGGTAGCTGAGCGCGAGGCTGGTCGGGTCCCACATATACTCAATTCCTTCTGAGGTCATCCCTTCCTACTCTTGTACTCAAGCTTTCCTACAGTCGAGCGACTAGATCCGTGTGCATCGAGGCCTCCCATATTGTTCTCACAATTCCTTCGCTTGAGCGTGTTGTCCTTTCATTCCTTCCCACGAGTGTGTACACTTCTCAGCGCGTCTTCCAGGGAGTATTTCAATGCAACTTCCAGTGGTCACTCACAAACAACCTTCTCTGCTCGTCAAGCTCTTCGAGTGTGTTCTGCAGTCATCCACTTGTTCCGCTTGTTTAATTTCAATGAGATTCTTCTCGGACCCAACAACGCCCGTTCCACTCGACATCCACAGGATCTTCCTCTGACACCTATTTTTATTGCTCCATTGGCAACATGTTTAAGGATCCCTAATAGAAAATCTGGATATTTATGCTCACTTTAACATAGAGGGATAAATACCCACAGTTGGCGAACTCCTTCCATCACGCTCTTCAAATGTGTGGTTATTTTCGTCACGTAACCCACACGATCGCTGTTACTACTTCTGAGCAATGACTCTGTGATGACGATCACATTCAATCATGGATGTTGGATTCTCTCAAAAAACATTCTTAGGATCTTGTCATGTAACATGAGTCTGAGGAGTTAATATGGGATGAATTTCACTCATTCTATTTTATCCAAGACAACCTGCAATATTTATATTGTCTACTCAATGATCTCTCCTCCCTCACAATTGAACCCTCTGGTGACATCAAATTTGTGGTGGACAAAGTCGAACGGATCTTCGACACCTGGCTTTGCCATTAGCAATTGTCTATGATCTTGATGCGCAAAATGCTCAACGAAAGGTTGTCTTTATTGCTATGTTGACGGCTCGTTTATCACCACATCTTCATATTATCTAGTCTAATATCCTTTCCATTACCACCATGCCATCCTTGTCTGATGTTTGTTTCATGCTTCTTAAGGTTGCTCCTTCCATGGTATCCACAACATAACCAACTCTTATTCAGCAAGCACTTGCAGCACCTTATCCACTGATTATCTCTTGCAGTGTTCACCCATCGAGAGGACCTAGTCAAACGTGATGGAAACAATAGGGGATGTGACAATCACGACATCCACGAGAGTATCTGTTCATTTTGTGTTAAACCTAGTCACACTGGAGCAACATATTTCCAGAATCATGTATATCATAACCAGGGAGCTTCGCCACCACAAGCGCATGTTTCCACTCATTCAGTTGATGCCTCTCAACCATCTCTGACAGATGGCATCGCCAATCCTTAGATAAAGAAAATTCTTTTGAGTCTGTGGCCTTCGGCATCCACCCTCATCTCCAATTGTGATGACCTCTACCTCTATGGAAGTTATATCCTACTTGTCTCATAGTGAATCTTGTATTGTAGATTCTGGTGCTACAACTCACATGACATCTCAACAACCTCTCACAATACACTTAATCTACATTACCAAGGTATATCATAATGGCCAATTGTGCAACCTCAGTTGTCTCTATAATTGTTTCTCTCACTCTTACTATTAACCTCCACCCCGTTTATGTTCCTGATTCTTGCTTTAATTTTTACTATATGTTGGCAGTCTTAAGCTAATCAGTGCTAAGTAAAAAAAAAATTCTTCATCCCTTGTGATAGGATCTTTAGAATATCATTGGTAGTGGATGACTGGAGAATGAGATCTACATCCTCCACATTCTAACTTACAGTCTTACTTCCATTATTATTGTTTTCTCAAATCGTTGTTTTGGACACCATCCGTTATCTATCCTTCCACATACTCTTATTGATATTTCTTTTTCATATTTTTATTGTGAATTTGGTGTATATAAGAAATATTAGCGTGCCCCCTTTCCTGCAAAATGCTTACGAAGTGATGTACTTATTTATTTAGTTCATTCAGGTATATGAGGTCTTCCTATAAAACTCCAAGTTGTTTGATTTCAAATACTTTGTTACAATTATTGATGATCATTGTAGATTAACCTGATTATATTTTATGCATGATCACTATGAGATTCTTCACATTTATTAATGAAATTCGCACTCGGTTTTCTACAAATGTCAAAAGCCCACTTATTGATAATTCTAGAGAATATTTAAGTCATAAATTTCAAGAGGCTTGTGCCGCCTTTGACATCCTTCAACAAACAGCTTGCTCTAGTGCACGACAACAAAATGATGTTACTAAATGTAAAAATCGATATCTCCTTGAGGTGACGTGCTTCTCATGTTCCAAATGCATGTTTATTTCCATATTAACACTTTTCTATTATGACTGCATGTTATCTCCTCAATCTTCTTCCCTCTACTATTCGAAATTATGCTTCCCCCTTTTCAATCTTTTCCCCTCTGATCCCTTATTTCACATTACACCATGTGTCTTTGGATGCATATGTACATCACTTGGGACCTCCTATCAACAAACTTGTCCACAAAATAGCTAAATGCATAATAATCGTCTATTCCTGCACTAAAAAAGCTACATTTGTTAATTTCTAACTATTTGAAAACTCGTTATCTCCGCTAATGTGACATTTTTTGAGGATCAATCTTTCTTTCCTAACTATTCTCTTCCTATCTATCCTTTTCCGCCACAACCCATTCCATCTCTATTGCTCTCTTCCCCACCCCCGCCTTCACACATCGTGTACAACAATGGATGATGAGATTCAAGCTTTATGGCTAAATCACACCTAGGATTCGTACATCTACCCTCGGGACACTCTTGTGTTAATTGTTGGTGAATCTTCACAATCAAACACAACCGAGATGGTTCTGTTGAACGCTCGAAGGCACATCTCGTCGCCAGAGAATTTACTTTGCAACATGATATCTACTATGCAAAGTGATGCGCCCTGTGACGCATCTTAGCGTCGTCTATTTTTTGCATTTTGTGTTTTGTTTATTTTGCATTTGTTTAATCTTATTTCATGTAACTGTTTCTATTTGCAGCTCGTCGGGTTGACCGTCCGATGAGACCTTTAATAAAAAGATCTGTTAATTTAGTAATTAATACGCTAACGACAAACTTTGGTTATTTAGGGAAGACATAAATATAAATTAGGAGCAAATAGTATTAGGAAATATTAAATGAAGATTAGTCGGCCATGTATTTCATTCCCCAAAAAATCATGCCATTAAGAAGGAAATCATATAATTGTCCCATACTACAAGCTGTCAATTCATGCCAAAGGAGGAGGCTCTGTGCTATTTATTTGGCCCATACTATAAGAAAAGCAACCCGGAATAAGATATAGGAGAACGAAAATCAGTCTCCCTGTATTGTCGGTTCCTGCTACAGCTCCAGTTGCCCTAGTTGATCTCCTCCTTCGAAAGCTCCAGTTGCAAGCCACCGTGTTCCTGCTACATCCCGCCCGTCCAGAACGTCGGAAGAAGGTTCCCGCTATTGCTCCAAGCCGCGTTTGAGTCACCCGGCGCCGTCGACCTCGCCTCCTAGATCACTCATGTCGCGTGGGACTTCCGTCGACCTCAGCTCCTGTTTCGGAACTCCCGTTGTTCGCCCAATTGCCGACTGGATGCAATCATCCGTCCGACTGCCTTTTCTCCCTTGCTCGACTGCTTAGTCTGGACCAATGTTCTCGGCGTCCCTTTGGGTACTCCCGCTCCAACTACTTAGTCTATTTTTATGTTCTCTTTTAGATAATCCTAAGCTTGTCGTCAAACGTTCAACTACCTTATTACCGTATTTTCATAAATTGTTGTGTAACTTCAGCTTGTGGTCGCATAAATTTCGTGGCGGGTTCGATTCATAAAACGCGTGAGAGCCCCACTCGAACGAGGTTAGCAAACCTTTCAAAGTTCAGTGCGGCGAGTTTTAATTGCCCGCGCAAAAATTTGATTTGGCCGATCGGCCCTCTTGCTTTCTCAATTTATCTCATTTTAAAAATATTTATAAATATCATTTTGAAAATCCTAACCCTAGTTTACATCAGTTTGGTATCAGAGCTAGGTTCGGTTCACTTCTATCGTGAATCGGTCGATCCATTGTTTTAAAAAAAGGGGGTTGTTAATTTTATTTTAATCTTTATTTAACAAAAAAAAGGAAAAAATGTTTTTCATTAATTTTATTATCTATTTCCAAAAAAAATTATTGATTCTTTAAATTTTGAAAATAAAATATTTATTTTATTTTAAAAAAATAGTTCTAATCCAAATTATTTTAAATGGAGAATCGCGTGGGAAAAATAGAAGATAACGTCACGTCTCTGAGTACACAAATTCAAAATTTAACGAAATCTATTGAAGCGTTAACTGCAAGTGTCAACGAGAATCAGATAAGCGTAGGTCAGGTGATCATTGGGTTACGTGTGAACGTTAATGCTTTAGAAGCCAACTAACACTTAAGCCTAAATCCACCACCCCAGGCCGAGCACTATCGGAACCATAGGAATGTGGAGCTAGAAAACCCGGATCCACGGCCTGTCGAGTCGGTAGTCCACAATATACGAGAACCGTCTCGTTGGGATCTAGTAATAAAATTGGATGTCGGCGATTTTGAGGGACGGTTAGAGCCTGAGGGTTACTTAGATTTGTGTGAAAGGATGGATCGCTACTTAGTTTGGAAGCAATTGCCTCCAGCTAGGCAATTAGAGTACGTCGTCCTTAGGTTAAAAGGATCGGCTTTGGTCTGGTGGGGACAATTAAAGCGGTCACGGTTCAATTTAGGCATGCCCCCCATCACCACGTGGGCCGAGTTTAGGACACAACTATGAAAGCGATATGTACCACACGATTATTTGCAAACCCTCCACCGCAGGTTCCATAACCTACGTCAAGACAAATTATCGGTAGATGAGTACACGAACGAATTCCTAGTCCTTCAGTCACGCCTCGACCTCCGAGAGGATGACGATATAGCATTCTCCCGTTATCTGAGCGGGTTACGATATTCCATTAGAGACCAATTTGAATTATTCGACTATAAGGACCTCAGAGAGATCTCGAGTTGTTCCCGTAGGGTAGAGTCATCACATAAGCGGACATCTGGAGTCAGGACTACTGATAGGCACCCAACGACCCACACTTCCATACCTGCTGATAGGGTTGTCGGTTCGTCTCGACCGACAGTAGCCACGAATACCCCAGCACTTCCTACCCCATCCACTAAAGGCAAGGAAGTTGTAGGCACTAGGACACCGCCTGAGACGTTTAGGTGTTTTAAGTGTATGGAGCTGGGACATAAGTCTTCTGAGTGCCCTCGACGCCACTTCCTCGCTGTCATCGAGCCCGAGAGTGGATCAGAACCTGAATACGAGTCTTCCTTAATGACTCTCAGACTGACCCAACCCTTGAGATTGAGTTAGGGAGTTAGTGCGAAGTTGAGGGAGAGCAGCCCGGCCAGTTAGTGTGTGTTCTCCAACATAGTCTACTAACTCCTAATACTCCCGCTGACGATGACTGGTTGAGGAACAACATTTTTCGTACCACCGCCCGCACACAGGGACAGTTCTGTTCCATCTTTATAGATAGCGGTAGTATAGAGAACTTTGTTTCTCAACGCATGGTTGATAAGTTGAAGTTGAAGACGCAACCCTTAGGAAAACCCTACAGTTTGTCATGGGTCACTAGCAGTACGACCATTCCCATCACACACCAGTGCCTCATAGATTTTTCCATAGGCAGTACGTATCAGGACGTAGTATGGTGTCATATTGTTACTATTGAGGTTTGTCACATCCTATTAGGACGACCTTGGCAGTACGATAGGCGTGTTGTTCACGACGGTGTAAAGAACTCTCACTCCTTTGAGCGCAATGGGCGCAAAATCGTTCTTCTTCCCCAGAAGAATAGTCTTGTTCCCAAAGCCCCAGAGAAGACTTTACACCCTACTACCACTGTCTCTATGATATCCTTTCCCTCTGCCACCATATTACTGAATGGGTCCCAATTCCAGGAGATGAAAGATAGTGAGGTAGTATATATGTTGTCCGGTATCGATTCCACCCCCACTATGTTGGACATCCCTAACACAATGTGATCTCTTATAGATGAATTCTCTGAGATTATGCCGGAGGAGTTACCCGACCAGCTACCCCGATGAGAGATATACAACACTGCATCGACCTCTTCTCAAGAGTTGGCTTACCTCATTTACCCTATTATCGCATGAGTCCGAAAGAGCATGAGGAGCTACATAGGCAGGTGACCGATCTGATTTCAAAGGGTCACGTTAGAGAGAGTATGAGTCCGTGCACCGTCCCCGCACTTCTAGTTCCTAATAAAGATGAGGTGTGACGTATGTGTGTGGATAGCCGAGCGATTAATAAAATTATGATCAAATATCGCTTTCTAATTCCCGATTGGATAACATGCTAGATATGCTTAGTGGATCCCGCGTATTTGCAAAGATCAACTTGAAGAGTGGATACCACCAGATTCGAATTCGACCAGGGGATGAATGAAAGACTGCAGTTAAGACTAGGGAGGGTTTATATGAGTGGCTGGTGATGTCTTTTGGTCTTTCCAATGCACCCAACACTTTTATACGAGTGATGAATCAGGTGCTTAGACCACTCATTGTAGTTTGCGTAGTGGTGTATTTTGATGATATATTAATTTATAGTCTCGATCCTGATCAGCACCTGACTCATCTGGGACAAGTATTAGAAATCTTGCGCACGAATAAATTATATATAAATTTGAAAAAGTGTGTGTGTATGACTAATAGATTGACCTTCTTAGGATATATCGTATCTTCTGAGGGCATTATAGTTGATAGAGAGAAGGTCAAGGCGATAGAATTATGGCCTAGTCCTAGGATGATTACTGAGGCTTGGGGATTTCATGGGCTAACATCTTTTTATCGACGGTTTATTTGAAACTTTAGTACAGTGATAACACATGTGACCGATTGTTTGAAGAAAGGATTGTTTATTTGGACTAAAGAAGCCGATCGTGCGTTTATATTAGTCAAATAGAGACTCACGAGTGCACCTGTTTTAGCGTTGCCTGGTTTTGATAAAATTGTTGAGGTTGACTGTGACACATCTATCGTAGGTATTAGCGCAGTTTTGAGTCGGGAGGGTTGACCCATAGCATTCATTAGCGAGAAGCTGAATGAAGCAAAGACTAGATATTCCACCTATGATATAGAGTTTTATGCTATCGTCCAGGCTCTCCGCCATTGGAGACACTACCTGATTCCACACGAGTTTGTGTTGAATACCGATCATAAGGCATTAAAACATCTGAATTTCCAGAAGGAGATTAGATGCCATACCAAGTGGGCTGCTTACCTGCAGGAGTTCACTTTTCATTTGAAGCACAAACCGGTATCACGAACCGAGTAGCTGACGTACTTAGTCGTTGAACCCATTTATTAGTTACCCTATAGCCGCACATTACTGATTTAGATTCACAGCGCGACTTCTACGCCACTGATCCTTTCTTTCGCGACATTTGGATCTCATGTCGACATAGTCGGACTGATCCCACCACACAGTACTTCGTGAGTAAGGTTTATTTGTTGAAGGGCACCCGCCTTTGCATCTGCGAAGGACCACTTTGGGAGAAACTACTTAGGGAGATCCACTCTTCCGGGTTAGGTGGACACGTAGGTCAGTCCAAATTATTAAATCTCGACAGCGCCCGTTACTATTGGCCAAATATGAAGCGTGGTGTCACCGAATTTATTAGGCACTGCAGCACTTGTCAGTTGTATAAGGGGCATGCTCAAAACACTGGATTATACACCCCCTTACCAATACCTGAACGACCATGGGATGACATCTCGATGGACTTCGTGGTAGGTCTTTCTCGCACTCAGAGGAAGGTTGATTCTATTTTTGTAGTCGTAGAGCGGTTTTCGAAGATGACACATTTCATTTCGTGTAGGAAATCTTCTAGTGTTGTACACATCGTCGAACTTTTTTTAAAGATATCGTTAGACTGCACGGAATTCTTAGATCGATCACTTCTGATAGGGATACTCGTTTTATGGGGTATTTTTGGAGAATATTGTGGGCCCGACTAGGTACCAAACTCGAATTTAGCAGTGCATATCACCCTCTGACCGATGGGCAGTTTGAGGTCGTTAATAGAAGTTTGTGGGATCTTCTTAGGTGTTTGACTGAGGAGAATCTGAAACAATGAGATCTTATACTGTCACAAGCTGAATTTGCATTCAATAATTCTACTAATCGCTCTACTAATAAATTTCCTTTCGAAATTATTTACGGGTTCTCTATACCTCATATACTTCATTGTCACTCCCTTCCGCATCATGAACATATTTCCTTTGACGCGCAAGCTCATGTTGATTATTTGAAAGACTTGCATAAAAATATTACTAATAAATTGCGAGCGACTTCTGAAAAATATAAATTCATGTCCGATCGTCATCGCCGGGAGTTATACTTTTCAGAAGGGGATTGAGTGTTTGTTTATTTCAGAAAACATAGATTCACTCCGGGTACATATCATAAGCTACAACAAAGGAAGTTTGGTCCTTTTCAAGTCCAGAAGCTCATCAGAGAGAATGCATACCTCCTCGATTTGCCCGTGGATTGAATACTTTGACGATATTCAACATGGCCGATCTGACACCAATCTATGGAGAACCATCGAGTTCCAGCCCCAGTCCACCTGCCGCAGCTCCAGGGATACCACCGGACTTGGCACCAGCACCCACACCCACAGCAAGGAGATCGACCAGGTTCTTAATGTACATGAGTTTCGCACTCGTCACGGGACATACTATCGCTACTTGGTCTCATGGCGGGGACGAGATCACAGACAGTTCTTGGATTACCACTGACGAGTTACGACGACGACGTCCAGATCTCTCCGTCGCCAGTCTTTGCAAGTCCTCGACGGGGTCAAACTCTTTCAACCCCGGGAGAATTGATGCGTCATGCGACGCATCTTAGCATCATCTATTTTTGCATTTTTTGTTTCGTTTATTTTGCATTTGTTTAATCTTATTTCATGTAACCATTTCTATTTGCAGCTTGTCGTGTTGGCGTCCAATGAGACCTTTAATAAAAAGGTCCGGTAATTTAGTAATTAGGACGCTTACGACAAGTTTAGGTTATTTAGGGAAGACATAAATCTAACTTAGGAGAAAATAGTATTAGGAAATATTGAATGAAGATTAGCCGACAATGTATTTCATTCCCCAAAAAATCACGTCATTAAGAAGGTCATTAATGAAATCAAATATGTACATGATGTCAATTCATGCCAAAGGAGGAGGCCATGTGCTATTTTTTTGGCCCGTAGTAGAAGAAAAGCAACCCGGAATAAGATATAGAAGAACGAAAATCGTTCTCCCTGTATTGTCGGTTCCTGTTACTGCTCCAGTTGCCCTAGCCGATCTCCTCCTTCGAAAGCTCCAGTTGCAAGCCGCCGTGTTTCTATTACATCCCGCCCGTCCAGAACGCCGGAAGAAGGTTCCCGCTACTACTCCAGGCCGCGTTCAAGTCGCCCAACGCCGTCGACCTCGCCTCCTTTTTCTGAGTTCGATCACTCCTGTCGCGTGGGACTTCTGTCGACCTCAGCACCTGTTCCGAAACTCCCGTTGTTCTCCTGATTGTTGACTGGACGCAATCATCCGTCCGACTGCCTTTTCTCCCCTGCTCGACTAGCTTGGTCTGGACCAACGTTCTCGGCGTGCCTTTGGGTACTCCCACTCCAACTACTTAATATATTTTTATGTGCTCTTTTAGATAATCCTAAGCTTGCCGTTAAACGTTCAACTACTTTATTACCGTATTTTCATAAATTGTTGCGTGTAACTTTGGCTTGTGGTCGCATAAATTTCGTGGCAGGTTCGATTCATAAAACGGGTGAGAGCTCCACTCGAGCGAGGTTAGCAAACCTCCCAAAGTTCAGAGCGACGAGTTTGAATTGCGCGCGCGAAAATTTGATTTGGCCGCTCGGCCCGCTTGCTTCCTCAATTTATCTCATTTTAAATAAATATATATATATATCATTTTGAAAATCCTAACCCTAGTTTACATCACAAAGACTTTATCACCTGTTATGAAATTGAACGAAGTTTGCACGCTGATTTTCGTTCATGTTCACCGCATTGGAAGCTCCATCAACTAGTTATAAAAAACACCTTCCATAAAGACTAATTGAACGAGATTGTATATGCAACAACCTTCGGATATGAAACCACGAAGATCCTCTTGTATGTCATCTCTTTAACTTCGTATGTGGTCTTAAATAGTCTTCCTAGGCTTGGTTTGAGAAATTTAGTCCGGGTCTCCGGTTATTAGCGTTCAACAAAGTGTGACCGATTTTTCTCTATTTACCCATCATTGTTAGGGTGTCACTGCTATCCTTCTTATCTACGTCGATGATATTATTATCCCTGACAACTATATTGCAGGGATTTCTCACATTAAAACTCGCCTTGTCAAACATTTTAAACTAAGGATTCAAGCCTTCTTTAGTATTGTTTTGGGAATTGAAGTGACTTCTTGAGGTAATTCATTGGTTCTCTCTCAAAGAATATATTGTATAGATCTCCTTCAAGATGTTGGATACCTGGGATGTGAACCTGCTGTTAGCCCCGTGAAAGCCAATGTGAAGCTCACATCTTTTGACCCCAGTTTGGAGCCTACATTACAAAATCCTGAATATTACTAAAAATTAGTTGTGAAACTAATCTATCTGACAATTGCAAGCCCTGATTTTCATTTACAGTTGGAGTAGTAAGTTTATGCATAATCCAAAGATTTCACACATACATGGAGTTGAACATATTTTAAGATATCTAAAACAAGATCTTGGTAATGGTCTTCCCTATCAACCCTCGTTCACATTATCTCTCGAGTCCTACTCAGATGCATATTATGTCGACTCTATAGATAACCGCATGTTCATAACTCGCTACTGCACATACTTTGTGGGTAATCTCATTACCTGAAAGAGTAAGAAACAATCCATGTTACTCGCTCTACAACTGAGGCTGAATATCACTATATGGCTATAGTAACCTCAAAACTCACTTGGCCTAAAAGTCTCCTTGATCTTGGTGTATCATTGTCTTTTCTGAACACTCTTTTTCGTGAAAACCAAGCCTTCTATGTTGTTAAAGGCGCGCCTAGGCTCAACAGGCTCAGAAACTTGCGCCTTTAGAACATAAAAGGCACATCTGGGAGCGATTTTTATTTCAAACATTTTTTCACAAAAGAAAGAAAGAAATAATGTAAGAAATCAATAGTTTTTTCATAATTTAGAGCTTATGAAACATAATCGAGTGTTAAGACTTAGATATGATGCAAGTAATCACATTAATTATATATTTTTAAGAGATATAAATGATAGTAAAGAATGATTAGTGAGTAGAATATATGAAAAATCTGATCAAAAATATGAACTGATGTTTGATGCTTATTTTTTTAAATGAATGTGGTTGTGCCTTGCATTCGTTAGGCGCACTTCTGAGCCTTGAGCCTTGTGCCTAGGCTCTAAAACCCCTTTGTGCCTTAGTGCGCCTTGCGCCTTTAATAACTAAGTCATCCACATAGCTGAAAATTCTATTTTTCATGAACGCAAAAAACATATTGTAGTTGACTGCCACTTCATCAAAGACAAAGTCAAATCCATAGTGATACAACTTCAACATATTTATGCAATATCGCAAATCACGGACATTCACAAAATCTTTTCACTGTCCTTTATATCTCCAATTGCTATTCAAGCTTGACTCATACTACATGCATTCTCCAGTTTATAGAGTGTAAAATGTATTTATGTATTTTTGTTATTAGTGTGTAGATTTCTCTCTTCCTCAATAAATCTCCTTGTAGCGCATTCTTTTAGCAAGGGAATATGATACACACATTGAGTTGGGCGAAAAGCATGCATGGACATGGCGGGTTTATAGCTATCAGCCTGTCATGGGTGGAGAACCAAAGATGACCGCACACAATAATAAATGTCCATCTTGCATGACGAATAATTATCTTTTATGAGAATTATTTTGTATTTTCAAATTTCTATTTTGAATTTCATATTTAAAGATTTAAATTTCATATTGATTACCTTTTTATGACTATATAGTAGCTTTAGTTATATGATCCTTTTTATGGGTATATAATAGCCTTAGTTATAGGATCCTTTTTTATTTTTATATAATAGCATTGGATGCATGATTCTAGCTATCTTGAATTAATTTGAAATAGCCGTTGGGTTGGATTCTCTCTCTACTTATTCCTCTTCTCTTCTTCCCCTAGTCTCCACCATTCGTATGACCTCCTTGGCATTAGGAGTTTATTCCCTCGATATTATTTGGTCCAACCTGCCCTCTTCTGGTCGGGATTTCCATCGACGGATGCTCCTTGTGCAATCCAACTATGCCACACAGTCTGCCCTCGCGCCTCACCTATCCAATGGCTCTCCGCCGGTTCATCTAGTGGAAAGGAAAAGAGGAATCGATTCAATTAACCTGATAATGTTGGTCCCTTTCTCTTATATACTTGAGTAAGGGAAACCTAAAAACAAGGTAAAAATACATAACTACCCTGACTTGAACATAACATATTACAACTCTCCCCCTCAAGTCGGACGAAAGATATCAGTCATCCCAATTTTCTGGATATCATCTGTAAACACATCACACCCCAAGCTTTTGGTGAAGACATCGGCCAGCTGATCCTTGCAGTGAACAAACAGAGTAACAACTATTTTCTTATCCAAGTGATCCTTAATAAAGTGTCGATCCACTTCAATATGCTTTGTCCTGTCGTGCTGGACCGGGTTATGAGCAATACTAATTGCAGCCTTATTGTCACAAAATAAGGAGAAAGGAGTTGTCACATGGAAGCCTAAATCCTGTAACACGGTACGTAGCCATAATCCCTCACGTAAGCCTTGGGCCATGGCACGATATTCTGCCTTTGAACTTGACTTGGCCACCACATTCTGCTTCTTGCCCCGCCACGTCACGAGGTTACCACCAACAAAGGAGCAGTATCTTGTTGTGGACTTTCTGTCATCCTGGCAACCGACCCAATCAGCTTTAGTAAAAAGCTCAATCTCCAAGTTGTTGTTCCTAGAGAATAGGAGGCCACGACCAGGAGCTTTCTTTAAATACCGTAGTAGACGATACACCGCTTCTTGATGCCTGATTCTAGGAGAATGCATATATCTGCTAAGAATACCAACTGCATACGTAATGTCGGGACGAGTATGAGATAGGTATATAAGTTTTCCGACCAATCTTTGGTAACGTGATACATCAGCATGATCATCATCACCATCTTCATCAATCCTGTGATTTTCCTCCATAGGGGTGTTCGCAGGAACACAACCAAGCATACCAGTTTCCTTTAGGAGATCCAATATGTACTTCTGTTGGGATATAAAGATACCTCGCTCCGATCTGATCACTTCGATGCCCAGGAAGTATCGCAATTGTCCCAAGTCCTTCACTTCAAATTCAGCCGATAGGAGGGTCTTGAGGTTGACGATCTCCTCTGTGTCATTTCCAGTAATCACGATGTCATCCACGTAGACAATGAGAACCATAACACGTTGTTCATGTCTCCGGATGAACATGGTATGATCCGATTGAGCTTGCTTGTACCCAAGCTTGAGCATTCTTGTGAGAAATCTTCCAAACCAGGCCCTTGGAGATTGCTTCAGATCATATAAAGATTTCCTTAGGCGGCAGACAAGCCCTTCAGTTCCTTTCTTCACAAAACCAGGAGGAAATTTCATGTACACCTCCTCAAGCTCATCATGGAGAAACGCATTTTTCACGTCCAGTTGATGAAGTTCCCAGTCTAGACAAGCTGCACATGATAACAGGACCCGAATAGAGTCCATTTTTGCTACAGGAGCAAAAGTCTCCTGGTAATCAACTCCTTGAGTTTGGGTGTATCCTTGAGCGACAAGACGCGTTTTGTACCGTTCCACCTTGTCATCTTGGTTCTGCTTAACAGAGAAGACTCACCGGGAACCTATAGCTTTCTTTCCCGAAGGGAGAGCAGAGATGTCCCACGTATGATTTTTGTCCAAGGCGGACTTCTCATCACACATAGCCTGTGTCCAAGTCGGTATTGTCGATGCTTCCTGCCATGTCATGGGAATAACAACTAGAGAGAGAGATGAGACAAAGGTCTGATGAATAGGAGTAAGATGACTACAAGCCACATGATTAGAAATCGGATGTTGCGTGGAAGTAGCTTTACTCTTTTTCAGCAAGGCAAGAGGCATATGCAGGTCGGCATCATCGGAATCTGAGTCTGAAGACGGCACTGGTAGAGGAGGAGCGGCGGTGACCTGTGTACCTGAACGACAGTGGTATACATGGGGAAAATGAGAGATCATAGTAGAGGAGTTCGGTATTGGGATAGGAGCACAGGGAACATCCGTAGACGGAGGTGAAAGAATAGAGGAGGACAGAAGAAGAGGCAGAGGGACAACAGTAACATCATCCGTAGTGGATGTAGTATATGTACTCTCCCCCTGACGAAGAGCATGAGTCGAGGATAGATAGTAGGACTCCCCCTCACAGAAAGTAACATCCATAGTACAGAACTTACGCCTGGAGGGGGGGTGATAACAGCGATACCCTGTGGTCGTGGAGTAGCCAAGAAAGACGCAATGTTGAGCCTGAGGGTCAAGTTTGTCACGTTGAGGTAGGTGCACGTGCACGTAACAGACGCACCCAAAAACACGGGGTGGCAAATGGGAAGTATGAACCACGCCAAAGGTAGAGAGACGGGCTAGAGAAGTAGTAAAGGAGAGAACACGAGAAGGAAGACGATTAATATGATGTGCGACAGTAAGCACCGCATCACCCCAATACGGTTTAGGAAGATGCATCGTCAAGAGGAGACAACGAGCAACCTCGAGGAGGTGCTGATTTTTTTCGTTCGACCACTCCGTTCTGAGTAAATGTGTAAGCACAAGTTTTCTGGTGGATGATACCGTGAGAGGTGGGATAAGCGCCAAAGGAACCACGATCGTCATACTCCCCTCCATTATCAATTCGATGAACACGGATAGTGGCATTAAATTGATTTTTCACCATGTTATGAAAGACTTGAAAGCACGTAAAAACGTCACTTTTCTTTTTTAATAGATAAACTCATGTAGTACGCGAGAAACAATCAATAAAGGTGACGAACCAGCGAAAACCAGTCAACAATATAATGGGGGACAACCCCCAAACATCAAAATGTATAATATCAAAAGGAGTGATACAAGGAAAAGAAAGATGTGAAGAGGTCTTTCGCACATGTTTAGACCGATCACAAATATCACAAGAAAATTTCTGAAGAAATGGTACAAAAATAGGAAATAATTTTTGCATGTAGCCGGAGGACGGATGTCCCAAACGCAGATGCCAACGATGAACATCTTCTGCAGTAACAGTAGAACTGGAAAGAGCCTGAGAAGGAGGAGAAGTGTCCAGGTAATACAAGCCGCCACTACACCTACCACTGTCAATGTTCCGCTTCATATCCAGTTCCTGAAAAGCACAAGAATCAGGAAAGAATGTTACGGAGCAGTTAAAAGATTTCATAAGATTGCTGATGGAAAGTAAATTGCGAGGAAAAGAGGAAACGTGAAAAACAAAGGTAAGAGAGATGGACGGAGAACAGAAATGTTACCCTTGCCCGCAATAGAGGACAACGATCCGTTAGCAGAAATAACTTTCTCCTTACCAGACAAAGGAGTATAAGAGAGAAAACCTGAAGTGGACCCAGTCATGTGGTGGGTGGCACCGGAGTCGAGCACCCATTCAGAAGGTGAGGTGGTGGCCGCATGAGCACCAGGCATAGCAACAGTGGCAAGAGAAGTAGAGCTTCCAGTGACCGGATCAGACTGAGAGTGAAGCAAGCGGCGAAAGACATCCAACTCATGGGCATTAAGAGAGGAGGAAGTCGTAGACTGGGACTCATCATAGACATCAGTGGTGTAAGTAGTGTCATGAGAACGGTAGCCACTGTGCCTATGGCCCCCACGACCAGATCCACGGCCCCGACCACGACCGCGACCAGGAGGAGCCAAATGTGGATGAAGTTTGAAGCATGCCTCCCGAGAGTGTCCCTGTCGACCACAGTAATCGCAGATAGGCACTGAAGATGCAGGAGTAGGGATGAGGCCACGGCCAACACCCGTCAAGGCAGAACGATCTGGAGGAGTCATAACACTGAGAGACTTGCGGTGGTCTTCATCACCCAGGATCATGTTGAACGCCTCACGAAGGGAGGGAAGAGGGGAACGGTGTAGAACATGTATCCAGACCACATCAAATTCCATATTCAACCTCATTAAGAAGACATGAAGACGGAAACGGTCCTCCCATTGCTTTAACAGGACGGCATCCGCTGTACACGCTGGAGTGAAATGTGCAAAGAGTCCAGTTCTTGATACAAGCGCTCAAACTCCGAGAAGAATGATGAGACAGTCATCGACCCTTGACGCAGCTCCAAAATGCGGCGAGTGAGCTCATAAATTTGGGTGGAACTACCAATCTGAGAGTACGTTTCACGAGCACGAGTCCAGATCTCGAACGCAGAGTCCATCAGCATATAGCTCCGATAGACCTTGGGCGACATCGAATGCAGGAGCCAAGACACAACCAGAGAGTTGTCAGAATCCTAGAGCTTCCAGGAGGGATCAGACACAGGGGGCTCCGTAATCGACCCATTGATATAGCCGAACATATGTAGACTACGGATGACATGCTGAGCAGCACGAGACCATTCCAGGTAATTCGTGTCATCCAGAGAAACCGTGGTAATCTTCAAGGAGCTAGAGTGGCCATGGGGCCACTGAGGCTCAACCATCGAAGGCTGGATCACGCCCAGAGAAGAAACTGATGAATCGAGTTCACCCATACCGGCAAAAGGAACACAACAGATCAGCAACACCTTATTCTGTCATGCATCAACAGATCGGCACACAGGCAGCGGCACGGGTGTGAAAACCCTAAAGCAGGTCTTCCCCAAATGATAGGAGGTATAATCAGAAGTTTTCAAAATTTGAGTCACAGTAGTACACAATCAGAAATGCACCATTTTATTTATTTATTTACATCAGGTACAATTACAAATCTAGGAATAATAATAGATACAATAATCGCACACGCAGTTTGGGTTTGCGATTCGATGATTCTCCTGGCATTCCCCGATACCGACAAAGATCTTCAACCATACCTTCGCCAGTTCTTCCGGCGGAATCCTCTGTGGTGCGCTGGGACTTGCTTCTGCTGCCTAAAAACATGGAATTCAACTGGATTAGTCATACAAATATGACTATGTGAGACAATTATTTCGTGAAACAGTTATACATGCAGTAAAAGGGTTATAGCAATATGCTTACAATACAATAAACAATTTAGGTGAAGATATCCGTATATGTGTTTTCTTCTTGAAACCCACCATTTTAATTACATATAATAGGAAATACTTAGGTATGCAACTTGAATTGGCCACACCTTCGAAGGGCGAAATTGTAGGCTCACCCCTACTGGTGAATCCATCAGTAGATGCATCTACATCATAGGATTCGAAACCTTCGTATTTCCTTATGCCGGATTGTATGTTTTATTATCTTTCGTAAACGTTAAAATAACATATATGAGTTTTTAATAAAATAATTTCCCCTCAGAAAATGTTTGTATCGCTATAATTTTTCCCTCGCCCACATTGATTTGATTAGCGATATTTCATTGAGTTTTAAACTCATATGCACAGGCAGTGTCCTTGGAAATAAAATAATATGTGAATAAACATAATTCAAGAAATAAAATACTCACCAATGCTTTGCCTTTACCCTTATCCTTTCCTGTATTATTACCATGATTATCGCGGGACGCCATCCTCGCTTGTCCTAGTCTGGGAAACCACTGAAATAAGATGCACAATTCGGGTTGCGTTTCGTTTTACTCATAGTATAATATGTTAGAATAATTATTGTTTACTAACAACTTTGAATCGTTGAAATCGATAAATCGCAAAATGAAGAAGAAAGAGGCTTTGAAATCACCAAAATCGGCTCTTAATTAGTACTGGACAGCCAAAACATCGCTTGAATGGGCTATACCAGCCCCCAAAATGGACTCCCTGTCCTCTCACTTGCTGTCCAGCTACTAATCATCACATTCGGAGAAAACAACGCAAAAGTAGTACACGAAACGGCTCTTAAATGATCATAGAAAAATAGTCCCAAAAGCCGTACCAAAAGCAGCCCAAACATTGTTTCACAAATAAATCAAATTGCTGACTAAAAGATATAGGAAAATCCATATGCTGCTCAACACTACTCAACCAAATTCGAAAAAGAGAGATTAGAAGAGGGAGAGAAAAAAATGCTTACAGCGGGAGAAGGAGGAAGGGGAATGTTACGCAATCGATCTCTGATGGATCGCAGGAGAGTAGCAAACTCCTTCCTAGGACTCTGTAGAAGCAGTAGCCCTAAAAGGCTCAACACAGTCCAACCGAAGGCACAGGGAGGGCAGCAGCTGCAAAAGAACAAGGCACAGCAGGTACCCAAGCTCAGGGGCAGAGAAATAGAGCAGAGACAGCAAGACCGGCACAGGAAAACGAGAACCCGAGCAGCCCTAGTCAGTCCAGCAGGGTTGTCGGCGCAGGAGGCTCAGCGCGGTCGTGGCACGAGAAGCACAACACCGAGAAGGGGTAAAGAAGGAGGAGAGGAGAAATTCCGGTCGATTTGGAGCAGCCGGGGGAAGAAGGCGACGGAACAGAAAAGCTCGTAGGAGCAGGAGGTCGACGAAAGCAGTGCGAGAGAAGCAATAGCCCGATTCGATATATAGCAGAGACTAAGCGGCTAAGCGGTAGGGTCAAGCCAAGCACCTCTCCAGGTGGTAATATGTCGAGCCCACAATTTAACAACAAGCAGCCAGCTCAACTACAACCCAGCCAGCACACAATCCACACCGCCTGCCAGCAAACTAACGCAACACTTGTCCAGCCAGCAAGATGTTAAAGCAGTTAAGTTGTTAAGACAACAAGCCTACATCGAAATCAACCTCAGCCCAACAAGAGAATAGGGCCAAACATGTAGAATGTACCCAAAAGTCCAACTCCAACTCAGTGAATACTTAAATCAAAATCCATCAATTCAGCCCACATGAAGAAATTATCCCAAAGGCAGCAAGCTCAAATAAATAAATAAAAACAATTATACTAAAATAGCAATGGAAATCACCCAAAACACAAACGTTTGCGTAAAACGCGCACTGCCTTGATGTTATCATCATCGGGGATTGTGAAAAGAAAAAATCTTTAAAACATGTATAAAACCAAACTTTCTTTATTGTACGAAATGTTTGTTTTTGGTTCGTCACAACGGGAGTGGCGCGGAAGCAGGATAGCGGCCTGGGGCAGCAGCACAGGATCAGCAGCAACAGACTTCACGGGATCGGCAGCAACCCTCGTTTTCATGAAGAAGAAGAAGAGGAAGAGGAGGCGGGCTGCTTCATGGAGGAACGGCGGCGTTCCTCTCAGCAGCCTGCAGGAGTGCCGCCCGGCATGAGCGATCTGAGCGACGGGATGGGAGAGCAACGGGGGAGCAAAGGGAGAGCGACGGGAGATCCGAGCGACGACGAGATCGCGGAAGTAGGGCACGGATTTTTCCCTTCTCCTCTGATACCAAGTGGAAAGGAAAAGAGGAATCGATTCAATTAACCTGATAATGTTGGTCCCTTACTCTTATATATTTGAGTAAGGGAAACCTAAAAACAAGGTAAAAAAAGATAACTACCCTGACTTGAACATAACATATTACAACTCATCTTGCCCTCTTCTCAAATGAGGTTTTTCCATCCACTCCACACTGTTTATGCCAAGGCTTCATTCGATTACCAACACCCAAGCTGACGCAGATGCCTTCATCGCGCGCCACCTCGATGGGTACACGGCGAATTGTTCCACCCATTCAAGCACTTTGAATCCAAATTCAACAAACAGTCACCTCATTGCCCGGTACAAACGTTGTTGACGAACCGTCAATCCTTGGGGTACCATTTGAACTGATTGCAACCCACTAGATCCTAGTGTATGCCGACCATATGTTGATGCACGACAGTAGCACCGGGCGCACGTAATAAAGTTGACTTTTCACTTGGGAGTTTATCGTACCCATAGGGAGCTCGGAATGGTAGTATCTATCGATGTTGGCATCATTAGCAACTTAAGCCGATTCGATTAAGGGAGATGATTTCTACTTTAACTAAGCAATTAACAAATTAGACTAATGTCTCAACACTGCCAATCTCATCAATCACAAATCATAATTGCCATCATTATGAGAGCCAAAGAATTCACAATTGAATTCAAAAGTCAATTAAACTCTAAGTTCAAGAAAGTTCATTACAAGAACAAGAATGTTTAAACAAATATACTACAAAATAGGTGGAACAAGAGACTTTTCCCGGGCGGGAGAAGGAGAAATACGAATTTGTCCTCCATCTTCTAAAACGCCGCCGCAGCTACCTTCCGGAGTCCGGGAGGAGCTGTCACCAACCTCCTAATTTCCATCTTCTCTTTAAAAGGTTTCCAAAGTTCTCTTTTGCCGATAATCTCCAAGAAACATCATGAAAGCTTGATTAACAACTTTGACTTATAAAATCACCCTGCAATTGATGGAGGAAGCTTGAGAATGGAAGAAATGACTTGAGGGGTGAGAGGAGATGGAAGGAGGCGAATCCAGCTACTTGGAGGGAGAAGACGCGCGTCTTGGGCTTGGGAGAATCCCGGGGTTTAGATCCCGTGAAGAAGCCCTAGCATCAAAATAGTGTCAGGAAATAATGCGCGCGCGCGTGTGCATAAGGCCGCATGGGCGTGCGCGAAGGAAAACATGATGGAACGAGGAATAACAACAACGGTCGCGCATGCGGGCTGAGCAGGGCGGCAGATGGCTGGGAGGGTCCTGAACAGGCAGCAAAAGCAAGGGGAGTTATGGACAGGGCGGTAGTTGCAGGGGAAGGGCTGAACTGGGCGGTCTTTTGCTAGACAACAAGCAGGAGGGGCAGAGGCTTGGTGTTTGGAGGATTGTATGGGTGACGGTGGATGGCTTTGAGGGTGGTGGAAGGTGGCTAGGGGTAGGGGATACCTTTGGGGAGCAGGAGAAGACCTAGGAGTTTTCACCTAGTGTTTCACGGAGTTGGCACTGTGGAGGGGTCAATGGAATCCGGGATTTCAAATCTCCAAATTATGCAATGAGATTGGCATCCCCCTCAACCACTTATTTATAATAAAAACACGCTTAGGGCACCCTACATCAACGACTGTGATTGATCGTGTGTGTGGAGGGCCCGATTACAATAAAACAACTCATAAACAATAAATTAATATATGAAATCGACAGTAAACGATGAGCCGGGCGCATCCATAAAGTCGGATCGCCGATCCGATCAAATCTTCTTGCGGGAATAAACGAACTTGTGTCCCGCCTTACGGCGAGATAACATCGATGGCTCTGATAGATCCCCATCGAATATAGTACTTAATTGTAGCTCGACTTGTGGTCGTGTATTGTCTTCGTCGCATACTACGCTTGGTGGAATGCCATGCATGATGACTAGTATACATGTACATATAATTTTTTGTATTAGGAATATGAGATAGCAGTAGAAGAAATATATTTGTTTTGTTAGAAATTTTTTCTATATGGTATATCACAATTTTTATGATTTTTAGCTCAAAAACCATGAATGATTGACGTCATCCTTGTTTTATTGCCTGCCAATTTGAAATAGTATCACCTTCAATTGGGTTGTTATTTGAAATATTATCACCTTCAATTGGGTTGTTATTTGAATAATGTTTAAGTAGATTAATCTTTTCTGTAGTAATTACATGAGCATATGTATAATCCATATTTCACGCCATATTTTATCACTGAACTTTCTTTGAATTAGATGGCTTAAGGTTAGCAAAATTAAGGAGTATTCTTGCTCATGTGTTTCAAAAATTGCACCATAAAAGGAGGAAATCGAAATGAAGATATGATGATTTACATTATTTGCTTTTCTCATGAAGCTGAAGCTGAAGATAGGAATAGGATATTAAGTACCTGTGATCTTGTTCCCTTCTCTCCCATGATTACAATCTTGCAGATGAATTTTGTGAGCTAAGTAAGTTGGATTGAACTGCTGCTTTGTTTTCTGCGGCTCATAATTGAATTTATTTAGACACCATCAAGTTGCATCATTAAGGAACCATCGAAGATGAAAATTTCTTTTCAAGAAACTATTTTTCGGCTACTATCTTTTTCTTTTTTTGCACTTTTCAAGATGCTATTTGTTTGTTTTGAAGTGTTCCAAATATTTTGTATCAGTTTGTTTGATTTGTTTGCAAGTCTTGTTATTTACATATCTAAATGAAATATAGGTGAATGAATGTTTGAAACAAAATGAAGAACTTCGTCTCCTTCTTGATAAACTAAGATCCGAGCAACTCCACTACATGCAACCAAGTGATGCCAGTGCTCTATTTGATACTGAACCTGGGAGTAGTATTGTAGAAAATTCTGGTCCTCGAGAAGAAGTGACTGAGAACCTACTTCTTAAGGTCAGTTTTAAAATGTGGATTAGAACACAACCTTCTTACACTTTTTTGAATCTTACCAACATGTTGGGCATACTGTGGTTTTTGTTTTTACAAATCTCCCGTGTAGAAGATAATCTACATGCCATTATTAGATTATGGAAAATTATAATGCTCCTTGAAACACTTGTTGCAATTGATTGAAATCATCTGACGATCTATGTTACGCAATGCCACACTGCGCTTGAACTTGTCAGGGCCAAGGGCACGAGCAACCCTAATCGCACTAGCACATGACCAAGGTGGATCTACTTTATTTTTATTGTTTTTAAATGTATTTAGTGCCATTCAATTATGCTTGGTTAATGTGCACTTTGAGCCCTAGGTTGGCCGAAAATCCTCTCATCTTTTGTATGAGATTGGAGCTTCCACCTTCGCCACTCTTATGCCCTAATGCTTGTCTAACTTGTCACGTTGCCCACTTCTGAGGTTTCATGTTTTTGCCCATTCTGATGAGTTGTTTCTCTGCGCCAAGCAACTCTTGCCACCCCATCCCCTGCACCACGTGAAGCATGTGCTACCCGACCACTTATTGTGTCCTTGGTTTCCAATCTTTGCTCTCTCCTCAATTTTGTCTTGGAATGTTTCAAAGAGCTTGATAACTCCATTCTCAGTCTTCTTCGGCAACTCCAATGCCCATCACCTCCACCCTTGCAGTCATTCAGTACTGTTCCCACACCTTCCAGTGTAACCTATACTCAAGACTCTCCTCAAAACGATGTTCATCGTAATAACTCCTCTTGCATTAATCAGATCGTGTTGAAGGGTCATCACGACATCCATGACAGCTACGAGATACCGCGCTCACTAAAATTTCATTTTGATCGCTCTCAGCGAAAGATTACAATCAAGTTAACAAGCACCGCAGACATCAGCAGTAAGAGGTGAGTGACCTAGTATTTATGAAACTCCATCCACACAAGTCTCATTGGCCGTCTGCATCCACCTAAAGCTCTCCTTTAGGTTTTGTGGGCCGTTTTCGATTGTGGGACGCATTGACATTGTTGAAGCCAAGAAAATCCCGACTTCGAATATTCAGATCTAAATGCAGTCCAAGGATACTGGTCTCGCGATTCGGCCGCCCAATTCTGAATACTACCACAAAGAAGAGAGAAAAAACTAAAGGACCCTAGATGCTGCAGTAGGTAGGTCCTAGCATGTACCCGGAAGTTTAGGAGAAAACTTCCCCTCCACAACTAAGATGGTTGAGCTAGGTACGAGGAAGGCATTACTTAGAGAGTTGTGATCTCTGAATGGGGGGGAGGGTTCAAGATTTCAAGGTGGCATTCCTGCTACCCCTAAGGTCTTATTTATAGACAAATCCTGGGGGGTGGGGGGTATGCAGACGAGAATACCCAGTACATGCGAGGTTGCCTTTCTGGACCTGACGATCTTACGACTTGCGATCCGACGGCTATTGAGGAATCCTGCACGTGTTTGGCGAGATGTCGCGGATAGTCGCCAATCTGGCGAGTAGCACAGATGATGCTCGCCAACAATGTTGATGCTCTCCTACGGGGCAAGCAGCTCTGATACTCGCATCAGGCCATTAATGCTCCTGGGCGCGGCTTGCTGACTTTAACTTGATCTTTGACTTTGACCCTGGCTTACGTGGCACAACGAGGCCTCCCCTTGACGAATATGTGTTGTATAGACATAGTAGCCAACTACCTTTAATAATCTCCATAAAGTCGTATACACCTAGCTTACAGCTTAAGTGTGCGGTGGATGACGTCTCCCACGGGCCCAGCACTCGACCTTAGTGGTATGTACTCACCCGAGAGAAGTGGATGCATGCGACCCAACGTGATGACACTACAATTCCTCAAATATTCGTGCAGTTGAAGCATTGGGCTCACAAGGACTTCATGATTCAGCTTCCCCACTTCCATCTTGTGGACCAAGCAAATTTCCCATGGGAGGGCATTGATCAAAGGGGTCCCACGGAATACCATGACGTGCTTACGCTCGTCGGACCACTTGTGTGTTTTGGTATGTTTGGTTAATGTATACTTGGGCCCTCATGTTGGCCAAAAATCCCTTGATAGCAGGTGTTGCGGTTGTGGAATGGGAGGGCGGGCAGTGGCAACACGCGAGAGAATGGGCAGCGGCGGCACGCACGAGCGCGGGAACGAGAGCGAGAGATAGCGGGAGGAGAGGAGGAACGCGATATGCGATTTGGGCAACAGAGAACCGTTGGGTCGGTAATCCCTCCTTCAATTTCTAAATTCCACAACTCAAAACATAAAAAACCAGTTCACACTTCTCCCTTATAAAGGGGGGAGATAACATAGGCCGCTTGGCCGTACAAGCATAAAATAAAACGCGAATAAAGAAAACGCCGAAGATAATAGATACAAGGCCCGTCGAAATTTGCACGAGGCTCATGTCGTCTCTGTTCCACGTGCGCGCCTAGTGTAAATGCACGTGAAGCGCTTCCCTTCGACCGGATCCCCCCCCCCCTCGTTCGTATCAACTGCCCTGGGGTTCACAACAACCTTGTCCTCAAGGTCAAAATTTGGAAACTAGGCATTCACTTCTTCTGCCAAGATCCATGTTACCTCATACTTCGCATGTGCCTTCCACTGAATGAGAAATACAAAATATGGAAATTTGGCCAAAATTACATCAAATATAAAATCAACTAATACTCCTACAAGTTCAACTAGATGAGTAATTAGATACACATATTATTGACCAAGATACTGCTAACTTCAACTCTTGTTGAACAACAATAGATTGAAGAATAAGAAAAAGCAATCAACAATAATAATTTAAATTAAAAAAAAATTCACAAAGTTGTTTGGACAAACTTAATTCCTCGTCAAACTCCATAACTAAATAATAAAAACATTTGAATAAAAAATTTCACAGAAAGCATTTGCAACTCCAGAAAACTAAATGCATCTTCAACTAAGATTGCTTTACCTGCTATATAATTACCCGTTTCCCTAAAAGCTTAATACCCATCATCTTGGAAACTAACTACTGGTAAGTACTGACATTCTCATATTCTCAAAAAAACTCCAGTTAATCAACAAAAATATATTTGAACATGTTTAGCACCATCTCTGCATTTATGTGATGAGCAAATTAATCAACAAAAGGAGCTTCTAGGTTGGAGACAATGAGGTGTTACGGGGGTCTAGGTCGACGGAGAGTGCCGTTGGTTGGAGATGTAGAGGGAGATAAGAGAGAGCGCGGTAGGTTGGAGACGAGTCGATGCCTTGGAACTAGAATGCGGAAATGTGGACTGTATAGATTAGTTGTAGATATGCATTTTTATTTTATGCAGGGATATTATCTATATATGCTAGCATTTTTCGCACGGGCTATGCCCGTTCTGCGGGCTTCGCCCGTAAGCCAGCGGGCTACGTCCACATGCATATTCTGCGGGCTGCAACATTTTACGAATGACAACATTTGGTGGGAGGCAACATTCGGTTGGCGGCAACATTCATAAAAGCTCTGGTTTAAAAATGTTACAAAACAATCCGCTTACGGGTTTTACATCTAAAATGCAAAATAAAACTTTATAAAAAGAAGTAAGCCTTCAAAAACTGTTAGAAGCCATTGGACAAACAAATGTTGCGGATTCACACAAATGGTTCCTGATGCCACAATCTTCATGCTTCTAGGTGAACTCCAAAGCTCTGAAGCCCACTTCTCTTTAAAGATGCTTAAAAGCACCCGAATATGCATTACTATTTTTCAACAACCATCTAGACCACACTCGCAATGAAAGTGAAAAAAATGTTTCAACATTAGTATAGATATAAATATAGGCCATTTGTACTGCACCTCTACTGTTATGCCCCCGGACGGTCTACGGTTCCGCGGATTTAAGTACACGCGAAGGCCGAAGGAGAAGGAGCATGAAGACCGGGCTGAACCATCCGGTTCAGCCCGAACTCATCATTAAAGCTGACTAGGGGGGCTGAACCACATGGGTTCAGCCCCATTGGGGCCGGCTGGCCCTAGGGGTTTGGTGGCATAAATACCAAACCCCTCCTCTTTGGTGGACTAAGCAAGAATATCCAGGTATTTTCCTCTCCTTCCTCCTCTCAACCCTAATCTTCTAGTTCCTCCCCCTCTTCTTCTCCTTAGTTCCTTAGTTAGGTCATAACATTTGGTATCAGAGCTTCGCTCCTGCGACTATGGTGACACGCACGGAGGCGGAGATGGCACGCTTAGCCACCATCGAAGAAAACTGCGTAGCCTTGGCGGATTCGGTAGCCGGGCTAGAAGAGCAAGTCAAAGCTTCCACAAAGAATCTGGAAGAACGCATGGAAGATCGTATGGATGAACTGAAGGTATTGCTAACCCAAACCCTAAAAGGGAAAACAGCGGAACAAGGAGATCTCTCGCATACGGCACTACCGGCCACCGGAGGCACCACCGGAGGCTCCGGAATGATGCCTTACCACAACCCCAACCCGTCTCCATCGGGTACGGCCGGCCACGGAGGCCCCGCGTCGCAGTCGAGCCCGACGGATCGGACGGCGCAGTTTCCGCCGATCCCGGGATCGGGCGATCCTGCCGCCAGATTCTGGGTCGGATCGGGACCCGGCCCCCATCAACATGTCACCGGGGGGTGGAGCGGCCCGGGTGGGTGGCCGCCGGTGGTGGAGCCGCCGGAATGGCCGCCGGCCTCCATTTCGGGCAACAGGACCAATTTTGAGGCCACCGCAGCACATGGGGGTTCCAAACGGCATTGGAAATGGGATCCTTCCCCGGCCGCCGATACTAGGGGCTCCGATGAGGATGGGGCCGGGCGAACAATGGCGGGGATACCCTCCCAGGCACATTTTGGACGACGAGGAAGGTCCTCCTATGGGAGGGGGATATGGCGGGGAACACTATCAAGATTACTATGGCCGGCCGAATCGAGTGGCAGAACCAGACAGGTATGGAGGAGCGAACCAGCGGGCCTTCATGCAACCAAAACGAACGCGGATGAATTTTCCGACATTCAGGGGAAGCGACGCGCTGGAATGGGTACAAAAGGCCGAGTTGTTCTTCACCTATCAGGAGATCCCTACTGGACAGTGGGTGCAGTTGGCGTCATTTCACTTGGAGGGTGACGCATACCAGTGGGCACAATGGTTCGTCCGGAGCTACGGGAACGCGCCGTGGGCGCATTTTGTAGAGGGATTCACGGCCCGCTTCGGGCCCTTGGAGTATGAGGACGTGGAGGCCACCCTGCAGAAACTCCGGCAGAAGGGGACAGTGACGGAATATCGCACGGAGTTCGAGCGGTTGGCGAATCGGGTCAATTGGGGGGAAAAGACCCTCCTCAGTTGTTTCATTTAGGGGTTGAAGGATCACCTGAGAGATGAGGTCCATGCCTACATGCCGAGCAGTCTGAGCCACGCCATCAGTCTCGCCAGGATACAGGAGGAGCGGTTCAACCGCCAACGCAATCGAGGAGGGACACGTGTTCCTGTAGCACCAGCAGCACCAGTACCGGGGCGGCGCAAGCAGCCGCCGGCGGGGCGACCGACCGTTACGCGCTTGACCTGGCCGGAGCTGCAGGCCAGGAAGGATAAAGGGTTGTGCTTCAACTGCGACGAAAAGTACACACCGGGACACCGGTGCCAGAAGGTGCAGGTATTCATGTTGAGGGAGGAGGATGACGAGGAGGAGCCCATTAGCTGCGATGAGGTGGACGGTTTGGACTTGACGGAGTTTGGGGTATCCCTCCAGGCCATGGAAGGGTGTTCAGCTCCTCTTACGTTGCGGATTGCCGGGAAGTTGGGGCATGAGCGGGTGACTATTTTGATCGACAATGGGAGTACCCACAATTTCATCACCCCTGCAGCAGCGCAGAAGGCGGGACATGCCGTCGACACGGGGGCTTCCTTCCAAGTTATGGTGGCTGACGGAAGCAAGTTGAGGTGCGAAGGGGTCCTGAAAGGAGTGGAGCTACGACTGCAGGGTTATGTGTGCAGGACGGATGTCTACCTGCTACCGATTCGGAGGTCGGACATGGTGTTGGGAGTGCAGTGGCTCCGCCAGCTCAAGCGGGTGACCACTGACTGGGAGAAGATGACGTTGGAGTTTTCATACCTGGGGATAGAGCATTGCCTACAAGGGATACAGACGTCTCCGCTCAAGGAGATATCCCTCAGGAGCCTGCAGAGGATGGAGGAGGGTAGTATGATGGCCATGGTGTTGGGGATAGAGACTATCGGATCGACGCCAGAACCAGAGCAGCTGCAAGATTTATTGGTACAGTTTGACGACATCTTCCAGGAACCTCGCTCTCTACCGCCCGCACGGTTCCGCGATCATCAGATTCAGCTGAAGGCCGGAGTAGACCCGACGAATATTCGCCCATACCGGTACCCCCACATTCAGAAGACAGAGATAGAACGCAGCGTACGGGAGATGATGGCCGTCGGCATCATTCGGCCCAGCACCAGCGCGTTCTCCTCTCCGATCATTTTGGTCAAGAAGAAAGATGGGTCCTGGCGGTTTTGTGTCGACTACCGGGGTTTGAATCATTCTACCATCAAAGACAAGTTTCCCATTCCGATGATCGAGGAGCTACTAGATGAGCTGCATGGGGCAAGCGTCTTCACCAAGCTGGATCTCCGATCCGGCTACCATCAGATACGCATGAGGGATGAGGACATCCACAAGACGGCGTTCCGCACACACGACGGCCACTATGAGTTTCTGGTGATGCCGTTCGGATTGGCCAACGCCCCATCGACCTTCCAGGCTGTCATGAATGAGATTTTTCGACCTCTGCTTCGCCGGTACGTGCTAGTTTTCTTTGACGATATTTTGATCTATAGCAGGAGTTGAGATGAGCACCGGGAGCACGTTCGGCATGTGTTTCACATCCTGAGGGAGCACCAGTTGTACGCCAAGCGATCCAAATGCTCTTTTGGGCAGGAGGAGGTCGAGTACTTGGGACATTTGGTCTCCGCTCAGAGGGTCCGGGCCGACCCGAGGAAGATAGAGAGTATGGTGACGTGGCCGCGGCCCACGACGGTCCGGGCCTTACGAGGCTTTCTTGGGCTGACGGGCTACTACCGCCGGTTCGTGAAGGACTACGGGAAGATCGCACGGCCACTCACCCAGTTGTTGCAGAAGGATTCCTTCCGGTGGCACGCGGAGGCCGAGGCAGCATTCGAGGCCCTCAAAGGGGCCATGTCTACCACTCCGGTGCTAGCACTTCCGGATTTCTCCAAAGACTTTGTGGTGGAGACGGACGCATCTGGCGTTGGCATCGGCGCGGTTCTCATGCAGGAGGGCCGGCCATTAGCTTATTTCAGCAAAGCTCTCGCCCCCAGGGCCTTGGGGCTCTTTACGTACGAGAAGGAGATGATCACCATCCTCCATGCAGTAGCCCTGTGGCGGCCCTATCTTCTGGGGCGGCATTTCCAGATTCGCACAGACAACCAGAGTTTGAAGCACTTCCTGGAGCAACGGTTAGCATCCCCTCTACAACAGAAGTGGCTGACGAAGCTGCTGGGATATGACTATGAAATCGTCTACAAAAAAGGAAAGGAGAATACAGTGGCGGATGCGTTGTCTCGACTACCTGAAGGCTCCCTTAGTCATATCTCAGGGCCGGTGATTGCCTCCTTAGACGACATACAGGCGGAGGTTCTCCAGGACCCGGCCCTCCGCGCCATTGTAGAAGCACTGCAGCAAGGCCAAGATACAGAGGATGGCTATCACTTGCTTGGCACACGACTCTATTATCGGGGGCGGCTCGTTATACCGGCCACGTCCCCTTGGAGAACTATTATGATCCGGGAGTTTCATGCTTCACCGACCGGAGGTCATGCCGGGATCCTTCGGACTTTACAGCGGGTCAAGGCCAACGTCTTTTGGAAGGGGCTACAACGGGACGTTCAGCAGTTCGTGAGGGAATGCGATGTATGTCAGCGGCAAAAATATGAGACGACTTCCCCAGCCGGTCTTCTTACTCCGTTAGAGATTCCACATCAGATTTGGGACACCGTCTCCATGGATTTCATCGAGGGCCTTCCTAAATCGCAGGGCAAGTCAGTCATCCTTGTCGTGGTCGATAAACTCTCCAAATACGGTCATTTTCTTGCTTTGAGCCATCCCTATTCGGGGGAAACAGTTGCTGAGCTCTTCGCCAAAGAGATCGTTCGACTCCACGGGGTTCCTCGTTCCATCATCTCTGATAGGGACCCAGTCTTTGTCAGCCAGTTTTGGACAGAGCTTTTTCGGCTTCAGGGGACCACATTACGCATGAGCACGGCAAATCACCCCCAGACCGACGGGCAGACTGAGGTGTTAAACAGGGGAGTGGAGACCTACTTACGGTGCTTTGTCATGGATGAACCCCGCACGTGGGTTAGGTGGCTACATTAGGCTGAGTACTGCTACAACACCTCCTTCCACACGGCCAGCAGGCTCTCTCCATTCGAGGCGGTGTACGGGCGTCCGCCACCCACTTTGTGCTCCTATGAACCAGCCGGCAGTGCCCTTTCGGCAGTCGATCGGGCTCTCCAAGATCGGGATCGGACCTTGGCCATTCTCCGAGACAATTTGCGTACGGCCCAAGACCGCATGAAGGTCCAAGCAGACAAGCACCGCACGGAAAGAGAATTTGCGGTGGGGGATGAAGTGTTTCTCAAGCTCCAACCATACCGACAGCTTTCAGTCGCTCGACGGGCCAACCAGAAGCTGGCCCCCCGCTACTACGGACCGTACAAGATCATTAAGCGGGTGGGACCCGTAGCTTATACTCTGGCGCTTCCGGAGGGGTCCCGCATTCACCCCACTTTTCATGTATCAGTGCTCAAAAAGAAGCTGGGGAATGTTGTGCACGTCAATCTTATCCTACCTGAGGCCACCAGTACCGGTGAATTACGGCCCTTACCGGAAGAAGTTCTCATGACCAAATGGACAAAACGGGGCACTGAGTACCGGCCAACGATCCTCGTCAAATGGAAGCAGATGCCCGCGACGCACAATTCGTGGGTTGACCTCTTGCAGTTCCGCGAGCGCTATCCTGATTTTCACCTTGAGGACAAGGTGCTTCTTGATGGGGAGGGGAATGTTATGCCCCCGGACGGTCTACGGTTCCGCGGATTTAAGTACACGCGAAGGCCGAAGGAGAAGGAGCATGAAGACCGGGCTGAACCATCCGGTTCAGCCCGAACTCATCATTAAAGCTGACTAGGGGGGCTGAACCACATGAGTTCAGCCCCATTGGGGCCGGCCGGCCCTAGGGGTTGGGTGGCATAAATACCCAACCCCTCCTCTTTGATGGACTAAGCAAGAATATCCAGGTATTTTCCCCTCCTTCCTCCTCTCAACCCTAATCTTCTAGTTCCTCCCCCTCTTCTTCTCCTTAGTTCCTTAGTTAGGTCATACTGAAGGGTTTTCATACATTTGAAGGGGCTCATATAAATTTCACCCGGAAAACAATAACTGGTAAGAATGAGAAAATGGAGATGCCTATAGAGTGGAAATATTTCAAAACAGTTGAATTATAGGGGTCTAAGGCACAAAAGAAAATCGAATAAAAATAAAAATAAGTACTCCCAAGCAGAACTAAGGATATTAATATCATTCTCTCAAAAAAATAATGTTTAGCATCAAATGGCCTGCACCAATGCAATTTGAAATAACTAAATTGCTCATCCCAAAACAATATCGGAATTCTAAAAACCCGCATTGAAAATGATTCTTAATGCTAACTGTTAATATTGTAGATCCAACCCCATTTCTTTTTCTGCTCTTCATGTCTGTGAAGCAATTGATCCTGCAATTAACTTCCGAATTCAGATTCGCAAAATTTAGTGATTTCAAGGATGTGAAACTCCCACGACTCAGTCAAGTTCCTGAGACAATATTTTTAAAAATTAACGGTCCAAAATATGAGATAAAGGCTCCGTTTGGGAGGACTTATTTTCACCGGTCAAGCGGTCATGACCGCATGAATCGGGACTTAAATAAGTCCCGATTCATGCGGTCATGACCGCTTGACCGGTGAAAATAAGTCCTCCCAAACGGGACCAAAGACATGAGAAAATGGAGGATTCAATCTGAAACAGAAATACCTGCAGTGTCTGGCAATGAAGGCGAGGCCATTAGTGCTCAAACCAAACCGTGGGAACAATGCTGTTGAGAAGTTTTTGTCATCTTTCTCAATTTTATTGAACTATGGGACATGAATTAAAATGTTCTGCAGAGATTAAAATATCGCTCCGTTTGGCGCCGCGATGGCGGTTGTGAATGCGGTGGTTATGATTCGTCGTTCGTGAACGCCCAACCTCGTCGATGGAAATTCATTCACTTTTATGTTCAAAAATAGTTTTTTTCTTGTTGGCGGTCACAACCGTTGTCATAACAAACTTACATTCTATGATGGTGACGTTTTTGTCCAAACTCACCGGCGCAAAAACACCGCGCCAAACGGAGCATTAGCGTCGAATGATTAGAAATGACGTGTATAAAGACGGCTAAGTTGAACGTCGTTTTAACTTATCTCAGACGTTATTAACCGACAAAAAGGAATTAATGATGACTGTTCATAAACACGGGCCTTAATATGATGATGCTGATGATTTGGTATTGTGTAGTCTAATGATACATATTCCTCCTAAAAATATGTGGATCTTATGTTGGTGAATGAATGAAGAAGATTAGGCTTTGCCCTTTGAATTTGTTTTTCTTCAAGTGTTGTAAATTGTTATTACCTTTTTAGTCAGTCCACCTGTGATTTAACTACTTACTTTTTTTTTTTTTTTGAAGGAACGGCTTGCGAAAGAGCAGAGTAAAACGGAGGCACTATCAGCAGAGATCATGAAGCTTTCAGTTGAACTCAAACAAGCCATTCAAGCATCCAACACTCTCACACGACTGTAATTCTCTTCTCATATTTCTTACTTGCTCCGGTTTGTGTGCAGAAAGTTCTCATATTTCGCCGACCACGTTAATTAATCGTAGCTTTCTTTCTGCGATCTGCAGATATCGGCCTGTGCTCCATAGCATTGAGAACAGTCTTATGAAATTGAAGTAGGAGAGCTTAAGTTATCAATCCTTAAGTTCAATTTTGGTGAAATATTATGCATCTCGTATAAAAAATGATCTACAAATAGTTTTTTTTTTTCAAATGCAAATAAGATGGGACTGTTGATTAGATTTAATCAAATAAATATTTATGAATAAATTTTTAAAAAAAATAAACACTTGTAATGTATGCTAGACATAAGAAGTCAGGATTTAGGTGTTATATTTTTTTATTCATGTGATTTTTATTTGATAAATATAAATATTTCTTGACAAGGTGTTGACTTATTCTCACTTGATTCATTTGACACAGTGGTAGCGGTCGCGAATGTAGTGGTCTTGAACTGTCGTTGTAAAAGCTTGGCGTCGTCAAAAAAAATTTACACTTATTATCAAAAATAATTTTTTCTATATTGCCAAAGATGTACATGATCCCTAGCGCAGTAGTATTCAGCAACAGCAGCATCTACTCGCGCTCACCATCCTAAGCGCGATGTTCATTGGAAAACGAAAGCGAGTATTGTTGAACACTCGAGATATTTCAATTGCCGTAACTAGGGTGGTCCTATGCACAGGATGCATGTTCCGCAGATATGCATTGATCAAGCGAAAGGAGGGTTGCTCCCATTCAACTAAACCAATCACATAATGCAATATAGCAGGCAGGGCTCAAAAAACCAAAACTTAAAGTAGCTCGTAAATCGCTCAATATTTGACTTAAAAGTAAGCATTCAATTCAATTTGAATCGAACCAAAATAACTCGACTAAAACTCTATTTGGACCAATGTTATTTCACTCAAAATCTGATTTAAGACTCAAAATCGTAACTTTCATTCAATCTTCATATCATTTATATTAAATTTTTAATACAAAAGAAAAAAAATTCACAATGAAACATGGTTACAAATATAAAACAAAATTATTAATAATTTTTTAAAGAATTAATTTAAATATTTGATATTTTAACCTCACTTGATTTGAAATTAAGCCGGCTCGAAATCAAGTCAATTTCAAGTCAATTTCAAGTCAAATCCGACTAATTTTCATTTTTAAGTCATGTGCAGCTAAATATATTAGTGCATCAGGCCTAAACAACAATAAACTGTAGTAGTAGTAGTAGCACTACTATCCACAAAACTTCACTAAATCACTACAAAAGTAATATATGGTACAGAAAAGTATTAGGTGATACAGGGCGGAATATGTAGAGGTTCATGTACGAGTTGTCGCGTAATAATAGTTCCCGCATCTGCTGCTGCAGTGACCGTCGTTATGCCCGCGGGAAAACAAGCTCGGGAGGAGCATCCGCTATCTATTCAAAGTGGTGTATCCGGTCCTTTCCTAGGAATCATATAGGCTGAAGGATTGATGGCCGCGGACTGTCAAGCAAAAACTGTCAAAACAATAACATGATGAGTAATGTAGCGGAACAATAAAAGCATTTGTTCGTTTTGACGAAATTGGAGCTTCAAAATTGGAATGAATTCATTTTTTATTGGAATTGGAGGCTCATTTTCATTGAAGTTGGAATGAATTCAATTTTCATTGGAATTGAAGTCATAACAACATTAATAAAACATCAGGCACACACCCCGCCTTCATAGATTTCGTCTGACGATCTTCCTCTCGCCGGCTCCCTCGCCACGCCAGATCCATGCGGTCTCTAGTGTCATTTGTGCGCACAATGCCGGCTCGCCACTCGATGAAACCACCACCATAACGGTGTGCTACCAGGATCTATTTTGGCGCGAAATTAAGAAGCTGGGCAATCAAATCATTTGAGCCTCGTTCGAGCTTGAGGGGAAGCTCGATTTGAAGGGAGAGCGGGATGTTAGGGATCCCACGTTGTCGTCAATTATCCATCAATTATATTAATATGCGTCTTCATCTATTCGAGTTTGACTTGTAAGAATCGAGTTATAATTATGAGTTATTAGAGTCTGAATGTGTAGTATTGTGCGCATATTTTTATATTGGGTATTTACGTTTATACCATCGTGGGTCCTATAGGGAATCTTGGGCCATGTATGAGATACGAAATGAATCAATCAATCCAACTGTCTCTTTACCTCATTAAGTTCTCTCTCTCTCTCTCTAGTTCAGTCTTCTTCTCTATTTTTACGGTTATGGTAGAGCACAACTCCCCTTCTTCCTCTCCCCTCGCATTCTCTGCGGATTGAGCTCGGCTCCCCTTATATCTCTGCCTCCACCACCACCACTAACAATGTTACGGGCTAGGCTAGTAACAGGGTCGAATGCAAATATCAGATGTTTATTTGGTTTATAATGATGATTATGTACAATAGTGGGCTCATTAAATCACAATTGGCCCACTGACACAGTATTGAGCTCAAGTATTGGTTAATATGTCCATATAGGGTCACTAGTTGGATCAATTCACTAAAATGAAAAGTCGGATTGTTACAAGTTGCTGAATACTGAGCACTGTGGATCCCATGAACATTCCCTAAGACTATATACTAAAGAAATATCTATGTTATGTAATGGGAAGCGTGAGGAAATGAGGGAGAGAGGGCACCGAGATGATCGTATAAGAATGAGCCGAGAAATCTAGCCATTAATAAAGAGGATGAAAAAAATTTATAGATACAAAAGAACAAAGTAAAAAAGGAACATAAAAACTACTTACTCGGATAACAGTAGGCTTTATCTTGTAAAATAACCATATTGAATGATAGAATATCACTTCTTTCTAGTCATATTTCTCCACTTGTCCTTCAAATCGACCTGCAAAAAAAAAGTAGTAATACAAAATTTATTCCACATGGAAAAGAAGCCGTATGCCACTAATAACAATTTACCTCGGTTCTTTCTTTGCCACTAATAACAATTTACCTCAGTTCTTTCTTCAAAAACGGTAAGGTTTGCACCCAAAATCAATTTCCAGCTACCTTTACCATACCTTATGCATGAAAATAAAAAATCATGATCTAAGTTGATAATCATAGTTACTCAGATAAATAATGAGTTCCAAGGCTAAATGAACTAAAAAAAAACTACATTTGATTACAAGAGCACCACAGAATAATTTTATCATGATAACTAATAATTTTGAGTGTTATTTATATCTCGTAGGCTTCTCACCAGCCGGTTTTTTATTCTTCCAGTGTTTCCCTTAGAAAAAGGCTTATGGAGAAGTCAATATACTGCTTCTATAGAGAACAAGTAATTTCAGGACGATTACCATAAAACAATTGTCAAAATTGGCATTGAAATGAAAATGTAATGCCCTTTCTATCATCATCTCTTAAATGTTGGTGGGCAAAGCCTAAAATCAAATAAAATGTAATGACTTCAAGAATACTTCACCTTTATAATGATCAAGGCTCCGTTTGAGGGGACTTATTTTCACCGGTGAAGCGGTTACGACCGCATGAACCGGACCTTAATTAAGGTCTGGTTCATGCGGTCGTAACCGCTTGACCGGTGAAAATAAGTCCCCCCAAATGGAGCTCAAACCTGATGAATGGCCTTAGTTTAGCGTTACGTTTAAGTCAAATAAAATCAAGGCAAAAAGAAGTTATTTAGCGCACGAGTAAAAGTCCATACATACTTTGTAACTGCTTTTCTTAAAGTATCTTCTTCCAACAAAGTCCACTTCCTTATTTTCCTTCTTTTAGTCAATTTTCTATCATCATCTATCAACTTTAAAGGCGAACAAGCTTTCCTCTCTGGGGTATGTAGACGCAATCTCCCTTCTTGAAGTGGTGAGTCGGTCCACTGCATTGAGGACGTCATTAGAACAAACTCATGATAGTACTCGAAATTTTGATAGACAGAACTTCAAATTTAGAATAATTGTATATGAAGTAAAATATTAGACTCTATTGCACGGCAAGAAGGAATGTAGACTGAAAGTTTTAAACCACAACTGAGGTTTCAAATTCCATCACTTCATTAGAATATAAATTTTGATAGTTCCAGTAATTTCATGGAATTTGTATCAATATTAAACACTACTGTTAAGTACACAAGTCACTCGAGAATTGGTACAGGTTGCACAGCTCTACTTTTGAAATTACAAAAATCTGATATGTGTGTTTACATTTCATAGCATGCATGCACAAAAATAGTAATAGGTGCACAAAAATAGTAATAGGTGACGGTTGAAAAAATATCATCCCTGTACTAGTTGAAATGCAGAAAATAATCCGCAGATGTTTGGTGGCTGCTTAGCACCATATCAATTTTCGATCGTACAAGAGGAGAGTTATCGACGATCTTCGCATAGTCGATGTATGGCAGGAGGGTGTCCTTCTGAATGAGAATAACAATAGGTGACTGTTGCTAGAGAATTCCTGGACTAGCAGGAATATCAACAACTTACAGCTGATCGGGTAGGGGCGTTGGTTTGTGACAAGTAGTTGTTTACTTTTGTGCGGCCTGAAGAACATCAAGCTCAACGAGCGGGCGTAAATTGCCAGTGTCGCCTTGTGAATAACCACGATGGCCACCGTTTTTTGTTGTTGTGCCACCTCTATCGCTGACATTTTAAAAAATAATTTCACTTAATTAACTAATTTGACCTATGCCAGATTATGTAATTAGGAAACTCAAAAAATATCACATCAAAAAGTAGATGTGAGGTGGGCTACTCGAAGATACGTACAGGGGTCAAACAGGCGACGTTGAGAGGCTCGATATGAAGGGGTTTTGTATGCGTAGCAGGAGGTGCTTGGCTCAATGGAAGGAGAGTTGTGCTTGATGAAAAAGACGATCGAATGTGGGCTTCATGGAGGGGCTCCGATTCGTTTGTACAACATAGTTGGCTTCAGTGCTTCTGAACTGCAATTATGCGAGTGAACATGCTAGAATCGCTCAACTCTATTTCCCGTGGTCGCATGAAACGAAAATGGGATATCTGTTATGTGCTTTTTGGAGGTTTGTCAGAGGTCGCGGAGGAGGGGAGATACAAGGGGCTAACCCTAGAATGCGATGAGAGGAGAACTAGAGAAAGAGGATGAAACTAGAGAGCGATGAAGAAGTGTTAGAGAGACATTTTGATTTATTACTTTGATACCCCATACATGACCCAAGGGTCCCTATAAGACCCACGATGGCGCCAACATAAATAGCCCCAATATAACAGATGTGTAAATTAACTCTTCAACTCGATATGACTCATGCAACTGAACTCTGACAACTCAACTCATACAACTTGACTCATACACTCGACTTGATATATAAAGACTCGTAATATAATTACTAGACAACTGACAGCATGAGACCCATAACATTCCACTTATCCTTCAAATTGAGTTTGGCCTCAAGCTCGAATGGTACTTGGATGACCTGATCATCGGGCTCTTTGACTTGTCCTTCAAATCAAGCTCGTCCTTTAAATCGAGTTACGAATGATAGGTCGTGCATAATATCTGGAGATGGGGTGAGGGTGACCGGTGGTTGCGGATAGTCGAGAACAACGGAGGATTATGCTGTGGAGATTAGTAGTGGTGGCTTCGTCTCGGAGCGAACTAAGGAAGTAATGCCTCAAGAGGGACCGGTGGAACAGGTGGTCGGAGGCTACGGAATGCGGACCATAGGGACGGACATCGGCGACACCAAATGTGGCAGCACTGACGCTAGGCCAGAAGGCAACAATGTCAGTAGTGTAAACTGTAGCGACGACTGAAGTGGAATTGGCGAGGGAGATGGAAGTTGTGTCAAAAGGCGGCATGCGGGGTCCGACAATGGTAGGGGTTGCATCGGTGTAATTGGAAGCACCGGTGGAACAATCGTAGGTGGTGGTGGGACCTGGCAAACCTAGGATGGAAGGAGGTTAGCATGTTCTGTTTGTGATGACGGCTGCATTGGTGGAAGTGGAACCTCAAAATGTTTCAAAAGCACAAATCGGTCAATGTTTTCGTTGAGGCACAACATGACTACCAACATCTCCCATAGCATTGGATGGAGAACGACCACTTCAGCGGCACTTATCTTCAGGCCGAAGAATCAATGAATTAAACACCAAGAAAGGAAGAAACTCGTTACTGAATAGTTGGGCTGGAAGCGAGAAAAGAAATATAAAACACGAGAAAAAGGGATTTTGGTGGGCTAAAGGTTAGAAATGGTGATGCGCTGGATAGGGAGTGTGTTGTTGTGCTCTGCGTGGGTCGGCCAGCTCGATTGATGAAGGCGTAGGAGTCGAAGAAGAGGGGTACCAATTCTGTTGTGACGGGAGAACACGAGCTCTAGCGCTCGAGGTGGATAAAGGTGCCTCAATAAAGTAGTTGGAGCAACGGAGAAAGGCTCTGGCTGGACGGGTCTGCGCAAAGATGGTGCGGAGGAGACCCCGCGGATGGCGTGGTCTACAGTAAGAGACGCGTGACTCGTTTAGGGTATGGGTCTTCTACGACGAGTGAAGCGTCGGGTGATGTCGATGAGGTCAAGGCTGGATAGGGAGAGGAGTTGGCAAAGGGAAGAGATCGTGTTGTTGGAATCGGGAGTTGAACTGCCGATCGGGGTGGGATTGGTATCGCGACTCAGTGAGGTGGTTATGTTGGTTGTGGATTGTATGTGAGATGAGTAAAAGAGGATTGACTAATGATGCAAGGAGGAGGATTAAAAGTTCTGATACCAAGTTTTTTTGGCGCTTATTTTTGGAGGTTTGTCTGAGGAAGTGGAGGGAAAATACAAGATGGGCTAACCCTAAAATGGTATGAGAGGAGAAGAACTAAAGGAAGAGAAAAGGAGACCAGAGAGAGGAGAAGGATTAGAGAAAGATTTTGATTTAATACTTTGATACTCCATACATGACCCAAGAATCCCAAGATGGTACAAGCATAAATAGCCCCAACATAAGAGATGCGTAAACACCTCTTAACTACGACTTGACTTGATATGACTCATGCAACTTAACGCATACAATTCTACTCATACACTTGACTTTGATACCAGGACTCTTAATAATAAAAATACTAGATAATTGAAGGTGTAGGACCCATAACAATATAAATACTAGATAATTGAAGGTGTAGGACCCATAACAATATCTTTGGTTCAGCTTCAGGAAAATGAAGGAGAGAAAAAGAAGGCGCAATCTTATAACATTGATGCAAATGCGCTAGATCGTCACGGGGAAGGAGATATGGAGGCGCGGCGAGCAGAAGGCCTTTCAGGACAAGGCAAAGCTTAATCTGCGGACGAGGGCGGGGTGTAGCTTATGCTATAAACGACGAGGAATCATGAGGACTGAGGAGCATGATTTGGATCTAGATGCACTAATTTTGCCTTCGACAGAGTTTGATGCGATTCTGGGTATGAGCCAGCTCTCGGAGCAGCGTGATCGCATTGATTGCAATTTTAAATAAGTGATCCTAAGAAAAAGGAGTTCGATGAAGTCAAGTTTCGAGGGATGGCAGATGTTGCTTCCTTAATCTTTGCCGCACAGGTTATGTGTGCAGTAAATCAATAGGTGAAGCATTTGTCGCAATGTTGGAGACTTGATCCGCAAAGCTGTCTATTCAAGACGTGCTTGTAATATCTGAATTCAAGAACGTATTTCTCGATGAACTCCCGGGGGGCCCGCCCCAAATAAAAATTGATTTTGGGATTGACTTCGCGCCCAGTGCATGCCCGTTGCATAATCTCATTATCGGATAGCACCCAAGGAGATGGTAGAGTTGAGGATTCAATTGCAGGGTTGTTGGATCAAGGATATATTCATCAAAGTTCTTAACGATAGAATGCACCCATGCACTTTGCGAAGAAGAAGGGCGGTAGCATGCACATTTGCATTGACTATCGAGAGTTTAATAATTATGTATTATCTTTTGTAAATGCTAGGGATGATAAATACTATCATTCAAATATTGTAACTAAAGGAACAAATATGTGTTGATTGGAAATAAAGAGAGCTGGATCAATTCAAATCAAACTGCATTAACAGGATTTTGAATTCCAAGAAAATGTACTATTGTGCTTTGATAAGAAGAAAAGTCATGGAACTAGGGCTTTAGAATTGGATTCAGAATTTCAATTTCAAAGAAAATAGATTTCCAATTCCAATTCAAAGGTGCCAATTCCATGCAAACAAATGAACACTATAGGATATCATCATTAACCTAATGGAATTATTGATGATATAATGTATAAGACAAGAAAGCACCTCGAATGTATGGGCAGTTTGGTTTTTCTCCATAAGACTACTTCTGGGTAGAGAATCAGCATTGCAAATGTTCTTTGTAGAGTAGTTTTCCCCATGAGGGGAACTATCTGGAACTTTTTCAACAGATGTGCTGTGAATCTCTTCCATTTTCTGCAAGCATGACAGATCTGGATGCTTATCCAATACAGTGCCTGCCTCATTTCCCACGGTAATAGTGTCCTGATCACCTATTGCAGAAGTTGAAGCCATCTCATCCCTTCTATGGTGGCCATCATTTCCCCTTAATTCCTCATCACATGGTTCTTCTGGATTATTGGCCGGTGATTCAATAGCCTTATTTGCTGCATCAAGAAGGGTACTTTGCATCATCCTTTGATGATTTGACCTTATGGTTTGCTCTTTATCACAATCTGAAAAAATCAAGATGGCATATGTTTTGTACTTGCTTTGAGCATGAATATTAAGAGATATTTATTTGACACAATACCTGTTTCGTTTCCCTCTGTGCGAGTGTCCCCAAAACCTATTTCAGAATTAGAAACCAGTTCAATGCTCCTGTCCAGACCATCATTTCCCTTAAATTGTTCGCCGCAAGTTTTTTCTGGATTCTCAACTAGCAATTCCCTAGCTCTGTTTCCTGGATTAAGAACGGTGTCCTGCACCACCCTTTGCATGTAGTTGTCACTTGATTTTAAAAATTGTTGTTCCTCAACATCTAAAGAAATCAAGATGGCATGTACTTAGTATAGGAAGTAAGTATCAGCGCAATTCATGTTCATCTACAGATTTATAGAGTGCACATCTACTAAAACTTCTAGAGCTGGGCAAATAACGTGATCATATGCATTGCGGTGGCAAAATAATGGGGTGAATAATAATCTTGTCCAGAAAAATGTTGTAAAATTATATCGAAAGAAGATGCATACAGGTAAATTTTAGATAGATGAAGTACGTATTTAGGAATAAATGAGATGTTCAATTTACAGTTGACTATAAGAAATTGAGCTTATAGTCATGTGGTGAGTAAAGGAACAAATAATTAACAAAATTGTCTTTACATCAGAGATTCAATTTGATTTTGCAAAAAAGATTCAACATGAAAAGGCAGTTTCTGCGTTAAGACAATTAATGTGTTGTAGGTCTAAATATGACCTTTAAGATTTTGAGAAGGTACATGGATTACTTACGCATTACAGAAGAAGTGTGTGTGCTAAGAATGTTGAAGTTAATAAATTATGTCTGATGAAGAATAAACGATAATAGTGGTTGAAGGGTGACAAGGATTTACAATCACAGTGAAATGAAAATTCAAGGATCACAACTAATTATGCATGAGTTATGGATACTTTTACAAATGATTCGTGAAGTGAGATATTCTTGTGTACATTTTTGTGCAGGAGATAATTTCAATCAGTGAAATAAAGTAAAATAAGTGGAAAATTGAAACAAGGGAGAAAATACTTGGATGCCTAAAGGCATAAGATTAGCAAAAAAAGGAGAACAAATGAATGAAAATACTTAGATGATATTCATAGCTAGAAATCTACATTTCTAGAATGACATCGGACGGTCGTAAGACGGGGGATAATGGACGATCACTTAAATGCTCATAGCTAGAAATCTACATTTCTAGAATGATGCGGGATGGTCCTAAGACATGGGGATAATGGATCACTTAAAATTAAACACGATTCCGATGACTTTTTAACTTGCAGTAATAATTTGTTTTATAAATCAAATGCATGAGAACCAGGTTAGAAGAAAAGCTTCACAAAATGAAGAACATGTGATGTAGTATTAATGAGAGAGTACATGAATGATGAATCTTAAGCAACAAGCAATTGAATACCAACACTAGCCACAAGTGGCGTGGAAACAAAACTTACAAAGACATAATTCAAAGTAGGAAAATAATCACTAATTCAACATGAAATAAAAGAACCAAATTTAAAAGCTTACGCAACTAGGTAGTAGAGGGCTTGAAGGGTTTTCCCGGGATTATAATCAAAGTAGGCACTGAATTCTAGGCTCCCAATGATGCTGAAGGCTGTTGGACAGCACAGATCAAAAGCTGGAATTAGTGATTGGCTTCAGTAAAGTAGGGAAACAAGAGGTTTTCAGTGGCTGGAGTTGAATATGGACTGTCGAAGGAGCTTTGGAGGACTGCATGTGGTGGTTTGAGTGCTGAATGAAGGTATCAGTGGATTGGGAGGGCTGGAAATGTCTGATAAGTGGATGGGAAAATTGATTTGGGAGTAGACTGGTGATGAATTGCACAAATTAGGAGTTTTGGGTGCTGGATGGGATATTCCAGAACCTAGATATCAATATTTTGGGCTATATTCCCTTTTATTGTAAGGGGAAATATCAGGGGGAATGGGTTCCGAAGGGGAATGATTGTGGGCTTGCCGTGTGGGATGTGAAGCATGGTAGTGGAAAGAAGGGGAAAGCGGGTTGTACGTGGGTTAGAAAGGAGTTACGCAGTGGAAATTGAGGGAATTAATGGAAGTGAGGAAGTGAGTGGTGGGAGTGCTTTTAGGAGGAGTGGCCTGAAGTTTAGGAAATGGAAGTAGTGGGGTAGTGGGTGAGGGGAAATATCAGGGGGGTGGCTAGTAGGCGGTAGCGGGAGGTGGTGGTAGTGGTTTCCGGCGATAACCGGAAAACGGAAAAGAAGGAATTTTGTGGAGATGAAGGTAGCTTGATGTGGGTGGCGATCGCCGGAAATGTTTTCTAACGATCGCTGGAAATGTTTTCTGGCGATCGCCGGAAAATAGAAGATGGATGGAATTGGATGGGAGAGGTGGTTGAGGGATTATGGAGGAGAGTTTGAGATAGTGGTGGTGGTCGGCTAGTGGAGGTGGGGCGGAGAAAGGGATCCGGCCAATGAAGGTGGAAGGGGGGTGGCCTCCTAGGAGGTGCGAAGGGGATGGGGAGGAGATAACTACAAAGCTTCAGCACTTGGATTCTGGATTCGGCACTGGGTGATCGAAAGAAGGCTTCCATTTGCTCTAACTTCCAAAGTCCTCCAATTGAACCATCTATCCCTATTTATAAACTAGGGGGCCATCATGGATGGTCATGATTCTTTGATCATGACAGACCTCAAAATACATGAAGTAAAAATAGGGCAGTCGGGTGCACGAAGCATCCCCTCGCAGCGAGGGTCCGAAGAAGGGTCCCACCATAAGGGTGAAATGTAGGCAAATCTTACCCTGCATTTTTGTAAGAGGCTGCTTCCAAGACTCGAACCTGTGACCTCAACATCATACGACAACACTCAACTAGTGCGCCAAGGCTCCCATTCTCAAAATACATGAAATAAAATTCAAAAAATACATAAAAGTAACTAAAAAACTCTGATCATCGGTCCACCTGAGATGGACGGCTCTGATCGTCGTGTGAGCCGATGTGTGTCATTCCCCCCATTCCCCCCGCCTTGAAAGCATTCATCTACGTAAATGAAGATGATCATGCTCTCATCTAAAAGCCAGGTGAATCTCTCTAGCTTTGATGGTGTCCTGAACTCGTAAACTGGGTTCGTGGGTGTAACTACTGCAGAGGCTGGAGATAGTGTCGCTGAAGCTGGTGCTGACGATGGAACCGAGAATGGTACTATTGGAGCTAGTGATGGAGCTGAAGCTGAAGTTTCTTTTATAGGAGATGGCACCGAAAATTTTGGGAGTCAGAGTAATGAACATCAATATTGAAAAAGGTACTGACGATGGCACTATTGTTGCCGTCAATGTTAAGGACTGTATGGTACTGTTGTTGAAGAAGCCGAGATGATGCTTGTGTCAGAGAATGTGGTACTGTTATGGAATAAGTTGGATGATCAATCGGTGTCGAAGACTAGAGTTGTAGTGTAGTAGGCGAAGTTTGGGGATGTACCGAGGTAACATGTGAGTTGGGGTCGTAATGAAGTAGTAGAACAAAGATGGAGCTAAAGAACTGAAGTGGCAGGAGGCGAAGGGTGCATGTATTCATGTGGTTCTAAGAATGAAGTCAAATTTTCTATGTTGAATACAAGTGAAATTCTCGTATTCTGCAGAATATCTAGTCTGTAAGCATTTGTTCCAATCCTTTTGATAATCGTGAAAAGACTCGTTTACTTGACATTTACTTTTCGAACAATTATCTTGGGGAACCTCTCGGCACATATACAAATCATTGTTTGGTCTCTCTTTTTGAAGCTTTGCTTTGCAATCTCCTGTGACTATCAGTATAAGATTTATAAATAGCATTATAGCAAGTTGTTAGAAAATACTAGGAAAAATGATGTATTGACTCATGTAGGAGTTAGTGTTTAGTCCCACATTATTTGTATAGCTAGATCTTACTCTCTTCTCTCCTATATATTTGTACTCATACTTGTTTTTCGGTATTCAAGAAGTATATACAAGGTTTGGAACTTTCTCTACATGGTATCAGAGGGATACGGTCCGGTCTGCCTGTTTTTGTTCTCCTGTTTCTCTTTTTAACTGCGCAGTTTGTTCTCTGACTTATCCGCTCTGTCTTGCGACCTTCCCTGGTTCTCCTGCTTCTAATCGTTGCTTCCCACGCGGTCTACTCCTTTCTTGCCGCTTCTCCTCCTTCTCTCTCTCGTGGCCTCCACCTCGTCTTACCCCCCCCCCCCGTTTTATAAACCTCTCAGTCTGGTGGGCCCTTCCCCCTAACCGATCGGTTTCTTCTTTCTTCTCGCTCGGCTTCCCGCCCGACTTCTCGCCCTCTCGCTGCGGTCTCTTCTTCTACCCGCAGTCTCTCCTTCTCTTTTTCGCGCGACTTCGTTTCTTGTCGCTGCGACTTCGTTTCTTGTCACTGCGACTTCTTTTTCTCGCACGGGTTTTCTTTGGTCGTGACATCTTTTCTTGTCGTTGTTGTGCTCACCGTGACCGTGCGGTCTTCGTTGTTTAGTCGTTGTGGTTTCCTTACCCTCTGTGGCTTCCCTTCCCGCCGCAGTTCCCCTGTTGCTGCGTTCTTCTCGCACGGGCTTCACTTAACCGTTGCGGCCTCCTTAGTCGTTACGGCTTCTCTACCCGTCGCGGGCTCCGCATCTTGGTCGCGGCCTCTTGCAGCTGGTGTGTTGACACTGCGACCGTGCGACTTCTCCTTTTCTCTCTTTATGTGGCCTCTCTTCTCTAACTGCTTCGGGTTGTTGGTTGCGGTCTGCCTCTATCCGCCCGGTCAAGTTCTTGTTCGTCTGGCCTCTTCTGCCTTCTGACCGCTGCGGCTAGGACTTCTCTCCTTCCAGCTACTTCCCGCTGCGGCCTCTGTCTTCCCACCGCGGCTAGGCTCTTCCTACGGCTAGACCTTGTTTTTGATCTTGGTGCGCTCTGCCTCTATTCGCCCGGTCTAGTACCTGTTCGTCGGCATGTGCTCCTGTTGCGGTCTGCCTCTAACCGCTCGGTCGAGTGCCTGTTCGCCGGCCTCTGTTTTTTTCTTCTCCTGGTTGCTGCCCGCCCAGGTGTCTTACCATCTCGACTTGGCTGTTTGCGCGGTCTGCCTGCGGCTTCTCGTTTTCGCCGCTATTCTTGTTGCGGTCTTCTCCTAACCGCGCTGCCAGCTCGGGTTTCTTATCGCTGCGGCTTGTTTCTATCCGTTGCGGGCTCTTTTCTTACCGCGCTGGCCGTGGCCGTTTCTTGTCGTTGGTGCGTTGTCACCGTGACCGCTGTGGACTGTTCCTTGCAAGATGATCAGTTGTCCTCCAGGCTCTGCGGTGTCTATTTCCGATGGTGGTACCTCCTGGCTCCTGCCTTGCTCATAGCTCATCCTGGATTTTGGATTCTGGAGTCTCTCACCACATTACCTCACAGAAACCACCACAATATTTGAACTATGTGCATCCCAAGTTCATTACTGTTGTTAGTGGGGACGCAATTCCCGTTTCTGGCGCGGCAGATATTCACCTCACTCTTTCCATTACTCTTCGTTCTGCCCTTCATATTCTGGGCTCTCCTTTCAACCTTCTCTCTGTTGGCCGACTCATTACTAACCTCTATTGTAATGTATTTTTAACTTCTAACTTGTGTGTTGTGCAGGACCGCAAGACGCAAACTATCATCGGAAAAGGGCATCTGTTGAATGGTCTCTATATCCTTGACCCCTCTCCCCCGACGGTGTTGTCCTATTAGCTTTGTTGATTGGCATCGACGTTTGGGTCATGCTCCTCTAAACATCCTCAGAAAACCTCTCCCCAACGTGTCCCTCCAAGAGTTCACGTGTAAGTCTTGTATCTATGGGAAACATCATCGGTCTACGTTCTCACCGCATCCTACTCGGAGTCCTGCTCCTTTTGATCTAGTACACTCTGATATTTGGGGACTCTACAAAATTGTGAGTGTTTTTTGATATCGTTACTTTGTCACATTTTTAGATGACTACTCTCGGATGACCTGGTTGTATCTCCTTCGTGACCGCTCTGAATTACCCGGTGTATTCCGTACCTTTTTCATTGAAACTCGCAACCAGTTTTCCACTACAATTAAAACCCTCCGCACAGATAATGCCTGTGAATACACGAGTCATGTCTTCGCACTCCTCTGTGCTGAGTTTGGGATCATCCATCAAACCTCATGTGTCTATACCCCCAAACAAAATGGCGCTGCTGAATACACGAGTCATGCCTTCGCACTCCTCAGGCATGGTTTGACAAATTTAGAAAGACCGTTAGTGTTGTTGGGTTCACTCGGAGTTCGGCCGACTTCTCACTGTTTACTCGTCATCATCCAACGGGCACAGTAATTCTTTTGGTTTATGTGGATGATATTCTGATTACAGGAGATGATCTTTCAGGAATATAGATGATCAAACAGCATCTAGCAACTGTGTTTCAAACAAAGGACTTGGGAAGCCTTCGATATTTTCTTGGTCTCGAAGTGGCTCGGAGACCTGATGGGCTTGTGTTATCTCAGAGAAAGTATTGTCTTGACCTACTTCATGATGCGGGCTATTCTGGATGCAAGCTTGTTGACCCTCCCATGGATATCAATCACAAACTTTGTGCTCATGCCTCGGACTCCGATTTGCTCCTTCCGAATCCAGAGTATTATCGTCGTCTTGTGGGAAAGCTGATATACCTCACTGTTACTAGACCTGATATATCATTTGCTGTTGGAATTGTCAGTCGATTCATGCATGAGCTACGTATCTCTCATCTTCAGGCTGCCGAACGTATTCTTCGTTACTTGAAGACTGCTCCTGGACAAGGGCTTGTACACAAGCCCTCTTCGTCTTCCTTATCTCTGATTGCATATTCTGATGTTGATTATGTTGGCTCTTTGGATGATTGTCGTTCCACGAGTGGATATTGCACTTACTTTGGAGGACATCTTATTACATGGCGCAGCAAGAAACAGTCTGTGGTTGCTCGCTCATCTGCTGAGGCTGAGTATCGATCTATGACAGCTATTGTGTCTGAGCTAACGTGGCTTGAGGGTCTCCTTGATGATCTAGGAGTCAAGCTCTCCTCACCTGCAACTTTATTGTGCGACAGTCAAGCTGCTATACACATTGCCAAGAATCCGGTCTTCCATGAACGGACAAAACATATTGAAGTTGACTGTCACTTCATTCGGGAGAAGGTTCAGTTGGAAAATAGAGTTAACACATGTTCATGCTGCTCAGCAAGTTGCTGATATCCTCACCAAGGCCTTACCACAGCGTTTCTACTATCAGTTCTTGTCCAAGCTTGGTGCCTACGATTTGTATGCTCCAGCTTGCGAGGGAGTGTTAGAAAATACTAGGAAAAATGATGTATTGACTCATGTAGGAGTTAGTGTTTAATCCCACATTGTTTGTATAGCTAAATCTTACTCTTTTCTCTCCTAAATATTTGTACTCATACTTGTTTTTCGGTATTCAAGAAATATATACAAGGTTTGGAACTTTCTCTACACAAGTAATTAAACATCGAATAGACTTATGCATGATATGCAATGAAAATAAATGATGGTCGACGAACTCAATGGATCTCCTATGCAAAGGTTTATTGTGACATGCCAAAATTTTGTATCTCAAGTAGGTCAATGGCGCAAGGATTAGTGAATATTTCATTTCAAATCATAATAAAATTTCGTTAAATTCATGTCACATTTTTTTCGTATTGTAAAATAAAATAAATTTTAATAAATTTTAGGTTAAAACAAGCATTAAAAAAGATATGTATATGTTACGCCCCCGTTGCGCTTTGTCGGGCGTCATTATGTACGGAGAACCAGGGGAGCGCTTAACAACGGGGCTGAACCTTTGGGTTCAGCCCCCACTCACTGAACCGGCCGGCCAGGGGCTGAACCAGGCGGGTTCAGCCCCCTTGGAGGGGCCGGCCGGCCCCTCCATGCCCGGATATATTTATATCCGGGCAGCCCCCTTTTGGGGGGTCATGAAGAATGTTATCAGGTATTCTCCTTCCTTCCTCCCTAACCCTAAATTCTCCTAGTTTTCTCTAGATCTCTCTCCCGTAGTTGCTCCCCGTAGTCTTGCCCTAACATTTGGTATCAGAGGATTCGATTCTCTCCATGGTGAACACTCGCAATCAAGAGGAGTCCTCGCGGATTGAAACCCTAGAGGAGAATGTTGTTGGCCTAACCGATTCGATGGCGGCCCTAGAGGGACGGTTGGAAGCCCGATGGGAAGAGTTGAAGACCCTATTGAAAGGGAAAACCCCGGTGACCGACGACTCGGCCGGATCGGGGGCCGATCCCGCGGTTTCGGCCGCCGCGCGGCTTGTGGAAGGGGTAGCGGGCGTGCGGCTTGCGGGAGGGGCTCCGCCTGGCGCGGCGTGGCTCGGGACGGCGGGAGGTGCGGCGTCGGCGGCCCATGGACCTCCGGCGGGCCTGGCAGCGGCGTTTGGAGGTCCGTCGGGGTCGTTCCCGCCAGGATCTGCAGCGGCGGGCTTCGGCGACTTCGGATCGGGCCAGGAACAGTGGCGCCGAGGCGGGGATGAGCCTTTCGGGCTCCGGCAGCCACCCGACATGGCGGGACAGCCAAGGGGGGGACTCCTTCCTCCTCCACGCGGATTTGGGCCACCGGGAATGGCCGGTTTTGGCCCAGGATGGGGCGGCCAGCCGCAACTTCCGCCTTGGGGAGCGGGACAACAGCACGGCTACGGCGGATTTGAGCATGGGGAACACGCAAGGCGGGACGGAGGTCCAGGGACACAACGTCTGACCCCCGGACTTACCCGCATGTACTTTCCAGAGTTCGAGGGCGGTGACGCCTTGGAATGGATTCACAAAGCGGAGCTTTTCTTCCAGTACCAGGAGGTGCCAGAAGGGCAGTGGGTCCAGCTGGCGTCCTTCCACTTGAAGGACGACGCCTTCCAGTGGACGCAGTGGTTCCTGCGGGGCCGGGAGTACGTGCCTTGGGGGGAATTTGTGGATGGATTTACAGCCCGATTTGGTCCACTGGAGTATGAGAACTTTGAGGCCCTCCTTCAGAAGCTGCGTCAAAAGGGCTCCGTGATGGAGTATCGCACGGAGTTCGAGAAATTAGCAAATCGGGTTCAGTGGCCGGAAAGGACTCTCTACAGCTGTTTCATATCTGGCCTCAAGGAGCACATTCGAGACGAGGTACAGGCGCTCATGCCCCGTTCCCTGAACCACGTCATTACCTTGGCACGGATCCAGGAGGAGAGGTTTAACAGGCAGCGGGCGCGGCTCATGAGTAGGCCGTCTTCGACCCCGGCCACAGCGGCGCGCCGGGAGCAACCTGTGGGTAACAAACCGACGGTGACTCGGTTGTCTTGGAGCGAGTTGGCCGCTCGGAAGGAGAAGGGCCTCTGCTTTAATTGCGATGAGAAGTTTGTGCCCGGTCATAAGTGTCAGAAGCTACAGGTTTTCATGTTGCAGCAGGACGGAGACGAGCCGGCGTCGGTTGAGGAGTTGGAGGTAGACGTGGACTTGGACGAGACGAAGTTCGGGATCTCTTTACATGCTCTTGAGGGTTGTGCTCCCCCGCTTACTATGCGGTTGGCGGGCCGGATTGCCCAAGAGAAAGTTACTATCCTGGTGGACAGTGGGAGTACCCACAACTTCATACACCCCGACGTGGCACGACGAGTTGGGCACCTGGTTGATAAGGGAGCGGCTTTTCACGTTATGGTGGCGGATGGCAGCAAGCTACAGCGTGTGACTTTTGATTGGAAACACATGACCATGGAGTTCGTGCATGGCGAGAAACAGTTTTGCCTGAAGGGTATGATGTCATCTCCTGTTAAATAGGTCTCTCTTCGCAGCATGCAGCGGTTAAGCGGGGAGGGGCAGCTGATGGCCATTCTCAGGACGGTTCAGACCGGCGAGTCCACTCCTTCTGAGGTACCGCTTCAGTTACGGTTACTTCTGACAGAGTTTGCTGATGTTTTTCAGGAACCACGCTCCTTGCCACCACCGAGGTTTCGAGATCACCGTATTCCGCTCAAGGCGGGGGCTGAGCCTACGAATGTTCGTCTGTACCGCTACCCACATGTTCAGAAAGCGGAGATTGAACGCAGCGTCCGCGCGATGCTGGAGGCTGGCATCATTCAGCCGAGTACCAGTTCTTTTTCGGCTCCCATTATTTTGGTGAAAAAGAAGGACGGGTCCTGGCGATTTTGTGTGGACTACCGTGCCTTGAACGGTGCTACTATCAAGGATAATTTTTCGATTCCTCACATCGAGGAATTGCTAGATGAGCTTCATGGAGCACGGCGATTCACCAAGTTAGACCTGCGTTCCGGCTATTATCAAATTTTGATGGCGCAGGAGGACATCCACAAGACGGCGTTCCGAACTCATGACGGTCACTATGAGTTTTTGGTTATGGCGAACGGGCTGACTGGGGGGCCCGCTACGTTCCAGGCTAACATGAACGAGATATTCAGAGATTTTCTGCGGGTCTTTGTCTTGATCTTCTTTGATGATATCCTCATCTACAGCGCCAATTGGGAGGACCACGTGCGCCACGTGGAACAGGTCCTTGGTCGCCTGCGCCAGCACCACCTGTATGCCAACCGTTCCAAGTGCTCGTTCGGACAGGAGGAGGTGGAGTATTTAGGCCATTTGGTCTCTGGTCAGGGAGTGCGGGCCGACCCGCGGAAGATACAGAGTATGCAGTCTTGGCCGCGACCGGTGACAGTTCGCGCTTTGCGGGGTTTCTTGGGCCTCACCGGGTACTACCAACGCTTCGTACAGGACTATGGCAAGATCGCTAGGCCATTGACCCAGCTGCTACAGAAGGATTCTTTCTCTTGGAATGAGGAGGCGGAGGAGGCATTTCAGGCTCTCAAGCGGGCTATGACCTCCACACCAGTGTTGGCACTACCAGATTTCACGCAGGAGTTCATTTTGGAGACGGATGCGTCGGGAGTCGGCATCGGGGCGGTTCTGATGCGGGCGGGGCGGCCCATAGCCTTTTACAGCAAGGCATTAGCTCCTCGTACGTTGGGCCTCTCCGCCTACGAGAAGGAGTTATTGGCGATCATTCATGCAGTGGCCGTCTGGCGGCCCTATTTGCTGGGCCGACATTTTAAGATTCGGACGGACCATCAAAGCTTGAAGCATTTCCTGGACCAGCGGGTCTCTTCGCTGGTACAGCAGAAATGGGTTACCAAACTTCTGGGCTATGACTACGAGATCGTTTATCGTCGGGGTAAAGAGAATGTGGTGGCCGATGCTCTCTCCCGTCTGCCTGAGGCAGCTCTTTCTCACCTTTCGGGCCCGCTGGTCGATTCACTGGAGGATATCCAGGCGGAGGTGCTGCGATCCGACACGCTCGGACCGATGGTGGAGGCTCTCCAGCGAGGCGAACAGGTAGCGGTCGGCTATCATCTGTGTAATGGTCGGCTATACTATCGGGGTCGGGTGGTCGTGCCCGCCAATTCAGCCTGGAAGACAGTACTGATGCATGAGTTCCACTCGTCGCCCACAGGGGGGCATGCGGGGGTGCTACGCACCCTTCAGCGGGCACGTGCTAACTGTTTTTGGGCTGGCATGCGATTGGACATTCAACAGTTTGTTCGGCAATGTGACATCTGCCAACGGCAGAAATATGAGACTTCTTCTCCTGCAGGGCTACTCGTGCCGTTGGATATTCCGCAGCTTGTTTGGGACACGGTGTCCATGGACTTTATCGATGGGCTACCTAAGTCTAAGGGCAAGTCCGTGATTCTGGTGGTGTTAGATAAGCTCTCCAAGTATGGTCATTTCCTGGCCCTCAGTCGTCCGTACTCTGGGGAATCTGTGGCGGCACTCTTTGCTCGGGAAATCGTTCGTCTGCATGGTCTTCCTCGTGCCATTATTTCTGATCGAGACCCCACCTTTATCAGTGGGTTTTGGAGGGAGCTTTTCCGGTTGCAGGGCACTCGCTTACACTTCAGCACAGCGCATCACCCACAGTCGGATGGCCAGACCGAGGTGCTCAATCGGGGTGTCGAGACGTACCTTCGTTGCTTTGTTATGGATGAGCCTCGGAGTTGGCCGGATTGGTTACATTGGGCTGAATACTGTTACAACACGTCATATCACTCCGCCAGCAAAATGACGCCTTTTGAGGTGGTTTACGGACGGTCGCCGCCGTCTTTGGCTAGTTATGAGCCGGGTAGCACAGCTCTTCCGGCCGTGGATCGTGCTCTTCTGGATCGGGATCGCATGTTGGTCACTCTTCGGGCGAATCTCCGCCAGGCACAGGACCGCATGAAGACTCAGGCGGACAAGCACCGTACGGAGCGGGAGTTCGCCGTGGGTGACGAAGTCTTTCTTAAGCTCCAGCCGTACCGCCAGTTGTCCGTTGCTCATCGTGGCAACCAGAAGCTGTCCCCGCGCTACTACGGCCCCTTTCAGATCATCAGCAGGGTGGGGCCGGTGGCCTATACTTTAGCTTTGTCGGCGAGGTCCCGCATTCATCCTACGTTCCATGTCTCCTTGCTCAAGCGAAAGTTGGGTCCGCATGTCCATCCCAGTACTGACTTGCCCGAGGCTACTTCTCTGGGGGAGCTGCGGCCGCTGCCCGAGGATATTTTGGGGCACCGGTGGAAGAGTAGGGGCACGGAATACCGGCCCGAGCTCTTGGTCAAATGGAAGGGCCTCTCGCCAGCACACAACTCTTGGGTGGATTTCTTCGACTTCAAAGAGCTCTACCCGCACTACCACCTTGAGGACAAGTTGGCTCTTGATGGGGAAGGGAATGTTACGCCCCCGCTGCGCTTTGTCGGGCGTCATTATGTACGGAGAACCAGGGGAGCGCTTAACAACGGGGCTGAACCTTTGGGTTCAGCCCCCACTCACTGAACCGGCCGGCCAGGGGCTGAACCAGGCGGGTTCAGCCCCCTTGGAGGGGCCGGCCGGCCCCTCCATGCCCGGATATATTTATATCCGGGCAGCCCCCTTTTGGGGGTCATGAAGAATGTTATCAGGTATTCTCCTTCCTTCCTCCCTAACCCTAAATTCTCCTAGTTTTCTCTAGATCTCTCTCCCGTAGTTGCTCCCCGTAGTCTTGCCCTAACAGTATATGTATACATTAATAAATGAGTTTCCCATAATTGAAATCAAATCTTATCCCTTTAAGGGTGCGTTTGGCTCGGCTTATTGCAACTTATTTGCTCCGGTGAGGTTGGACAAATCTTAATAAATGTTTGGTATCATAAATGTTACAAAAAAGAAACTAGTTTAAGGCATAAGATATTGGTATGACAATGACATTTTTTCAAACCACACCGGAGCAAATAAGTCGCGATAAGCTGCGCCAAACGCAGCCTAAACCCTTCTCCAAGATTAGGTCTAAATGAGATTTTAATTAAAACCTCCTTATTTTAATTAAAATTGTCGGTCTATTTAAACTCGGATAGCCCTAATCGAGCCCTCATTTCCATCGATTCACGCCACCGACTAATCCAAGCGATAAAGCAAGGGCCCTACGTGTCTCCTTCGCCCGACGCCTGCGTGGGAGAGTTCTTGCGACTTCATCACTGCCCGGCGACGCATGGACCACCTCCATAAGGGGCGCCCGACCCTCTCCAGCCTTCTTCGCCTTGATTTAAAGCCTCCATTTCATATTTCAGAAGTTTCTTCACACAAAACATGAGAATTAAAAAGGAAATGAATAGGAATAATGATAACATATATGGAAATTCTACTTAAAATTTGAGAATAATAAATTAACAACTCAAGCAAAACAATGGAGAATATAGATTCATAAAATAAATCTAAGTAATTGGGAAGCATATGATGATGGTGATAATACATGAAAATGACCATTAAGGAATAATGACTCGTGAGAATGAATAAAAGAGTCCTTTTTTTTGTTCGGACATATGTCCATTAGGCGAGAGCTTGTCAGAGGCTAGTTCGTTATGATATGAATGTTTGGAAGTGCTCGGATCTCAACCCTAAACTAAATACAAACATCTGTTTGGTGGAAATTGGATAAAATCATGAAACTAAAAGCCTATTTTTGAAACTGGCATTTTTTTAGTTGAGAAGTGAGCTTCTTATGGGTAAAAAATTAACTAAAACTACATTATTCTTATAATAATGTAAATAAACAATTTAGTAGAAGCAACAAGTTAGAACTGCGCTGACTTAAAATAATAACAAAATTATAGTTGTAGAGGATTAGTAATAGAACATTTAAGAACAACAACACAACACTCAAATCTAATAGTAATATTTAAAACAACAACAGCACCACTCAAGACTTTATCCTACTATAGTGGGGACAGCTATATGGATCATTTGTCTCCATTGTGCCCTATCTTTAGTCATAATCTCACTAATGCCCAAGTACATCATGTTTAATAGTAATATTTAAAAAAAACAGATAAATTTTAATGTAAGAAATGAGCACATGCAAATAAGAATCAATTTGCCAACATTCAGCTGATGAGAAGTGCCCTTACTGATTGCTAAACCTTCTCCCTTACCCAACTGAGAACCAGACAGTCCTGTGTTCTCCCTCCTTGCTTGAGAATCTTCCACAATCCCATCAATGGCTATGTCCGGAAACAAAGGCTCCATGCTCCACACTTGCTCCAGATAGTCCCGAACAAGATCCAATGTCTCCTCCAAATCGATATTTGCCACCAAACCCCGGATCTCCGGATCTTTAACCGCCTCCCAAAAGATATTCCTCACCTCATAAAGCTCCTCTGAGATCAAGGCAGCCGCCGGCGACTTCTCAATGTCGGAGAAACGCAGTACCCATATCCGATGGAAACAGTCAAGAAAAGCATTCACATTCTGACGAAGAGCGGTGGCCGTGCAAGACGAAGCAACAGCGCAGTAGGCGGACTTCATGGCCTGCGAAGGGCGGGATTTGCGAGTCTCTCGGTCGAGCTCCTCGATGATCTCGAAAATTTCTAGGGTTTTTTCAGAGACGGAGCGCAGTGCGAGGTCGGAGGCAAGACGACGAAAGAGAATGGCAGTTTTGAGTCTTGGTGAGATGGGATAGGAGAGTGGAAGGGCAAGGAAGGCTGCATTTACTACAAAATCAGGGATCGCCGGCTGCCGGAGAATGAACTCCAACGTTAAGGAGGCGGTGTTGTTATCCCAGGTCTGGATGTGGCTGACGTCCAAGCCGGTGACCCCGCCGGCGGTGTTGACGAAGGAGGCTGAGGGTTTTGAGTTTTGGGGTTCTGGCGCTGGAGCATTAGCCATTTCCCGTGCGTGGAAGAAAACCCCACGCTTGCTCTGCGAAGTGCAGTGGATGAAATTTTGTGGAAATTTAATTTGTTCCTTTAAGGTGGAAATGTGCGAAAAAAAAAAAAAAACCTCAATAATTTGGTAGCAATGCGGCATATACGGGTGCACGAGCACATCCAATTGTATACTTTCAAAATCAACAGCACGGATTTGAAGTGATCGTACGGTCACTTTTGGATACGGTCGTATTTTGACGGTAATGATGTGTCGTTGAAATCTGAGATCCTACGGTTAAATCTGCTCGCGCACCTCCGAAAATAGATACGTATACGTACCAAAAACAGATCCCAAAAAGAATGGGAGAATGAATGAACCGACCGCTGACCCGAAATCAAATAGATCAATTTGGGCCTATTTTGATTGATCAATATGGGTCAACCCATGAAAGTACGATAAATCTTTTTAGACACCATCTAAGCAAAGATGAGTCATAATTTTCACGCCTTTACTCATCACATAATATGGATCTCTTATGATCCGTAATGATAACCAAAAAATCACATGAATATCAGAGTTGTTGCGGGTCGCTTAACACTTTTACGGATTGGAGGAATCAGATTGTCTTAACTTGAGTGTGAGTCAAGCGCCCAAATAGTCAAAATGTAGAACTAGCAGCAGGTAGCAAGATTTTTATATTGAAAACTTGGGAAGGAAAATAAAATCGTGGGCTCAAACCCAGTTTTGAGAAAGTCTACTACCTGTAGTTGTGTGCAAGAGTTGGAGTTTTAGGAGAGTGATGGGTCGCCACTCTTTTACAAGTCTCTTTAGAAAAAAGTCAAGTCTTATGTTGCGCTCACTGGAGTAGTCACCGGAACAGAAAAATCACAAGTGGAGCACACGCGGAGCAGGAGGATGGACGAAAAGCTAAGTTTTTGACGAAAAATCTCAAAGCTTTGTCTTCTCCAATTTTCTTCAACTCGATAAATGAAGGTCTATGACTCGTTTTATAGTTTTTCAGGAGGCACAATTGTAATTATGTCATCCTAGAGATTGAACGGGCGAATAGGAACACGGGATCTTAGTCACCTGGATCACAAATTTCTAGAATATGACAACCTTGCCCCGGGGAGGTCGAGGCATCTTGGGCATGGACTCCGATGGCGGTGATGGTGGCAAACATGGCGTCAGACACAACACGGAGGATGCCTACGTGTGCGCGCTTTGGTGGGGGGGAGTGTGCATTGCCTACCACGCGTATGGCGCGAGAAGCTATGTGTGTGCATGTTGTCCTCTCTTGCAGGATCGCGTGCTCCAAAGGGGGTGTACGTGTGTGGGTGCTTGCAGTCGGGCTTGCGTTATGGTCTTCTGGCCGAGGCGAAACCCAACGTGTATGAGACAATCCATTTTGGCGAGCCGATCGGGATCGTGGGTCATGAATTTTAGCCTGTCCCTTGGATTTTAGGGGAACTCAATCAATTCCCCCCCCCCCCATTTCTGGAGGTCATTACTTGAAAAAAAAAAAGAGCCGGAAAACTTTTTGACTACCATACTCATTTATTTATTTGGCTTAATTTTCAGCGCAATTTTTGTGGGCGTGCTGCGGATATTTTCTGCATTGCGACTGATTTTTGAAACGAGATATGAAAATGTTTTTTGTGATCTTTGTCGTGATTTGATGTCTGCTTACAAAATATACTATATTTTTCTTACGATATTTTATTTCAGTCTTCAATTAAGTGTTATTGTGGATCGCTCCAGGCTCGGTAAACCGGATTTAATTGAACCGCCTTAGCGTGCAAATAATCACAGAAAAAGGGGAGTTGATAAGGTAAATTTTTTAACTTGAAAAACTCGTCAACTTGGTGAAAAACCGTATGGTCAGATTTGTGCCGACCAAACTTTCATTATTTTGTTGGTTGTTATACGAGACTTTTTAATGAACTCGAGGACGACAAGCCGCCTCTCGTTATAGTTGTTGGGAGAGAGAAAATAACTCGGAAGGTGACAGACCATCACTCACAGAGCTAAGTATTTCTTCGGGCGTTGTGAGGAGCGATGTGCTTGCCACGCTTTTGAGGTCCTCTGTTGGCGCTTGGAAGTGGGAGAAACTTGTTACGCTCGTTCTAGTGTCTAGGGCTTGGAAGCTCGAGTGGCGCTCTGCGCGCCTTATCCTCTGCGGCTTGTCTCATGTTGTGCTTAGAGCAGTCTGTAATGGTTGACTTGTTGTCTCCTGTTAGACTTGTTGTTGAGTCGGGGGTGCTGGAAACACTGAGTGTGTCGCTCACCTAAATGTAGTTTGAGTTGTACTTCGCGAGTTTGGACAACTGACACTGGGGAGGCTTGCAGTTTGCTCGGTCGCCACACAAATGACCAATGGTGGAAGGAAATTACTGGACTTCCTACGATCTTCAAAGTGCTTGATGAATCTTGCGGGCGGCTTCGGTAGTCAAGAAGGACTTTGACAGTCTTGACAGACTTTGGTCGTCAAGAAGGACTTCGGCGGTCTTGACAGACTTTGACCGTCAAGAAAGACTTCGGGGGTTTAGACGGACTTCGGCGGTCTAAACGGACTTCAGCGGTCTATACGGAGTTCGGCGGTCTATACGGAGTTCTGCGGTCTAGACGGACTTCGGCGGTGTAGACGGACTTCGGCGGTGTAGACGGACTTCGGCGGTGTAGATGGACTTCGGCGGTGTAGACGGACTTTGGCGGTGTAGACGGACTTCGGCGGTGTAGATGGACTTCGGTGGTGTAGACGGACTTCGGTGGTCTAGACGGACTTCTGCGGTCTTGATAGACTTTAGTTGTCAAGACGAACTTTAGCAGTCTAGAAGGACTTCTGCGATCACGACGGACTTTGGCTGTCAACATAGACTTTGGCGGTCTAGACGGACATTTGCGATCTTAACGGACCTTGACTGTCAAGATGGACTTCAGCGGTCTAGGCGAACTTCGACGGTCTAGACGGACTTCGGCGGTCTAAGTAGACTTATGCAGTCTAAACGGGCTTCGGTGGTCAAGACGAGGCTCGTCCAGGAGTGGTCTGGAGAGCGAAGCGCACAAAAGCACACTGGACGCATGTGAGAGAGTGTGCAAGGAAGAGTTGCGCGTAAGGAAGAGATGCGCACAAGAAAGAGATGCGCGCAAAGAAGCAACGCGTACGGAGGTGCGCTAAGAAGGATGTGTGTGGGAGCGCGTCAGGAGATGTGTGTAAGAGCGCACAAGGAAGTGGCGTGCACGGGGGTGCGCGACGGGAGGAGTAATGGAGGAGAGAGAAAGCTGTAAGAGAAAAGGAAGAGAGAGAAAATACGCTGGAAGATTTTCCAGGGCCAGAAGAGAGCTCAAATGAAGAAGGATCAGAGCCTATTTATAGATTCCAAGAAGGTCGATCCGATAATTTCCCGGGATAACTACCAGACGAACGAATAGAAATGCCAGAAACAGAGCATGTGAATTACCATTTTTACGAAAATGACGAGACCATCCCTGGACGGTTAAGGGGTCTGCCAGTGACAATTGGTGGTGAGCCCCCAGTGGCGGGAGGCCGACAGGGAATGAGGAAGCCAAGTGGGTGGGAAGCCGCTCGGAGATGGGGACCGGGCGGCATGGAGGTGGCTTTGGGGGTGTCGGCCGGCGAATAGTCGTTCGCTCACGGTTGCCTTGGGCATGTCGATTGTCGAGGGGTCGGTCGGGCTTAGTGATGGAGATGGTGGCGGCAGTTACACCGTTAAAGGGCCTTTTTGGATAACTGTACCCCATGCATGGGGTGCGGGTAGCACATATAAGGGGACCTATCAAGTGAATTTCCACTTCGGTGAGTTGGAGAATATCTCTATATTTAGTTCCAAGTTTATTATACCTTCCCATACGAGTCTCTTGAACTCTATAAATTCCTCCCACTATTCCATTATTCTCACTTAGTTTTCTGCAAGATTTTCGAGAGAGATGAAGCAATCTTTTCCAGCATGTCTCCAACGACGAACGAGGTGATCAAAAATCTTCTTGGCCGGATTGGGTGTGCGTGTGAGGTAAAGTTGAATGGAAGACGACACATGAGCGCAAGCGGGCTGCGGAGGGCATGTCAGTGCAATCGTGGGTGTCGCGCGGTCTACCTATATGCGGCGGCGTGCACGGACAGGGCGTGCGCTGCTGCCGCGCGGTCAACCTACACGTGACAGCGTGCACAGACGTGGATGTCGCGCCCAGGCACCCCGTGAGCGCAGTTTGTGTGCATGAGCATTGCACGCTCAGTCTCCACGCATGGATATTATGCGTGCCTATTGTTAATGTGGGTGCAGCGTATATCGAGGGTGCGAGCGTCATGTTGGAGTTACCATAGTGATCTAGAAGTGGTCAAACATGTAATCTCACTGCCAACGCGATATGAGCCTGCAGGGTCGCACATAAGAGCATGTGGAGAAGTTGAAAGATTGACTGTGTTTGTAAGGGTTACCAATCATCATACATCATGGGGGTCAGGCAAACGTTGCCAAGAAGATTCGTCGAGAATCGTCGAGTATGACTCGCCGACTCTCGACGAATTCGTCGAGAATCAAGGATGGAATCGTCGAGTATCACCAATCGTCGAGTATGACTCGCCGACTCTCGACGAATTCGTCGAGAATCGAATTATTGGATTCTCGCCGATTCTGTCTGCGGATTCTCGCCGATTCTGTCTGCGGATTCTCGCCGATTCTGTCTGCGGATTCTCGCCGATTCTGTCTGCGGATTCTCGCCGATTCTGTCTGCGGATTCTCGCCGATTCTGTCTGCGGATTTTCGCCGATTCTGTCTGCGGATTCTCGCCGATTCTGGAACCCTATGTTGTGTGGTCTGCAGATAGCGATTCTTTTAGGTCTGTTTATACCTGTGGTATAAATTGGGACTTAGGGTTTTTTGGATTGGCGTGCGTGAGTTCTCCAGCGGCCGATTCTAACCCGACGGAAGCGTTCCGCCGTTGCCGATCCGCCGAATCCCGAAACCCCGCCGACGGAAGTGTTCCGCCGCCTTGTTCGTTCCGCCGACCTCTTCTCCGGCGACAGTCGCCGGTATTGTTATTCCTGGTGCGGACCTAGCAGTCCGTGGAAGTGCAAGGTGCAATTGATCTCCTTCCCGATCCTTCGTGCGACGAGGCTCGGTGTTCTCCTGCTCGTGTGGATTTCTGCAAAGATGTAGACGTTATTCTACGTAGAACTCGCCACCGACAAGGACTCATATCTTGGAGCATCTCTGTTGAGTTTTGACTCAACACCGGAAAGGTAATTTTGACCTAGTTATTTCTTAACTTCTTGATTCAATATTCATGGCCCGGTCTCAAATCTCTTTTGGGTTGTTCTTGATTTTATTACTTCCGCTGCGTGCACAAGTGTTGTGCCACCCTCCTAGAAAACCCAACACGCCATACCCGCTTGTTGTACACTTGTACGTGTCGACGCCTTGAGTGAGGGTTTCTTTCGAGCCTGGGGGCGGTCCCATGGGCGCGACGTACTTGCTTTGATTTTTGTCCTCTGTAGCTTTTTTTGTAGTAGCCCATTTTCATTGTTCTTCGGGTCCCAAAGCGAGCTACTAAGTCGAGGCCTATACAGTTGCATTTGACCCTAAATAACGTGCACTTTTTATTGTAACGATCATTTTTCAGTTACATGGTAATTACCATGTTCAATTACCGGGCTGCAACACAAAAACCGTAAAGCCTTTCCGCGTTTGTTTCTCGGCAACGACGCATTGTTGAGGTCAGGTCTCGAACCTGCATCCTCCTTGATAAAGAGTCTTCAAACCACTTTTTATCACCAATTGAGCTGCAGGGTCGCTTGTTAAGCTTAGCAAAAGCTTAAACCAAGGTCACTGAGTGATTAGGAGAAACAAAACAAAGGGGGAGGTCGGAAAAGAGGAAGGGAATTCCTAGGGTTGAGGTTTGGGTGTTGTCGTCGCTTCTTGTCATGGTTTGCTACAAGTGGGCTTTTTGAACCTCAAATCATCGTGTGGAGGTCGTATCCGTGTAGGGGCAGCCGTCACGATTTTCACCATTAATTTTCGTGCAAGTTCCTATGTCTCGGCGACGCGCTTCAAGGGTAATGACTTTTTTTCCCGGTCTTAGGACCGTTATTTTTTGTGCTTTGTGCATGCGTTTATTTTTCGTGCATTGAGAGTCCCCTCACGTCATTTTGGTTGAGAACGGGGACTCTTACAGGACGTGACCCGGCGTACGTTTGTGTGAGTTGCACGTAGAGTCCATCTCCCGCTACGCGGTGGAGAGCGGGGTCTCCGCCAGGGCGTGAGATTGCGACCCCGACGTAGTTTTTCTGTTTTGATTGCATAGGAGGGCCACCCATTACTAATTAGCGGCAGTGTGTGTTTCCCCTCAGCTCAATGTGAGCCTTCAGGTCGATTGAGTCTGTCCCTGAAATGAATGTGCATTAGAGATCTTACGCGCGAGTCTGGATTTAGGCATGCTGTGCGAAGTCTACCCGTGGCAATATGCCTGAATCAGTGATGTTTTTGCATTGTGCATTGCGATTAGCCTTAGGTGTGCAAACAGGAATGCCCTGTGCCTTTCGTCATAGTGGTTGCAGGAATTCACGGGCTTTATTTGTAAATGTCCCGTCCTAGATGGGCCTATGTTGGGCCTGGTAAAACGACTACCTTGCGGGTTTTGTAGTCGGGCGGATTTTTCCCGCCCTAGTGTAGATTGCACCTTCCCAGACTAGTCCTCTGCCACTCCCAAAGAGGGCAGTTGTAGGTTGTTTCTTCTGACCAACCCTCTATCGTGTCAAAAAGGTAGTTGTGGGTCGTATATCTTCTGACAAGTCACCTGCCGCATCAAAATGGCAGTTGTAGGTCGTATATCTCCTGACCAGTCCTCTGTCGTTTCAAAAGGACAGTTGTAGGTTTCTCTTTTCAAATCGGTCATTTGCCCCTTGTAGGCAGTTGTATGTATTGTCCATCTTGTTGCTACAAGTGACGACGAGTGACGAGTTCATATCTAAAGTTACAATTGTGTTGTTATACTTAAGCTTCGTTTGTTTCGGCGTTTTCGCCGGGCGTTTGGAGCAAACGCCGTCGGACGGCGGGTAAACAAACGGGACGCCGACGGCGTTTGCTCCGTTTGCACCCGCCGCAAGAAGAAAAAACCCTTCAAACGCCGTTTTTCCAACCCCTCCTCCCCCCTCCGGTTCCAACCCTCCATTTCGACCCGTCGGGAGCAAACGCCACCGCCGTACCAAATGAAGCCTTAGCATCAAAGCTTAGATCGTGTAATTCTGGTGTGTCCATGACTCGTGCGGAGTGGTTTGAAAGGTGACGCTTAGCATGTCCCTTGGTTTATTGTCCCTTGTTCTTTAGTTACATATTATTTTTTGTTTTTGTGCGTACTTGCAGGAGAGAGACATACTCGCCCCGGAGTCCGCTTGGATGGCCGGGGGAGGGGTTGTTACGTTGTGTTGGTCAGCCCCATGCTGACCTTCGTTGCACCGCCCGTTTGTTCTTGATTTCAGGTGTCGTAGCTCGTAGCGATGTGTAGTGGGTCGGAGCCCATGAGTTGCTGAGGAGCTGGAATTTGTTTTCTCCCTTTTTGATTTTTTTAGCCTTACATCTGTTTTATTTTGAAATCCTTGTAAAGCCTTAAGGTCGTGACTTTTTTAGTACTTTTTTCCTACTAGTTGTGGACATTCAGAACCCTTTTGTTTGAGCTTTCTCTAAAGTTTCCAATGTACCCTTTTTGTGTAAAATTTATGAAGTAGTTGGTTAACTTTTCTATTATCAATTAATAAAATTTAGGTTTGTGAATGTTATATGTTGTGGGGTCCCGGACGGACTCATGTTATATTATATTTGCAGGCTAGAGATGTTACAATTGGTATCAGAGCAACTCAATTGTCGATGAAGAGTGGTTTGAAGACTTTTTATTAAGGAGGTTGCAGGTTCAAGACCTAGCCTCAACAATGCATTGTTGTTGAGAATCAGGCGTGGAGATGCTTTGGGGTGCTCGGGCTGTAAATCGGTAACTGAACATGGTCGTTGTCTTGTAACTGAAAATGATCATTACACCGGTCGTCATGCGGTGTAAGCATTTTTGCCTTCCTGCGAGCTTAGATGTGTGGATTCTACTCCCGAATGAGCGTGCCAAGATTTCCCCAACGAGCTATATTATGATCGCAGAGAGATGCCTCAAAGTGGGCATAGACGGATATGAATCGGTAAGAGGTCGAGATGTCGCGCTCGAGGGATGAGATGCCCAAGCTTATTTCCCTAAACCCTAACTATTAATGGGGTCAAAGTGGCTACGAATGTAGAGTTCAAGGAGCCCCTTGCCTTTTTCAAGGAGTGTTCTCAGGTCTTAGAGGAGGCTCGATCCCAGATCATGACTATCAAGATGGACCAACTCCCGGAGATCGAGTGCGAGGTCATGTTCCTAAGGGGCTTAGACAAGTGTATTCACCTAGTGCAGAGGAGGCCAGAATGCAGTGTTGCGGACTTTGATATGGAGGAGTGACCTTGGTAGCTGGCTGTCCTTGTGTTGTTGTTTTCTCATATTTTGCTTTGTCAATTGTTTATTGTTTTGTATTTGACGCAACATGTGTTGTGTAGAACTGTAGTATGATGGGACTTGCTTTTATATGTAGTATTTATTGTTTGTTTTTCAGATATAAATATGCTCTTTTCTACTAGTCTTTTGTGTTATATCCATTTTTGATGCATTTCAAGCATTCTGAAACCCCCATCTACTCGTCGGGGGGATTGCGGGGCATGTGCTTGCTACTCGTCTCTGCGGGCTTCGCCCACAACCAAGCGGGCATTCCGGCGGGCTTCGCCCGGCCCCCGGCGGGCTTCGCCCACCCGTTCTCGATGCGTCGATGCGGGATTCGCCCACAACCAAGCGGGCTTCGCCCGCTTGGCATTGAAGCGGGCTTCGCCCGTTCGCTCGTTCTCGATACGCCTGCCCCCGCGAAGCCCGCCCTAAACAATTATTTAAAAGTATTTAAATTTTATTAAATACATTATAAAATAAAAAACTAATTTTTATAATTTATTTAATTATAATTTAATAATCATTTATTTATATTTTACTAAATACAATATAAAATAAAAAAAAACGATTTTTATAATTTATTTAATTATAATTTAATAATCATTTATTTAATAAAAAATCAAATAAAAAAATGAAAAACAAAATAATAAAAAAAATCCCCCCTTCCGCCTCCGTCTCCTGCCCGCCGATGCCGCTGGCGGCAGAGCCGTCGGCGGCCTGCCCGACGCCCACCACTCGCCCCAAGGTGGGTCCGCCCCTAGATATACAACCTTATATATGTATAGTTGTGTTATGTATAGGCTTATATAACCTATAAAAACCTACATTGTCTATTTTTATAACTATATAGAGGCTTCTATAGTTTATTATTATTTTTGCATAGACTATATTCTCCTAGACTATATAAAAGAAACATATACATAGCCTAGGAGTATACACATATAGCATGTTCATATAGTCTTTATAAGCTATAGCCTATATAGGCTTATATAGAAGAAGTCTACGTAGAAGCTATATATTCTTCTTCTATAAAAGTCTAATATATGGGAAGTCTAAGAATATAGCGTTCTTCATCTTCTATATTGTCTTCTTCAATGTAGGTTTCCTTTGGTAAAACACGCAAGACATTAGGGACAAAACTCCTTGTGATGTATAACATTACTAGTAGTGATGTGGACACTAAGGATTTAATATTTATAAAATACTTATGCTAGTGTTTGGTACTATGCTATGAGTATCTATATTTTGTTGTTTATCCTTACGTAACATATAGCTTGCACGCTCAATATGGCGCGTGGTACCGACCGGACCTGCTATTATATTGTTTGTTACACGCTGTGTGTTACACTCTAACTATTATAACATCTACCTCCAGTACTAACACCAAATAACACGCTAAATATTTTAGCATCTACATCAGACACTAACACTGTGCAGTGTGCTAACAATTAAAATAACTACTTCAGCTATCTCCGGCACCAACACTGGATAGCGCGTTTACTGCTATAGAGGTGGGTAGCATGCACGCTAACTATAATTGCAGCTACCTTCGGTATAACACAAAATATTGATCTAATTATTATGGCAGCTTACTCCGGTACCAACATTGGATAGCGCGCTAACTATTACATCAGCTACCTCAAGTACCAACATCAAATAGCACACTAACTATTACAACAACTATATCAGCTACCAGCATCTGGTAGCACGCTAACTATTATAACAACTACCCTTGGCTCCAACATTGGGTAGTACACTAACAATAACAACAATTTCAACAACTACCTCTGATACAAACACCAGGGGGGCACGCTAACTAATATAACAATGACCTTTGGTACTAACACCAAGTAGCACATTATTTATTACAACAACTACCTACAGTACCGACACCATGTATCGTGTTACCTATTATAACTGTAAGTGTATATTCGGACTAATAACGGGTTTGGGGGCTTTGCGGATCTTAACCCTAGGTTTTACTATAATTCCTAGCTGGGGGCAACGGGGAGTAGATTCCACTTAGATCTTCCTCCGTATGTTTCGAGCACCCGCTTACATTCTCGAAACAGTTCGCTCCCTTCGCTGGTGCTCGTCTCCCGTGCGTGGATCTAGGGCCAGCCGCCGCTCGCTGCAGGCCGATCGTGGATCTGTCTAGCCCAGCCCTTCCCGTCGCCGGTCGCCTGTTTGGGGCAAGCTTCCGCCCTCGTTTTCGCGGATCGCTTCTTCCAGGTCGTCGGGGTTTTTTCGCTCGCGAAGTTAGGACCTGCCGATCCTTCCTCTCCTCGCCGCTCGCTTCTTCCAGGTCGTTGCCGCTAGATAGAGGAGCTCCGTCGGTCTGGGGCAACGTTTCTTTCTCGCCGATCAAGAGGTGGGGGAGATCGGCCGCCGTCGCCGTTTGCGTCAAGCCCTAGTTTTTCCGCTCCCGAAGGATTCGGTCGACGTTCGACGATTTTCTTCCGGTCGACGATCGTCGAGCCTCCAGTTCGAAGCCTTCGGTCGACGTTTTCCCGATCGACGTTCGACGTTTTCTTCCCGGTCGACGTTCGACGTTCTCTTCCGGTCGACGATCGTCGATCCTCCCGTTCGACGATTTCTCTGGTCGACGCTTTCCTGGAAGCTGATCCAAGCCTCTATTCCTGTGCTCGGGCTTGCAGCAAGAGACGCAATGAGAAATTCTTCCTTGTCCTCTCCGGTTCCCATGAATAAGTTGGAAAAGTTCACGGCCTCCGAGTTCAACGATTGGAAGTTGAACACGCAATTTGGGATGAAATACCTGAATGTCTTCTACACCATCAAGACTGCTCATGCTGACGTTGCTGGGACTGCAGATGAGGCACAGTGGGTTGAAGATGAGGATTTCTGCAGGAACTACGTACCTGCTGAATTGTCTCTCTTCCAGTCTGGCCAAGAACTACATCAAGATGCAGTCTGCGAAGGAGATCTGGGAAGCCCTAGAGGAGCACTTCAGACAGGAGGAGGACCTCTCCAAAGCTCATCTAGTGGACAAGTTCCACTCCTTCAGCTTCGACGAGGAGAAAGCCATTCTCCCTCAGGTATCCGATTTTGAAAATTTGGTTGATTCTCTGCATAGTGAGTCCATTAGCCTGCCCGAAAGTTTTGTTGTCGGCACAATTGTGTATAAGCTGCCCTCCTCGTGGTACAATTTCAAAACGGAAATGTACCGCAAGAAGATGCAAGTTGGTCTGAACGACCTCAAGCGCTTCATTCGCATTGAGGACGAGAACCGGACGAAGCACGCTTTGGAAGCTGTTGGCAAGCAGAAGGCTGCTGCCAACATGATTACAAGCTCCAAGCGCGCTCCTCCCTCTCACAAGACCAAACCGCCTCGCAGTAGCCCTCAGGTTGCAGGACCGAGTAGACCCTCTAAAAAGTTTAAGGGTAAATGCTTTAACTGCAACAAGTGGAGACACTGTGCATCTGACTGCAAGCTACCGAGGAAAGAAAGAACTAGAACACCGCAAGAAGGCAACCAGGCTCATCTGGTTAGCCACGCTGAGCCATCCGACTTTGTTGCCATGGTCGGACACGCACAGGCCCGCACGGAGTGGTTCCTAGATTCTGGGGCAACGTGCCACGTTTGCAACAACGCTAATCTTCTGACAGAGCTGAAGGATGCGAAGGAATCAGTAACTGTTGCAGATGGTGGCACAGCTGACGTACTGAAGGTGGGAAACGCAACTCTGATGCTCTCCTCAGGTAAGTCTTTAATTTTAAAGAACGTCAAATCTATTCCTTTCTTATCTGCTAACTTAGTGTCTATTAGTTTACTGTGTGATGCTGGTATGTCTATTAACTTCTGTGGCGGTAGAGTGACTCTGTCAGTCAACTCACATTACTTTGAATGTGCTTACGTCCAGAATAGGATGTACCGTTTGAGTCTAGCAAATGAGGTAGTGCAACAAGTTCAATTGAACTTAGTTAGCCCTAGGACTCTACATGAGAGACTAGGACACGTAAACTATAGGAAAATGTTCCAAGTAGCTAGAACTCATAAGATCACACTAGACACTAAGTCTTCTCTTGGTAAATGTGAAGTGTGTGCTCAGACTAAGATCACTAGGAAACCTTTTGGCACGGTTACTAGGAGCACAACACCTCTTGAGCTTATACATTCCGATATTTGTGACTTTAAGAGTTTTGTCACACGAGGTGGGAGGAAGTATATGATCACGTTCATAGATGACTGCACGAGATTTTGTCATATTTCGTTGCTTAAAACTAAAGATGAAGCGTTTGAAAAGTTTTGTCTTTTCAAAACCAGGGTAGAAAACCAGTTAAGCATGAAAATTAAGAGGTTTAGAAGTGATAGAGGAGGAGAATATATGTCCAGTGAGTTCAGATGCTTCCTTGCTTCACAGGGCATCATAGCAGAAACCACTGCTCCTTACTCCCCCCAATCTAACGGCATAGCCGAGCGTAAGAATAGAACGTTAACAGAGATGTTAAACTCTATGCTGCTCAATGCAGGCATGCCTTCCGCTTATTGGGGAGAAGCAGTCTTGACTGCGAATCACATTCTGAACAAAGTTCCCCATGCTAAGTTAGAGGTTACACCCTACGAGCTTTGGTTTAAGCGACCGCCGTCTTTAACTAGACTTAAGACCTGGGGCTGTATAGCCTATGTCAGGGTTCCTGACCCTAGACGGTCTAAGGTTGGACCTAGGACCAATACATGTGTCTACTTAGGTTGTGCTGAAGATAGTGCTGCTGATAGATTCTTAGACCTGTCTAATAATATAATTATTGAATCTAGGGATGCTGTGTTCTTTGAGGATAAATTCCTCAAAGATAAGAACTTAACTATCCCAGGTATGCAAGCAACTATTACTGAGGACGATCCTGAATCAGTACCGAGCACCTCCTATTCCGTTCCGGTAGACAACTCTGGCCTAGAGTCTAGAAGGACTTCAGTGAGAGAGCGAACCCCTAGAACCTTCGGTAGTGATTTTGTCACTTACCACGTCGAGGCCGATCCATCTAATTTTAAGGAAGCGATGAGATCAAGGGATTCCCTACTCTGGAAAGAAGCAATTGAGGATGAGATGAACTCTCTCCTTCAGAACGACACCTGGATGTTAGTTGATAAGCCAATATGGGCTAAAACTGTCGGGTGCAAGTGGGTTCTGAAAAAGAAGTTAAATCCCGATGGTAGCGTAGCTAAGTATAAAGCACGCCTGGTGGCTAAAGGTTTCACACAAGTAAGCGAAGTAGACTATTTTGACGTATACTCACCCGTGTGTCACTTAGCAACCATTAGGGTTCTTCTTGCTATTTCGGCCATTGAGAACTTTATTGTTCATCAAATGGATGTTAAGACTGCGTTCTTGAACGGAGATCTGACCGAAGAGATCTACATGAGTCAACCTGAAGGTTTCATTGTAGACGGTCACGCAAACAAGGTCTGTAAGCTTTTAAAGTCGCTATACGGATTGAAGCAAGCGCCGAAATTATGGCATGAGAAGTTTGACTATACTGTAAAGAACATGGGATTCATGTCGAGTCTCTCGGATAAATGTCTTTACATACGTCATAGATCAGACCACGTCGCCATAATATGCTTGTATGTGGATGATATGCTTATTCTTGGATCTGATCAATCCGCAGTGGATGACGTAAAGTCAGGTCTAATTAAAGAATTTAGCGTGACGGACCTCGGTATAGCTGACACTATACTAGGTATGCAAGTGAGCTTTGGGAAACATGGCATTTCCCTAAGTCAAAGCCACTACATCCAGTCCTTGTTGGACACGTGGGGATACAGTGAACGTAACGCGGCTGAGACACCATACGACTATTCTAACCGCTTAAAGCCCAATGATGGAGCTGCGGTTCGACAGTTAGATTATTCTAAACTGCTTGGTAGCCTCATGTACGTTATGGTCTGTACGAGACCTGACATAGCCTTCACGGTCGGCATGTTAAGTAGGTTCACTAGCAATCCTGGCCAAGACCATTGGGATGCCCTCGATAGGCTGATGCGTTACTTAAAGCACACCCGAAAGTATGCTTTATGTTATAGTGGTCATCCTCCCGTTCTGGAAGGATATTCTGATGCATCATGGTGCTCAGAACTAAACGACAGCAAGTCCACTAGTGGTTTCCTCTTTACACTAGGAGGAGCAGATGTAGCCTGGAAGTCCAAGAGACAGTCGTGCATTGCACTCTCATCCATGGAATCCGAACTCTATGCTCTAGCTTCGGCTGGTGAAGAAGCGGAGTGGTTAAGAGATTTGGTGATGGACATTCCACTGTCGGGCCTGAAACTGAGTTCTGTTGCAGTTTACTGCGATAATCAGGCTACTAAAACGGTTGCCACGAACACTTTGTTCAATGGCAAAAGAAGGCAACTCAGGATGAAACAGGCCTGGTTGACCTCTCTCACAAGCCAAGGGATTGTGACCCTGGTAGATGTGCGAACGAAAGATAATGTTGCAGACGCCCTTACTAAAGGATTAAATAGAGCTCTCACAATCAAAACATCGGGGGAAATGAGATTAAAGTTCATAGAAATATGAAACTTTCCTCCAACGTTTATGTTTTGATATGCACGAGCCTATAGCTGCCAACATTCAAGCATTTAATAAGTGACAGACTGAAAACCCCAAATAGTTTCTTGATGCCAACCCAAGATGGTTGGATGCGAGTTATTCCACATTTGATAACCTAACGTCCTCTCATTGTAAGTTGATTCAAGAGCTATTCAACTGGGAATTGAAAGTCGTTGTATATGTTAATCTAAACATCATTGGTCACAGCACATTATTCCACATTTGATAATGTTGCACGTGATGTGTGCCCACATGTGTTGGTGAGGCACATAGTGATCAGTAATGAGTAAGGTAACGTGACTAGTCCTAGTTAGACTAGATGAGATGCTGACAGAGTTACTTCACCGTTGCTAGAAGTGCTAAGCTCATTTAGTAAGAGCTAGTTTACTTTAAATGTTACTGCATATGTTTATGAATTCATTGAGTCTGACTCATGAAATTCCTTGCAGGCTACGATGGAGATTTTGGAGGAGCTGTAGACCTGGACATGGATGACGATGATCTACTAGATGAGTAGAATCATCAAACGTTTGATTCATGTTCTTGTTTTGTTTTGTAATAATTCAGACTATGTTTGGGATAACATCTGTGTGGTGGTTTGCCGTATAGGCAAAACCTTATTTTTGATTTATTAGTATGATCTGTCCTGTTTTGGTTTGCTTAGTTTAGATTATTATTATGTCTACGCTCCAGCACCCCGAAACGTCACCGTTATTTGTCACGAATATAGGAGGAGATTGTAAGTGTATATTCGGACTAATAACGGGTTTGGGGGCTTTGCGGATCTTAACCCTAGGTTTTACTATAATTCCTAGCTGGGGGCAACGGGGAGTAGATTCCACTTAGATCTTCCTCCGTATGTTTCGAGCACCCGCTTACAATAACAGCTACCACCAATATTAGCACCGGGTAGCGAGGTAACCATTACAATAACTACCTTCGACACTAGCAATAGGTAGTGCACTAACTATTACAACAACTACATCAGCTACCTCTAGTACTAACACCGGGTAGCACATTATATTCTACATCGGCTATCTCTAGTACTAACGCCGGATAGTGTGCTAACTATTCCAGCAGCTACCTTCGATACTAACACCAGATAGTGTGCTAACTATTCCAGCAGCTACCTACGATACTAACACCATGTAACATGTTAATATTACAACAACTACTTTTGGTACCATCATTGGGTATTGTGCTAACTATTACAACTGCTACCTCTAGTATTAACATCGGTATCATGCCAATAATTATAATAACCATAATAACTACCTTCGATACCAACATTGGGTAGTGCTCTAACTGCTACAACAACTACCTCCGTTAACAATACACGGTAGCACACTAACTATTATACCAACTACCTCTGGTGCTAACACTAGGTAGCACGCTAATGATTACAACATCTACCTTTGGTACCAACAATGTTGCAGATGTCGGATGCCGGGTTCACGTCAGTTTGAGTTTGAAATATCGGATATCGGATTACGGGGGATATATCAGGGATATCTTACAATGTCATATTTTAATATTTAAATAAATGTATTCATGTATACACACATTTAAACCAGCCTATGCCGACCCCAAACCCGGATGAAAAATGACGAGGGTTGTGTTAGGTAAACGACCATCGTAAAATTTAGTTACCCTTACGAATCCCCACTATAGTGGGATAAAGGCTTGAGTACTCTCACATATATATTAGCCGCGAGATATCGCCCGATATATCATATAAAGCTGATATATCTGGGCATATTTTCAAAATCAATAGTTTTGCTTAACATATCGTTATCGATATGTTTTCTACCCAAAACCTTTATGTTGGACGACATGTCGGGCATGCATGCCAACCGACATCCACAACACTGGGAACCAGCACCGGGTAATGCGCTAACAATTACAACAGCTACCTTCGGTGCCAACACCAGAAAGGACGCTAACTATTATAATATCTACCTCTGTACTAGCATTACATAGTGCACTAACTATTACAACAACTAACTCCGACACTAACACCGAGTAGTGCACTAACAATTACAATAACTACAACATATACCTTCGGTAGCAACTAGCGTGCTACCTATTGCAATAATTACCACAAGTACCAACCCCAAGTAGCGCACTAACTATTACAACAACTATCTCATATACCATCATCAGGTCGCGCGCTAACAAATAATAGTAACTACTTGTGAGAAGCACACCGACAAGTACAAATATTGTCTTTGGCGCGTGCACAAGCAACATGCTCGCAATTAGAGCGACAACCTTTCAGCATGATCATGAGAGAAACTCTACATCACATTCACGTGCACATAGCTCAACCACTCGTTCATGTGCGTATACAGCTCAACCTGTTCACGCAAACCCAAGTCTTTAATATGTGCTCCCACACTCAACTCAAATAGGAGCGCCGCTCTCTAAGCAAATCTCACACCACTCTTCAAAGGACTCATGAGTCCTTCGATCAAAGCCATGCATACAGGGCCAAAATGTTCAATAACAACACACGTTTGCATCCGAACATGCGAGCACGACTTGTTCCCCCACACCAGAGCACAAATAACAGCTCATGATACATTTTAACGCATAATCCGTGCCAAGGCAAACATTCACACCCCGTACATGCTCTTCTAGTCGCTAGCATTCGCTCGGCCCATAGGCCCCACACAAAATCACATGTATTTTTGTGCCTGCATTAATGCATTATTTGCGTAAGTCCGCACACACACATTCAAGCGTGCACACATCTGCAGCAGTGCATTTCAAGACACGCCTTTGACACTTGCGCCCTTACACCCACGAGCGCGCGGAAAAATGAGCAAGCACAACTAGCTCGTGCACTCCAATCATATATTTCCCTGACAAAACATGCATCTCTCCAACACTTAAGCAACAATGAGCAATGTAGCTGCATCACATGAGCAAGCACACAAAAAGTCATGTCAAAACTCCCATAAAAAAGATTTGGTGATGTGAAATTTCCATGCTCTTCCTTTCCAAATGCGACTATGCACATGAGATACAATAGAAGCTTAAACATGTGCAGATTGCTCGCGAGATACAATATGCGTGAGATACAAATTTGCTTATGTGGCAGACAAATAACTCGCGTGGCATGCTGCGATTGGTCCCGGACGCCGTCCGAGACGGAAAAATTTCGCCTGTAAATTAGGAGTAATTTTTAGGTCAGAAGTCCTGATCATGAGCATGTTCCTGCACCAATGAGGAGCCTGCAAAGAAGGTGGGGCCCACACAATTGTGGCTTGTGATATACACTTTTGCTCGGGGCCCTCATTATTTCAGGCTCCTCATTGATTGTCCTGATCATGCTCATGATCAGGACTCCTGACCTAAATTTTTTCCGTAAATTAGGGGCATTTGATATAGTTCCCTATAATCCAACCAAACTTGAGCCACAACCTAGGCTGACTTTCCAATACAATTCCAACATGCTTAAAAACCAGGAATTGTGAGTCCGTTTGATATTTCTGCCTGCCGGTTTGCTTAAAAACCAGGAAATCGAACCCTAAACAGTCCTACTCGCCGGCGGCCGCAAAATATCAATCAAAAGGAAGCCTTTAACTATCTAATTACTCGCCGGAGGCCAGAATCCTATTCGTTGTCTTTAGCCCATCCCGTCATCCTCCGTCGTATATCAAGCAAAACAAAGCCCGAGCAAAAAAGAGGCGGCGGCGGACATGAACGGTCCCAGTCGTGATAACAGCGTAGAAGAAGACGATTACGATTCCGGCGACGAAGAGTTCTTCTTGGACGAGGATGATGTTATCCGAGAGATAGCCATCGACGAAGAAGGTTCCATCTTTCTTACCATTTCACTTGTATTTGGGGTTTAGGGTTTAGGGTTTAGGGTTTAGGGTAGACAGTGACGAAACTAGGATTTTGAAGTCGCACGGACACAATCTAAGTACTGTCAATTTAGGGGGTTTGGGGGCAGCGCACGCTGAGCGGGGGTTCGGGGGCAGCGCACCCAATATATATATATTTTTTTTGCAAAGATATTTTTGTAAGGAAAATATTGAACACAATATTTCAATCAATATGCACATCACAAACATCACTGATCCGGGCTTACCTCCACGGGTAGGCTTCACACAGCATGCCTAAATCCAGACTCGCATGCCGGATTACTAATGCAAAAAATATGCCGAGGACGGACACAATCGACCCGGAGGTTCGCAATGAATCGAGGGAGACACACACCGCGTCCAATTGAAGGCGGGTGGCCCTCCTAAGCAAACTAAAACAGAAAACCGGGGAACACGAATAATTACCAATGATGTGTTCCAGCAACACAAGACGATTGGAGCTCCAAATCAACCCTTCACGATGGATTCCAGCAACACAATGGTGTGTACCTAACATTAAAATGCTCGAAGATTAGCATGGATGAAATCAGTCCAGAAATTCTGAAATCTCCTGATTTTTGTCCAGAAATCTCCAAATTTCTGTACTGAAAAATCATGGATGATTTCTGGACTGATTTAAGTCCAGAAATCTGGATTTCTGGACTGAAATCAGTTTAGAAATCCAGATTTCTGGACGGATTTCAGTCCAGAAATCTGGAGATTTCTGGACGGATTTCGACTGATTTCAGTCCAGAAATCTCCAGATTTCTGGATTGATTTCAGTCCAAAAATGAATGGTTTTAAGCGGTTTTAAGCATGAAAGAAGGAAGAAGAAGAAGAAGTTACCAGCAACCGAGCAGCGATCTGCACGGGAGCAGCCGAGCGGGAGCAGCAGTCGTTGACGCCTGGCGGGCTAGGGCACGGGAGCAGCAGGAGCAGCCGAGCGGCGATCTGCAGCGGTGTGAATGTGCGATCGTCACCTAGCGGGCTAGGGCACGGGAGCAGCGACGGGCTAGGGCACGGGAGCAGCAGGCTTAGCGACGGGATTTCTTCTCCCCCGGTGAAAATCGCGGAAAAAACCGGTCGGGCACGTGCTCTACCGTGCCCAGGGGTAGTTCCGCCCATGAGGATAGATGAAGGCATGTCATTTTTCTTATTCGTTATCCAAGTTCTGTACAAAAATGAACAAAAATTATTCTTCTTTCATGTATAGAATTTACCATTTCACTTGTATTCTTCCTTTTTTAATCGTTCTGTTTCTTCTTTCATGTACAGAACTTCCAGACCGGGAGGATGAAGAGATAGATTTGGTGGTCGATTACGGTAGTTCTTCAAGCTCCAAGTTGACTTTTTTTTGTAGTATATGCAAATTGTTAGTCAATATATTTGTTTTACTTAAATATCATGAAGCTATTATACAAAAAAGGGGCATAGATGAGGGCATGTCATTCGAGTTAAAACTAGGTTAATTAATTTCCGAAGCGCCTCTAAAATAATGTCATTGACACTGGATTTTTGACATTTTCACCCCCGAAATACGAGATTTTGGCATTTGAACCCTGAAAGTTTAAATTTGGCACTTTGCGCCCCCAAAATACAGTATCTTTAGCACATTTCACCCCAGGCCAAAATTTCAGGGGTATTTTTGCCCCTCTCACCATCCTTCGACCACAATTCGCTACTCGGTGTTGCCGGAAACATGGAGCTGTTTGCCGACAGAACAATGCTCCTCGGTGTGGATGACATATACATATTCAAGGCAATCTGCCTCAAGCTTTTCGTCATGGAACAGCTCCACACCTCGCACTCGAAATGGCGAGGCAAAGCCGTCCTCGTTCAGATTATGAATCCCGCACAAGACAACGACAACGATGTGAAGGAGGTGCAGGCCTGTGATGAAGCTTGTCGCAAAACCGTCATCGGTCAGATTTTAGGTGCTGCTCGAACAAAAATACCCCTATAATTCTTGCTTGCGTGCAAAATGCCAAAGATAATGTATTTCGGGGATGCAAAGTACAAAATTTAAATATTTAGGGTGCAAAATGCTAAAACCCCTTATTTTAGGGGTGCAAAAGTGCCTAAAACCCCATTGACACTCATAGATATTGTAGAATTGACCAACTATAGCATATAGGTCCATGCTAGAAAGTATAGAAAACAATTACATCTAATTGGCACACTAAGTAGTAGCCTTACTAACTACTACATAAACTCCAGACAATATGTTGTTAGCTATAATATCACATTTTATGCACAAATTAATTAATCATTATTTAATTAAGTTTAAGTATTCCCTTTTATCAAAAAAGTACTACGAAGACATGTGCTCATCAATTTGCTACTAGTTGTTAAATATGGCACTCAACGTACTACCATAGAAACACTATTCAATTAGCTACTAGTTATTAAACATGGTACTCATGCACCACCAAAGCAACACTATAAAGCACAACAAGTATTTTTTAATTAAGATTACATAATGTCATCATGTGAAAGATACCCTTATAATTGCTGGAGAATATTTATTAGTTGTATTGTCGCTTCCCTCAAGACAAGGTTAAAAGTGTGACCATCCTATATTGAATGCAAAATTTTCTCATTGTTGTGACAAATGCTGTATTCATTATTCCCACTTTGACAAATATTTTGGTTTTCTTTTCCTATTGTAGATGATGATGATGATAATGTTGATGATTCTTTTTATGTGTTTGATAGACATACAGGTAAGTCGGCCCTCTTATCAATAATATTGAGAAAACATGATATTTTACTTCAAATGTCAAATCAATATTTTCAATTTTCATGAATTTTTCGCAGTCAACCATCTGAGAGCATATACTAATAAATTTTCTCGACCATGACCCCTTTTTACTAACTGCACTTTAAATGATAACATGATTTAGAACATAAAAGCTTTATTGACCATTTAAGCCCAACAATTACGATGAAGATTATGCTCGTGAAGCATGAACATGTCTTTAACAAGGTTCAATATCGACCTGATTTTTTGCGGAGTCCGATGTGTTGAGAAACAATGTTGTATATATAAAAATATGCCATAAAATAAAAATTCATTTACAAATCCACCACTATAATGGCTGAATAAAAGTGACATCATTATCCTTTTCATTTAAAAGTATTACAAAGAAAGCTATTTGAAAGAAACAAATGTCATTCTTTTTGGCTAAAAAGATAACCCAAATATACAATATTAGTAATCGACAACTAAGGATTTAAGCTCATATCGTGCCAAAATAGATTATATGGATCAATTGAAAGTGCATGTAAGATTGAAAAACATTTTCTTCCTTTAACACACATTTGGTTTGCTTCCTAGCTGAAAATTGCACACTATGTTAAAATTTTCGCAAAACAATCAAAAACTCATGTTCTGTCATTATCATCAATTGAAGTGACATCAATATATTTTTTAAAAAACTTTTTGAATAACAAAGCACTTTGACGCTGGGCGAATTTATAGGCGGCGAAAATCTGCGATCTAACCCTACATTCTATGCAAATCCGATGGTTAGATCACATATTAGATAATAAATTTCAAACATCCCACGCAGTTAATTCACAGCAAGGCAAAATAATTTTGTAGGGCTTTGCAAGTTTAGGTTTTTCTTCACGTGGATGGCCAAAGCAAGAGCGCGCGGCGAATAAATCCTGCAAATCACGATAATTTTCTAACAAATCACCACAATACAAGATATCCAAACTAATATAGTGATCCAATCCAATATAAAATGCTGAAAATGATAAACCAATACAATGAAATCTCACCAAATAGTGGGCTGACCAAGACACTGAAGAATCCGGAGCCGGAGATGCGTGGACGACGATTCGAAGTGGAACCAGAGGCGTGGAAAACTATGTAGGCGGTTGTTATCGACGGTAGAGGATGGAATCAACTTGGAAATGGATAGATCCGACCACGTGTGGGTAGATCCGGGCGAGGGAGGGGTGGATTCGATGTTTGGTGGCGGATTCGGGCTAAGGGATGAAGTACAGGTGGAGGGGGAGACGGTTCGGGGCTTTTATTCCCGGATCTGGACAAATTTGAAAGGGAGGGTTGCGAGGTGGCTCCACGGAATAGGAGGGGGTGGCGGCAAGAGGAGGGGCTTTAGCTTGGGTGGGGGGTCGCTGCTGGACGTAGATGGGAGGGCGGCGGTGGCTCTGGGCGGTGGAGGGACTGGCGGCGGTGGAGGGAAAAACAGGGCTGCTGTATGGAAGGAAGACAGACAGGGTGGCGGTGTCTTTAAGAGGAGGAGGAGGAGGCTTCCGGGCGGCAGCTGAGAAAAGGAGGTGAGGAAGTACCAGGCGGCGGCCTGTTGGATGGGAAAACTATAGGAACTGAACAATGAATTTCATTATTAAACAGTGGAAAAAATGGGAATTCTGGACAACAGTGCACGACTAAGTTTGTGAGGAGTTGGGCGGCCGTGGGAGGGGGTTTGGGAGAGGGAAAAGAGGCTTAGGGTTAGGGCACACCTTGGGGAAGGAGATACACACCTAGGAGTCGTCACACACCTAGGAGTTGTCACCTAGGGTTCTACGGAGTCGGCACCGTGGCGGGATCGCGAGAATCCGGGAATACAATTCTCCAAACTCCGCAATCCCCCAAATCAGCCTACTACCTATCTATTTATAATAATAAGAGACTTATGGCATCTCACCATCGACGACTATGATTGGCTGGAGGTGGGACCACCAAAATCATCAAAATAAAATGCAAAATAATGAAATAATATATCAAATCGATTCGCAACGCGAATCCGGACACATTTGCTGAGTTTGATCGTCGATCCGGGAATGACATATATGGAAAGTCGCCAATTGGCCAAGAACGGGCCCAAAACTCGTCATCTACTGCAAGTCCTCGTCTATGTTCCGCATCACACATTCTTTTTGGTAAGGATGTTAACCTAAGTATACCTGAGCACTCATCAACAATGATTAGGCTATATTATTTTTCTTGCATAACTTAGGGTTTCAATTGGGCCAAAAAGATTCATATGAGTCGATTAAAAGTGCTTAGAAGATGGAAAAATATTTTTTGCCTTGAACAAAGATTTGGTTGCTTCCCAAGTATATACAAATCAAATAAATGTTCCATATCGGATCATAAAACCTTCAACAAGATCAAAGCACAATAACATGCTGATAGTGTCAAACTCGGCATGTTCAAGATGACCAAGCCAACAACAAAACTTATTTGGTTGAGATTAAAGACAATGTGGGTAATCAACAATGAAAATTTGTGTTGCGAAGGTTATTATTCATTATTTTTGTAGAAAAGTACACGATTAGAGAAGGAAAACTAGTAAAACCTTGTATATCCTTTTTCCAGTATAAAAATACACGTGTGAGTACAAATATATAGGGAGAGAGAGAGATATCTCAAATACATGATGTGAGACTAAACATCCTAGGTAGTTAAGAGGCTAAACGAGCCTTTACTAATGGGCCTTTACATATATCATTCAACACTCCCCCGCAAGCTGGAGCGTACAAATCGTAGACACCGAGCTCGGACAAGAACTGATAGTACAGAGGTCGTGGTAAGGCCTTGGTGACGATGTCAACAACTTGCTCGGTAACTGGAACATGCATTAAATCTACCTTCTTTAATTTAACCTTTTCTCGAATGAAATGACAATCAACCTCAATGTGCTTCGTTCGTTCATGGAAAATAGGATTTTTGGCAATGTGTATGGCAGCCTGACTGTCGCAACATAGAGTGGCCGGTGCGGAAAACTTGACTCCTAAATCATCAAAGAGACTCTCAAGCCAAGTGAGCTCAGACACAACAACAACCATTGAACGATACTCGGCCTCAGCGGATGAGCCTTCAACAACAGACTGTTTCTTGCTACGCCAAGTAATGAGATGTCCTCCAAAATAGGTGCAGTATCCACTTGTGGAGCGAAGATCATCCAATGAACCAGCATAATCAGCGTCACAATAAGCACTCAGAGATAAGGGAGACGAAGATGGCATGTATACAAGTCCCTGTCCAGGAGCAGTCTTCAAGTATCGAAGAATGCGCTCAATTGCCTGGAGATGAGAGATACATGGCTCATGCATGAATTGACTGACAACCCCCCAACAACAAATGATATATCAGGTCTCGTAACAGTGAGATATATCAGTTTTCCCACAAGACGACGATAATACTTCGGTTTTTGAAGGAGTAGATCAGAGTATGACGCATGAGCACAAAGCTTGTGATTACTATCCATGGGAGTGTCAGCGGGTTTGCATCCAGAGTAGCCCGCATCATGTAGCAAGTCAAGACAGTACTTTCTTTAAGATAATACCGGTCCATCAGGTCGTCGAGCCACCTCGTGATCAAGAAAGTAACGAAGGCTTCCCAGGTCCTTTGTTTGAAACACAGTTACCGGATGTTGTTTGATCTTATGTATCCCTATAAGGTCATCTCCCGTAATTAGAATTTCATCAACATATACAAAGAGAATCACTGTGCCTGTGAACAACGAGGGAGATTAACACACAAACAGTATTCAGTTTGGCAACTGGAGAAAAGGTCTCATCATAATCTAGACCTTGTTGTTGAGTAAGGGTCTGTTTGGTTGGGCTGTTGCTGATGGAAAGCTGCTGATGAGAAGCTGCTGATGGAAAAAGTGCTGATTCTGGAAAACGGAGTTTTGTTAAAAAACTGTTTGGATGAAATGGAGTTTTGAAAACAGAGTTTTGAATAAGTTGTTTGGATTCAAAACGGAGTTTTGAGTTGAAATTTTTTTTTCAAAAAAAAAAAAACTTTAGTCTAAATAAAAACATAACACAACAAATCCGAGTACACCCGCAATCTCGAGCTATGCTCTCGATTCATACAACTGATCCGCTATACTATCACGTAGCGCGATCATCTCCTCTACTCCACCTGCAGTGTCAGAGCAGGTTTCTTGTCGCCCTTGCGAGGCCACCCTAACTTCTTGCCCTTCCTGCTCACACTCATTGAAATCTATATCGTTGCGGGAAGGGTGTCGGCGAATGAAATTATGTAATGCCATCGTGGCCATCACAATATCCGCCTGCTTCGCGAAGCTATAGCTCGGCATGTCCCGCAGTATGGCCCATTTCTTCTTCCAAACGCCGAACGATCGTTCTATCACGCTCCTTAGCGATGAGTGTGCATGATTGAACATCTCTCGACGTCCCTCTGCTCGACGGCCACCACGTGCAAAGTCTGGCAGATGATATCTGGTATCTTGATAAGGTTTCAAATATCCTCTCTGCAACGGATATCCAGAATCGACCAAGTAATACTTTCCTGTTAATTTGTTAAAAATTAATTAACCACCCAAATTAATTAAAGCGAGACATACAGTAAAGGATCAGTTAACATTACCTCGAGGTGGATGAGGAAATTTATATTGAGGATCATTTAACGCATAATTGAATATGCGGCTATCGTGTGCAGATCCCTCCCAACCCGCCATGACAAAAGTGAAGCACATGTTGAAATCGCAAGCAGCCATGACATTTTGTGTTGGATTGCCCCGTCTCCCAATATAGGGTACCTGCTGTCCAACTGCTATGCACGCGTCAACATGTGTCCCGTCTATAGCTCCAACACAATCTTTGAAGAAAGGCATATAGCGTCTGTCGTACATAATTTCTGGTGGTGTGCTTCCGAAAGACCTGTCTAATGGCTGGATAACTTCCTCCCCTAGCCGCAGCAAAGCACAAATACCCTGAGAGAAAAATCGGCTAGCAGTCTCCGTTGAATGTTGAAAGCGCTCTATTGTTTTCCTCATCGATTCATTGTGCGACAATATGTATAAGGTCAATGCTAGGACTTCTCTGGAAGCTGTCCTTCTTGTCCCCTGGAGTCCACACCTTGCCTCCAGGTAATGTAGTAGATCGAGAAATACGTCTTGACTCATCATGAAGGAGTCATGGAATCTCACAGTAGATCCTCGAAGTATCTCTCCAACCCACTTATCGCCTGTCTGCTTCGAAGTCATGCGTGGGACTCGACTCTTTAATGAAGTGGTGTGTGCAGCGGCCAAACATGCTGCTGCTACTATAGTCTGTTGAGCAATAACACATTTTCTTCTAGCTATTTCATACTGCTCCGTGGAATCGTCAGAGTCCTCGCTCGACATATTCTGGGATAAACAAATAAAACACTAACATATTAATCATCCAGATATCAATAAGCATTCAACCATGCAGATATCAATAATCAAATAAAACATCATAATGTCCAGTCAAGTGCAGTAAGAAACATAATAACATCCAAAAAAATAACATAACAGTCTCAAAAAAGAAGATAAATGTCTCAACTACACGCCACTGGTATAGCGACTACGAAGCCACTCAACATTCAGACCTTCTGGCAGGCACATGAAGGTCTCCCTGTGATTTTTGTCCATCAGATAAGTGATGGCAAAAAAGTGGAAGGCCTTATCTGACTGCACTTCATGGTAAGTTCCTAACTTCTCAAGCGCCTGTGCAATGGGGAACGAGGAATTGCTCTTCGGTGGCTCCTGCATGAATCGACACATGGTCCTAGAAGACTCTGCCATATCCTCTAACACCGCTGTAATGTCTTTCTTCTGTCCTTTCCTCCTTCTGTGGCCAACCTCGGATGTTGCTGTGTTCTCAGGTACAGGAGGTACTCCAGTGACATCAGCGTCTTCTTGTCCACCGTTTGACAATGCTCTATCCTCCGTAGACTCGGGGCCAACATTCCTCGAATGAGGGGTGCAAGCATGATGTCCAGTCGCTACAACAGAGCTGAACATCATGTTCATTTTCTCCTCCAATTCCGGCTGTATTCCGAAATAACGGAACTTCTTTGCCGCAGGAACAACCTGAAATATCAAAATCAATTATTTAAAACGGGTATATAAAAGATATTTAAGGGAAATAATTGAATTTAAACACACACAAATACCTTCAAGCGCTCGTCCCACCACTCATCCGAGGCATCTATCGTTTTCCTTGAAGTGTTCCAACCCAAGCCAGTCTCACCTCGTTTTAACTCCGTCCACAGTTTCCACTCCTTCTTCAGATGATCCCACTTATTTTTGAATTGCACTTTATCGTACTTCTTTCCAGTCGACTCTTCAAACTTTCTCATTATATTGGACCATCCCTCTTTACTGAAATGTGTTGTCGGACGATTCCCACGTTCTATCTCTCTTATGCATATATCACAAAAGAGTAGAACGTCGGAATTGTCCCACATTGCTGCCACCCCACCGTCTTTTGGTTTGCCCATCTTTTCAAGGCAATATATAAATATGAATTCAATATTCAAAATCAATAAATACACATATACATATACACACACACACACACACACCCTAAACATATATACACACACACACCCTAAACATATATACACACACACACAAACACATACATATATACACACACAAACATATATATATATACACACACACAAACACACACATATATACACACACAAACATATATATATACATACACACACAAACATATATATATACACACACACAAACACACACATATATATATACACACAAACACAAACACATACATATATACACACACAAACATATATATATATACACACACACAAACACACACATATATACACACACAAACATATATATATACATACACACACACACACATAACTCACAAACTTCACAAACCACATACACACACAACTACACACACACATACACACACAATTACACACACAAACATACATACAAAAACACACATAAACACACACACACACATAAACACACACACATACACATACACACACATCTACATACACACACACATTCCATACTCACATAAACACACACACACATTCCATACTCACATAAACACACACACACACACACATAAACATAAACACACACATCTACATACACACACACACATCTACATACACACACACACACATACACGTACACACATACACACAATGGTGAAAAAAAATGAAAAATCAGCCCTTTTGTAAAGAGAAAAGCTTGAGCTAGTTTCTAGTTATACTTGCAGGAAACAACATAAAAATCAGCCCTTTTACTTGCAGGAAACACACATCAGGAAACAACATAAAAATGAAAAAACACACACATCAGGAAACCCTAAAGCCTATTACTTGCAGGAAACAACAAAAATGAACACAAATTGTAAAAAAGGGAGGAGAAATAATACCTCAGCGGAGGGAAACACCTCTGTGCTGGTCGGCGTCGACGGGGAAGGTAGATCGGCGTCGTCGGGAAATGCAGAGGCGGCGTCGTCGGCGGGGAAGGCGAGGCGGCGTCAAGGGGGAAGAAACAGACACCGGCGTCGACGGGAAATGCAGAGGCGGCGTCGTCGGCTGCGTCGTCGGGGAAAGACAAGGCCGGCGTGGCGGCGTCGATGCACACCGGCGTCGTCGGGGAAATGGAGAGGCAGCGACGTCGCGCGAAGTGTAGGGGGAAAAGGAAAACCTAGCTCCTGCGGTTGGACGCGAAAGGCTCTCCGCGGTTGGGGCTTATGAGGAATAAGCGTTTGTTAGTAAACTGTGTTTCTTGGATAAGCTGCGCCAAACGCCGCTTATAGCGAAATTACCGGTGCGGTGGAACCGCACCGGCCTCAATAAGCCGCGCCAAACGGCACCTAAAACCATGAGCCACCAACCGAGCTTTCAAACGTTGAACCGTCCCATCTGGGTCTTGTTTGAGGGCAAACACCCACTTACAACCCACGCAAGTCTGTCCAGACGGAAGAGGGACAAGATCCCAAGTGTGATTTGCCCAAAGAGTAGACATTTCCTCGTCCATAGCCGCTCGCCATCCCGGATGTTGGAGAGCCTCCTGCACAGAAGTAGGGGTGGTAATAGAGGATAAAGAAAGAGCAAATTGGCGAAAGTTCGGAGAGAGGCGGTGGAAGGAGACATAATTCGCCAGTGGGTGTGCATTAGAAGTAGTTGTCGGATCTGCAGGCCGCAACATATCATTAGAGGAGGGCATCTGCTGTCTGGTAGAGGAGGAAGAAGGGTGGCGAGTATACACACGAATGACATGTGGTTTGTGAGGGAGAGGCGTAGTAAGAGGAGGTGGGTTTGGTGGGAGAGGTGTAGGAAGGAGAGGCGGTAGGTTGGGAGGAGTGGGGACAATCGGCCGCGGAAGGAGTGGTGGAAGGAAAAAACTAGTGGGGGGAGAATGATATGACTGATGTTCGAGAAAGGTAACATCAACAGAAGTAACAACCTTATGATCTTTAGGAGAGAAGCAAACATAACCCTTCTGAGTACCGGAGTAACCTACAAATATATAGTTTGTGGCACGAGGAGCGAGCTTGTCTGTGGACTGGCCAAAAGTATGAACATAACACAGACAGCCAAATACGCGAGGTGGGAGGGAAAAGGGAGGTGTGGAGGGAAAAAGGAGGTTAAGGGAACCATAAAGTTGAGAACGGAGGAAGGCATGCGGTTAATAAGAGAACATGCAGTAGAAACTGCGAAATTCCAATATTTATTGGGAACATGCATTTGAAACATGAGAGAGCGGGTAACCTCAAGGAGGCGACGATTCTTGCGTTCAGCAACGCCATTTTGCTGGGGGGTATACACACATGAGGTTTGGTGGATGATGCCAAACTTAGCACATAGGTTGGTGAACGCATGACCAGTGTACTCACAAGCATTGTCAGAGCGAAGAGTTTTCATTGTAGTGGAGAACTGGTTGCGAGTTTCAGTTATAAAGGCAAGAAAAATACCCAGCAGTTCAGAGCGATCACGAAGAAGATACAACCATGTCACTCGATAGTAATCTTCTACAAAGGTAGCAAAATAACGATAGCAAAAAACACTGGTGATTTTGTATGGTCCCCAGATATCAGAGTGAACAATATCAAAGGGAGCAGCACTCCGAGTGGGATGAGGCGAGAACGTCGACCGATGATGTTTTCCATAGATACAGAACTCACAAGAGAATTCCTGGAGGGAGACATCGGGAAGAGCTTTACGGAGTATATTTAGAGGAGGGTGTCCTAGACGACAATGCCACTCAGAAGATCTAACAGAGGACAGAACCGTCGGAGGAGAGGGATCAAGGATGTAGAGAACATTAGAGAGATGCCCTTGTCCAATGATAGACTCCGTCTTGCGATCCTGCACAACACAAGAAGTAGAGGAGAATGTTACTGAGCAATCAAGATCGTGAGTAAGACGACGAATAGAGAGAAGGTTGAAAGAAGAGCCCGGAACACGAAGAACAGAACGAAGAGTGATGGCGGGAGTAATGTGAATGTCGGCGGAGCCAGAGACAGGAATGGTGTCCCCACTAGCAACAGTAATAGATTTGGGATGCACTAAGTCCAAGTAGCGAGATGACAGCTGTGAGGTAATATGGTGGGAGGCCCCAGAATCCAGGATCCAGGACGAACTATGGACAAGACAAGAAAACACACCACCAAAAATGGATATCATAGAGCTTGAAGAATGATCGATCCTCCCTTGAAGTTGCTGGATTTGGAGGCGCAAGTTAGCAATGTCTTTCGTAAGGCTCTGCGTAGATGAGTGGGCAACCATTTGCAAAGAAGATGCAGCGGCTAAGAAAACAATCCGCAGTAGCAAGGAGCAACCTGAGCGGCAGGGCCAAGTCTGTAATGGTCACGGTGGCAGCACCAGCGGCCAGAGGGCCACGACCAGAAAACGGAGGCCGCAACGGTTAGAGAAGATCGCAGCGGACAAGAAAGGCCAAAGACAGTCCGTGCGGGTAGAGAGGAAAAGCCGCCCCGACTAGAGAACAGGAGAAGCCGCACGATCACGGTGTCAATACACCAGCGGCAAGGAAAGAAGCCGCGACCAAGATGCGGAGCTGGTAGAGATATGATGCAATCCCAACGGTAAGAGACCAAGCCGCAACGGCAAGGAAGAAGCCCGTGCGACTAGCACTCCGTACTAGTCGCATTATGCACCCAGAACACGTGACGAGATAGAGCCGCAAGGCGAAGAGCAGTAGGCGCCAAGACCGCGCGACAAGACAAGTCCGCAGTGAGAAGATTAGGTCGAAGCAACATTATCAGCGGGCTGACCGCACGGCGAGAAGTCGTGCGGGTAGAAGAGAGAAGCAGACCGCGCGGGTAGACCAAGGAAGTTGCGGACAACAACAGCGAGAAGAAAGGAGCTCGACAGAGAGGCAAGAAGAGCAGGTGTAGCGGTTTAGGGTCAGCCCGCAACACAAGTAAGCCGCGGGAAACCGAGTGGTCGCGCAGATAAGAAGAGAAGTCCGCGCGGGAAGGAAAAGGAGGGGCCCACCGTGAGGGAGAAGAAGAAGGTTATAAAAATCCAGGGGAGAGAAGAAAAGAGAGTGGTTCCACGAAATGAGAAGAGAGAGCGGAAAGAAAAGAGAAGACCGCGAGAAGCCGCGCGGATATGAGAAGCCGTACGGGACAAGAGAACCGCGAGGAGCGGAGGAGATGCTGCGCGGATAAGAGAAGAAGCCGCGCGGGAAGACACAGAAACATGCGGTTAAAAAAAACTTAGCCGCAGGAGTAGGACCGTATTGGCTCTGATACCATGTAGAAAAGTTCACGATCAGAGAAGGAAAACCAGTAAAACCTTGTATATCCTTTTTCCAGTATAAAAATACATGTGTGCGTACAAATATATAGGGAGAGAGAGAGAGATCTCAAATACATGATGTGAGACTAAACATCCTAGGTAGCTAAGAGGCTAAACGGGCCTTTACTAATGGGCCTTTACATATATCATTCAACAATTTTGAAAAAAAAAAACAGTATGTGAATCTTGAGTAAGAGCCACAAAGTAATGGTTCCATAAATTAGAACAAAATTTTATTTTGTTTGACCGATTCCGAATCCAGCTTAATTTTTGAAACTCTACAATTTTGGTTCCGGTTGAGTAAGAACCATGACTAAATTATTCACTACTCATTCGGTCCGGTTCTATGTGATTCTAGTTCAGTTCCTTTTCATAATGAATCTGCATTACTGAAGACATGGTTAAATCGCACATCAACTTTCGTCTTGTACAATATATTAATCACTTTGAACATTGCACATTAATAAATAAAATAATTAATGAAAAAAAAAATGAACATGTTTAACATTTTTTGAAGAAACGATAATAAAAAATAGAAACCAACATGTTAATAGGGTAGATAATCATAACACAATGTGTGAAATCGGATGTAAGTGCGGTGAGTATATTTACATATCTGCAAAGCTTAATCGAAGGGGGAAGTCTTGGGCGAGGAAGATTGCCATAAGGTTCTTCAAGGAAGTAAACAAAGACAGACACGGTCCTTGTCATTGTGGAACATCACCGGAATAGGGACATCGGGGATGAAGAAGACCTATGACAGTCCGAGATCTAGATATTTCACCTGGAGATTAAAAAGCAGAAGGTGCTGGACACGGAGATGATAAGAGAAGTATGCCGTTCTGTTTTCATAAAATTGGAACTCCTACCTCTTGGGTGAACTAACCATAAAGGCTAAATGTGTTTTTTTAATAAACTAAATTTTGTCTTCGCTGCATTATCAAACACCACAAAGTAAATAATGCCAATTTTCTCACATCAGATTCGAGCCCCTTATGGATGAATAATATATACCATGCATTTACTTTTCTTATTTCCAACAATTCATTTATTTATTTTACTTGATGGATGTTGGTGTTTGTATTTGCTTATTATGCCTAAAAGAAAATTGCATATTGTTGATATCATCGTTGCTATTTCTTTCATACTTGTTCGTTTACTTCCTTTGTGTTGCAGATTGCACAAACCTTATGAAGTGAATTCTTCTCTCTCAAATCTTGGGAAATTTTCAATGAAGAGAAACCAATAGCTAATTACTGTTTTCCGTAGTCACTGTCATTTTATTTGGAGCCAATATTTGTTCCAAATGAATCATTTGATTACCTGTTAGTTGTTGCGGGCCAACACTTTTATCATTTTATCGGCCTTACTCTAGTGGTGTATCAAATGAATTGTTTGCTAACTCTTGCTTCAAATAATCATAGTAAAGAAATCTTTCCTAAGAATTACCTTCTCCAAATCCACATCAACCAAACTATGTGAAAGCTTCCCTGTGTTATCCTTTCTATGTTAAACAATGAATAACTGAGGTTCAGTGACTTGTAATTTGTGCTAAATTGCATGTATGCAGTCTTATACAAATTACTTTCTTCATCTTGGTGTAGATGAAGTTTATTCAGTTGCCTGCAGCCCGACAGATGCATCTTTGGCAGCTACAGGAGGTAAAGATGACAAAGGATTTTTGTGGAAGATTGGCTCACAAGATTCCATTTTAGAGCTTCAAGGTTTGTTTGCTCAATGGACCCTTCAAAGGTAGTGAGGGTGCCTAATTTGTGGATCATGCAATTTTCTTCATTAAACTTGCATTGTATTTGGAGTAAGATTTTTTGTTGCATCTTTCAACCTTTCCTTTTGTTAGTTTCACTCATGATAACTCCCCCGTTCCCGTTTTATAATATCAGGCAAGATGTCATCAATATTAGGGAAAGTGAAAGCACCTCATTAGCAAATTGTAGCCTAAAATTTCTATTGTAGTGTGTAATCGATGGGGGATCAGCTGCAAGATTGCGATCAACAGAGGAGATCGACCCACATTTGAGTTCTTGCATAGGATACATTGACCGAATCGGCGAATCAAGACCGCAAACTCGTCCGGAGCATTGTTTTACTATTTATATGTAATTTGTTTTTATATTTGGACTTGCATTTTTAATGTTTTAGGACACAAGGCGTAACGGTTAATCATAGCCGTACACACCGGGTGCCTCACCGCCTCTCTCGTTATAAATAGGGGCGGAGGATATCATTATCAGTCATTGTTTGTTTGTCAGAGATTCCAGACCGACAATCATAACGCGGTGCGACGCTGCGAGACCCCAAGGTGCGACGTCGCTGTTAATTTCAGTAATTTTCTTTTTATTTTTCCGTTCCGTACATCACACAGTCTATTTCCCTGTCGTGGATCCACCGCTAACAACTCGACATTCTACTGTCGTCTCCTCTCTCTCGCATGTAACTCCACAACCGTTCAAAACATATTCCCTGTAACCTTCGGCCTTCAAAATCCCGTGAAATCCCTTTCGTCGTGAATCCCACTTTACCTCCATGCAAGAGAAGTCCTAGCAGTGCCTAAACCCTGGATCCCTCAACTCTGCTTTCATTCCATCATGAACCCCACTTCTCCATCCCGTTATCCAGCCCTATCCAATACCTCTTCCCTTTCTTACCATCAAGCTTCCCCTTTCCTCCTAGGAAAGGCTGCCATTTATCTCCCAGAATAAGTTCAACATCCCAACTCCGCTCGGGAAATTCTTGTATACCATCCCTCCCTGCTGTCGATCGACGGTAAAGATCCCACGATTAACTAATTCTAGCGACCGCACTTCCATCCCTAACCTAACCACACTGTTCATTTTTTCCCCAGCCATATACCTTCAGGAAACTGCTGCAAAACGTCAAACAGCAGTCCAGCGCAGGCCAGGTTGCTGTCCTGGTTCCAGGACAGCTATTTTCAGCAAAGTCCTTGCTGATTCCAGCCCCCATATCCGGCCAAGCCTCTCCTTTTTGTGAGTATTAAGTATTGGCTATCTATTGTCTTTGTTATTGAATACATTGAAGAGAATATCGTATGTTTGCTTGGACGTTTAGACTTGTTTGTGCAACCGGTAGATTTTCTTATTTCTATAAAGTTCATTTGTGCAGATTGTTGCTGAAAATCCTTTGTGCGAAAAGAACATGATTTTGCTTGTGTATTTGAATTTGAACATGCTGGCGAACGTCATGTGAAAGTGCTAAACTAATATAATTCTATTTGCTACAATTTTTTATTTCCGGATTTTAATTAAGGGTCTGTTTGGCGCAGCTCTAGCGGCTGGAAAATCTCTATTCCAGCCGCCAGAGCTACTTTATATTTGTTTGGGACAGCTCCCTGTGAAGAGCTTTTCAATCCGCCGGAGCTGTTTTGCAGCTTTTCAGAAATCTCCTGCCCCCCAGCTTCTGCTCCCGCAAAATAGCTTTCTCTCTTACAGGTTTTGGAAATCTAATGGTTTCTTCAGTTGGAACATGCTCAGAGGCCGGACGGCCTTCCTCCGGCGATTCCGACCCCCGGACGGCATTCCTCCGGCAATTCTGAGCCCCCGACGTCCTTCCTCCGGCGATTCCGAGCGCACTTCTGCACAGAACACCCAAACACTCTGCAGCTTTTCAAAACTGCTCCCCAAAGATCTATTTTAAAACAGCTCTATCCGGACAGCAGCTTTTCAATCCGCCAGAGCTGTCCCAAACAGAGCCTAAATCATTGCACTTTATCTAGATTGTAGTTGTTTTAGTTTGTCTTATATCACAGTCACTTAGGATTACATTAGTGCCGACACATCATCCTACCACAGCCCGTCCTACGTTAGTAACCTTTCCCAGTTTTATGTTATTAATTGAGCACTTATTTGTGGAACAAAACACGACATGAAATTATAAGTTTTCATGTCCACAATGTATATGGAGGGGTCTTCCCTTCACATTGGAAACAACAAACCAACTCTTACTTGTTATGGACGCTCTTGAAGGAATAACTTATTTTCCATTACAATAGCCACCCAGTCGAGTTAGTCATTTGAACAATTCTTTGCATTCTACCAATCTGAATTTGTTAATGCTTACATGACAACTTCATTTAGATTGCTACTCATATTCTAGGGGTTACTTCCGAGCACTATTTGGGATACTTTCTAAATGACTTAAAACCACACCTTTGAGCGCACCTCCATGTGCATAATCTTTTCACGTTAAACACAGTGATGGATAAGCTTGTTTAATAGAGGAGCCAGAGGTGTTCATCTCAATTACCAATGGGCATCACAATTGCTCTACGTTGCCTTAGCAATTCAACCGACCTTTCTCCACAATCTCCAAAGCCCCACAACCCCCACTCCTAGCCTTCATGCACCACTCAAACCTATACCCCCTTTTCCCCACAACCTAATATGTCTTCCAAGTTCCACCGCCTTCAGTCTCATCGAGAGTACTTAGAGTTACGCAAGTTGTTTGCTTTCACTACAAAACCCCCTACTCCCTACCCATAAATGATTCAATAAAAGACCATGCATGCTCTTTAACAGTGAAGATGATATTTGTATGGACGATTTTGAGGCCCGCCAGTTGGATTATGATTTTTCACCTTCGGCCTCGAGCGCTCTTCAGTCACTTGGAGGTTCCACTCTATTCATGGGCAGTATTACGGGACCCACACAATGAAGATCCATGCAAAGCTCCAAGATAAGAAAGTCTTGATTACGGTCGACAATGGCACATGAAACAACTTCCTATCCTAGGACCTAGTCTTCTCACTCCATCTTACATGAATGATAGGCGATGTTCACCGCAAGGTTCAACCGCACAAGGCCACTTGCCACTCCAAGATGTTCACTCCTTGCCCCTCCACTCCCTCTTGAAAACAGTAGACCTAAAATTTGGAGAGATTCTTTGGCGCATAATAACCTCTTATCCTTTGTCCATTCCATCCAGATAACCAGTGTTCTCCACATCTACACTATGGACTTTGAGGCACCACACGGGTTGCCTCCCTCCCACCCTTCTGACTATTGTGTACCACTCCATCACTAGGACACTTTCATTTCGGTCCGCCGCTATTGCTACGACCACACCCAAAAGGATTCTATGGAGCAAATAGTCTCCAAATGTTGCAAGGACTTATCCTACCAAGCTCAAGGATGATAATTGTCGCTTTTATGTCGTCCTTTAGAGTGCAACAAGTCTACCATACCAAACAAATATACCGCTCCCTTTATTGAAAATCTATCATATGAGCTACAAGGGGCCTCCTAATACTCCAAGTAAGAAATCTGCATTAATTACACCCAGATCCAGTCATCTAGGTATGCGTGGATGACTGTTTTCTTCAAACGTAATGGACACTGAGTTTTTTGTCACGTCTTTGGGCTGACCAATACTCTCGTGGCCTTTTCGTTAATCATGAAAGAAATCTTCTACTCGCACTTGCGTAAATTCGGTATGTTTTTTGAAGTATATACTTGTTTACAATAATGGTTGGAAACCTCACTAGGACCATCTGCCGATGGTATTACAACTCTTATCCCAACATCACTTGTGGATCAATGACAACAAGTGTCTCTTCGACCACCAATAAAGCGAGTATTTGAGCTATGTCATTTCAATGACCAATCTTTCCATGAACCCCATTAAAATCACGTTCACTCTTCAATGGACCATTCCGACCTTCGTATAGCAGTTTGAGGCTTCCTAGGCCTTACTGATTTTACCACTAATGTATACACAATTATAGGAAAGTTGCACAGCCACTTAGCCACCTCCTTAAAAAGAATGTGAATTCAACCTTTACTTGGAATCCAACATCCCAATCTGCTTTCATCACCTTTCAATAGGCTTTGGCGCTAACCCCTATCCCTGCAATGCTAGACTTCACTCAATCCTTCGTCATTGAATGTGGTGCCTCTCACGCAAGTATTGAAGTGGTTTTAAGCAAGTGAAAATATTATGCTACCTCGACCTCTGACACAATACCGATGCCCCTCATTCTCTCCATACAACACCGGTGGACTTATATCCTAGGCCATCATTTTGGGATCCACACAGACCATCCCAGCTCACATCATCTCCTGCACCTGGAGATTACCACCCTAACACAACAATTAAGGATAACAAAGCTTCTCATGTACACATTCTCAATGGAGTACAAAAATTGTACCTTTTACACCATGTACGATTCCTTTTCCTGCAAGGACCACATCACTCCTCTGGCCTTCATACACGTAGGTTCGTTCCAGTCCCGCCAAAGTGTGTCTTAACACTCATTACACTACTTTTATACATGACAACCCCGCGGCTTGTCTTTTCTGCCTCATCACGATTGCTTGTACTACCATGGACACCTAGTTTCCAACTCCTCTCAGATTCATAGATTGCTCTACGAGTTTCGTTCCACCGCCATCAACTGTCATTTAGGCACCTTTAACTCCTACTGCCATCTCGCCACACTCTCAGTTGAATAAATGTGCCATCCATATCCCTACAATTTATTACCAATTTCTTGGTATGCCAGTAAGCCAAATTTGAGGCTCTTCCTCGGCCAAACTGCTTCAGACTCTCTCAATGACAGAGGCCATCGATTTCATTACCCAGCTGCCCATATCACACTGATTGTCTCCTTGTTGTCATGGATCACCTGTCCAAGTACAACCATCTTGTAAAAGTGAAACAACCCTACATTGCCAACTCCATTTTTTGAGTCTTCATCCAGAAAATATTTTTCATGCATGGACTTCCTCACTCCATTATGAGCGATCACAATCTCATTCTCATGAGTTCTTTTTGTTGGGAGTTATTCAAGCTTCATGACATCCAGCTGTGCCTTAATTCGTTGTACGGCCTGCAATATGAGTATGCATGACAACCCAACCTATGGTCCCATAGCTGAACCACCAATCTTACATGTTTACTCTGGAAGGATGCGCATGGTTCATCAAGAGGAGGGCTCGGCTGGCAAAGTGACAAGCTTTTTTCTTATCTTGTTTTAAGACTGTTAGCTTTGTTTTTTGTACTTTCTTATTTATAATGATCTCGATATACAAGGGGTGGGGTTGTAATGTCAAATTTTGCACCGAGAAATAAAATTTAGCAGGTTACGCTTAGGCAAGTCTTATCTCTTGTATTTGTCACCACCATTTGTTACCTCTATGATTAGTGTTAGCAAATAGTAGAAAACATGTTGTATTGACCCATTAATAAGGCCCATATAGGATTTAGTGTTTAGTCCCACATTGCTTGTATAGCTATTTTTTCCTCTCCTCTCTCCTATATATTTGTACTCATACTTGTATTATGGTATTCAAGAAGTATATACAAGGTTCGGACCTCTCTTTATAATTAGCAATGAATTCCTATATGATGATGAAAACCAACAATTTTTTCTTCCATCAAAATATGTTAGCAAAAGTAATATTATATTGATTTTCTATTCTCAGTATATTTTTTCAATCGGGGTGATGCTTATCCGTGTAATTGTTTCTTTTTAAGGTCATGGAAACACAGTTTCTACCTTAGCCTTCAGTTTTGATGGCAAATTCCTTGCAAGTGGAAGTTTTGATGGGCTAATTCAAGTATGGGATGCGAATTTGGGCAGTACCAAGTGTAGGCTCGAAGGATCAGGAGGGAGTATTGAGGTGACTTGGAGAAACTAACTATATGATTGTGGATGTTTTGCATGTCTATCTTTATTCTAAACAGTTCTCTTCTTCTACCAGTAATTTATACGATTAAAAAGTTTTTTTTTTATCTTCAATGAACTTTACAGTGGCTCAAATGGCATCCTAAAGGACATTTAATACTTGCTGGATCAGACGATTCTAGTGTTTGGCTGTGGAATGTCGACAAATGTGTCTATCTTAACTCATTTTATGGTCATGCCAGCAGCGTCACTTGTGGAGATTTCTCTCCTGATGGTGCATATAAATGTTTTCTCTTCAGTTTTCTATTTTCATGTTGTTTTTGTTCGTTCTAGTTCTTTCAACTAATTACATTTTTATTGCTTTTTGAAGGTAAAATTATCTGTACTGGTTCTGACGATGCTTCATTGCGGATATGGAACCCTAAAACTGGCGAGAGTATCAATGTTAATGGTAGAATATATTTCTCAAGAAACCTTTTTTATTAATATGTTGTAAACTCCCACCCCACGGATTCATCATGAAAAAGAAATTTGTGGGTAAAACTGTGTATTCAACACGAGAAAGGAAAAATGCAAGGAAAATCTGATTTTCGTTGTGTTATTTTTTAGAAAATTCCTAACTGAACATTATCTTGTTATTATATTTGCTTTTGCTAATAGATATATATTGTTACAGATAGGTGCTAGGGGAGGCCCGTCCTCATGTGTGACATGCATATCGAGGTCGGAACTGAGCCGACAAGGATCGTGATCATAATGAGAAGGCAGATGTCGGCCAGCAGTGTGCATGAGCATTATACACCCCTTCATCCCTATCTTATTGTTGCATTTTGTATTTCTGGCCCGTTTGGTTATTTACCACATGCCCTTTCATGTTATTTGAGCAAGACCTGATACAAGCCCATATAAGACCTATTATTGTGTACCTTGAAAGTAAGATCAATGAAGCCCATATAGGGCCTGAAATTCTCCTCTCGAGTTCCTTTTTCCCCTCCCTTCCTCCTCTTTTCCTTTAAACCCACCACCATAACATTTAGTCTGATCTGCCATCTTCAGGTAGCGGTCTCCACCACCTTAAGTACGATCCCATGCCTACTACGACACCCGTTTGCGCCCGTTCATCCACGTCGCGTCCTGTGCCTTCCGCTTGCATCGTCGTACCCTTTGTGCATTATACGTGCCCTCCTCGCCCCGCTCGCCCTACTCGCTGCGTACTCCACTCATCATTCGCGCCCATTTGAGGGCTCGTTCATGCCCGCCCGTCTAGGACAAGTCTCCGCCATCTGCGATCTCTCCACAACTATCCTTGCTTGCTACAACCGCGATGTTGATCTGTACTTACCGACCCTAACTCCCAGCACTGACTACTCCTGCTCTTGCTTCTAGTGCTGTTTTCGTTACACCTGTTCCCAACGCTGCAACTGTTCCTAGTGTTGTAACTGCTCCCAATGCTGCAACTCTCTGCTATTTTTTCTTCCCCATCTTGTCCACCTCATCTTGTGCATGCCTCGACTTTCCCTTACCAGAGCATTGTCGACCCTCCTTGAGGAGAACGACGACCCTTGTACTGAGATCTAGCATCGTCGAAGACTCATGATTCACCCCTTCGACGAGAACGACAGTTCGTTCCCTAGACGACATCCGTGCCACGACGCATGAGCTTCGTCATCGACTCCTCCAACTTCCTCTGATATCAGCTTCCCCTTCCTCTAGCGCTACCTGTAGTGAGGGTCACGTCCGACTAGTCCCGGCGCCCCTCTATCGACGCCCCAACATAGACATCGTCATTCTTCCTGTTCTCTCAATACCGGTCCTCCGCACCCCACACTCCATGACAACAATAACAACGTGCGACACAGACGATCTCCTTCTTATTGGCGCGCGACCAGGGACACACTCCTCTCTCCCGTCTTCAACAATTATCTCTGCGACCCTCTATCTCTGCTGATTCCCTTCCGGTCTGATTCTCCGACTCCCGCATCGCTCATTCCGCTACTATCCGCCGACATCCCATCCTTTTTTTGGTATTTCCGAACACATCAACCTGTTGAACGTCTCCCCCGCACCCCTCCGTTACGCCCCACGCCATTGACATCTCGCTAGCTCCTTGGGCCCTCAACCATCGCACTCTCGAACAATGAGTAAAATGAACGTTACAGCAAGGGTCTCTGTTTTCGGTGTCGCCAACCGTACTCCCCCAACCATGAGTGCTCCGTGAAGGAGTTCCACGCCATCATCGACGACGTCGACCTTGAGGTTACCATGACTTACTTTGAGGCCATGGAGCTCTCAACGGGGGATTCACCTCTTGACTCCACCGCAACTACGTTCCACCGATTGGAGCTATCTTGTGTCTCGACGGGCGGGATCTCTGGCCAACAGACCATGCAGCTTTCGAGCACACTGTGAGATCACTCGATCATCATCATGGTGGACAACGATGCAAGCCACAACATCATCTCATAGCACCTAGTGCAGCAACTCCATCTTCCCTCAGTTCCCTCCCCAGATGTTGCGGTTCGTTTGGGCAATGGGCGCCACCAACCGACCCAGGGCCGTTGTATTGCCATCTCTCTTTGTGGGGACCTGTTTCGTGACCGCAGACTTCTACATATTTGGCTTAGGCGGTCTCGACACCATTCTGGGAGTGGCTTGGCTCTGCACGCTTGGCGATATATGCGTCAATTGGGAGACTATGTCTATGCAGTTCCTACATGAGGGCAAGCCATGTCGCCTCGATGGTGACTCCGGCCTCCTACGCTCTCTGAGCTCCCTCTGCACGATCCAGCGGACCACAGACGTTAGCCTCTCTGCGGGGCTGTGGGCCCTCTCGGGTCCGTCCACTGTGCTTTTTCCCTTCTTGACGGACCACCAAGAGCTTTCTACTGCGCTCGCCGACCCCACTCAGCCTTCGGCGGGATTGCCAGCAACCCAACTTTTTTCTGGTTCGGAAGAAAGACGACCGTTGGCCTCGAACCACCCAGCCAAACTACTTGGTCGCCGCTACCACCTTTAGGGGACCCTGGCTCGCAGGAGGTCCCTGCTGCTGGGTCTTACCGTCTAGAGTCCAAAGCCACGGGGTTGCCTCAAGATCACTTCTGCCGCGACCACTCCGACTACTGCCTTGGGGACAAGACATATTTTCCAGACAGCGACATTGTTACCGTTGCGCATGCCGACGGGACACGCACGCTAGCCTGACTATTTTATTTATTTCCTTCTCAGTTATTTCTTATTATGTTATACACATTTATTTATTTCCCATTATGTTGTCATTTCTTATTATGTCACACCCCACACTTATAAGGGGTAGAGCTGTACTTCTTTTTGGATTATCCTTGGATGAATGGGAATTAGTGTCGCTCCTTAAGAATTTCGTCTCGTTCCCTCCTCCTTCCTCTTCCTCACCTCCGTCGACCCTCCCCCTTGCCGGATTCCTCTCTGGTTCGTATTACGCTCCATCTATATAAAGAGCCTTTGGTGGCGAGTTCTCTTTATCGTTGAAGTCTTAGACTCTGTTTGACTCAACTGCAGCGACTGGAGCAGCTGATTTACGGAGTGGTGAGAAAAACAGTGAAACTTTTTGAAAGATTTGTTTTTTCAGTGTTGTTTGAACAGAGAAACAGAGCATACTGTTTGACAGAATAACTATTTGGTGAAAGATTGTAAATTAAAATAACTTTACATGTAATTGTCTCTTATGTATATAAATTAATTGTCTCTTATGTATATAAATTAATTGTCTCTTATGTATATAAATTAATTGTCTCTTATGTATATAAATTAATTGTATCTTATGTATATAAATTAATTCTCTTATGTATATAAATTAATTCTCTTATGTATATAAATTAATTGTCACTTACATATAAATTAATGATCTCTTATATATAAATTAAATATTTAATTATATATATATAATGAAGTTGGAGAAGATGCCATCTTGATAATAACATATCCTATGAGATCTAATTATTTATAATAATAATAATGAAAGTTTCAGAATCAGGACATGGCGTTGAAACAAAGCAGGACATGGCGTTGAAACAAAGCCAGAGGGGATGCGATTACCGCCGGAGTAGATGCGATGACCGCCAGAGGAGATTCGATAAATGCCATTAGGAATATGAAGATTGGACACACTGAACCAACATTAGTGGTTACTTGTTAAAGATATGAATGTAAAAATAATAATAAAATCTTAAGATGTGTTTCCATCTTGCATAACATTCTCATTGAGCCCGCCTCTTACAGTTTTTTGGTATTGGAGATAAAATCTTAGGTTGTGTTTCTCTAGCTATTGTCTAGGGTAAATTCTATTGCATGTGCTTGGTTGGTTTGAGGTACTTGTCTTTTGCCCATAATTATCTTCAATATCTTCATCATCATTGGCAACGAAAAAATGATCTAAATCTTCATCCCCTTCATCCATTAGTTGAAGATTAGCTCCAGCTCCACTTCGTAAATTTCGATCCCCAGTTCCAATAGCTCTCTCTACAGCTTCCCAAGTGAGATTATCATCATCAAAAACTAGAGCATTCTCTGGTTTGTTCATTATCCACTCACTGCTCCAATCTAGCTCATCAAGCACTAAAGGCTTGTAATTTATTCCCTTTTCACGTCTTTCTTGGAATTGTGCATGTAGTCGTCATTGGCATTGCATGTGCTTGGTTGGTTTGAGGTACTTGTCTTTTGCCCATAATTATCTTCAATATCTTTATCATCATTGACAACAAAAAAATGATCTAAATCTTAATCCCATTCATCCATTAGTTGAAGGTTTGCGCCAGCTGCACTTCGTAAATTTCGACCCCCAGTTCCAATAGCTCTCTCTACAACTTCCCATGTGAGATTATCATCATAGAAAACTAGAGAATCCTCTGGTTTGTTCATCATACACTCACTACTTCAATCTAGCTCATCATGCGCTAAAGGGTTGTAATTTCTTCCCTTTTCTCGTCTTTCTTGTAATCGTGCATGTAGACGACGATTATATTGGATGTATACATGATCACTAAGTCTTTGATGCTTCAATCTATTTCTTTTCTTTGTGTGAATCTGACACAACTATTTTCAGTTGTCGGCGGTGGGAGAATCGGCGCATAAAATTTTTATTTAGAGGAGCTTCTTAAAAAAATGCTGTGTACCGCTCCTGATAATCCGCCCCAAACGGAGCCTTAGGGTTCGTTTGGGGCGGCGTTTTCGCGCCGATGCGGGAGCAACCGCCGCCGCAATGCAGAAAAACAAGGGCCAGACGACGGCGTTTGCTCCCGCAACGAAACGAAAAACACCCCCATCCGCTCCGTCTCCAACCCCTGCCCCCGCCTCCTGTCCCAGCCCTCCCTTCCTAGTCGCTGGTTCCAGTCGCCGCCACCGTCCCAAATGAACCCTTGGTGTCTTGGCTCTTTTTGGAGAGATGAGTGCTTTGGAGGACCTAACCTCCGGGTACTTGGCGGGAGCTCGTCTCCTGTGTTTGTATCTTTAATTTCATGCAATGCAAGTTATTGTTCATGTGCTTGTTCTCGATACGACGTAGCTAGGTCGTATCATATTCGCCGGGTATTTAATCAAAACAGTCTTGCTTAGTTGTAACTTGATCTTGCTTGTTTACTTTATAGCCTACTCTAGATTGTGCATGGTTGTAAATTACGCTTATAATTTCAGAATAATGGCAAGTATAGCGGAATATTGAATGAGCTTCACATTCATTCTAGATTCCCCCATAGTCACTATACGGGCATACATTAATTAGAATATTGTTATTGCATATGCATACCGCAACTTTCACTTTACCCAGTGTCAAAATTGCTAATAAATAACTTACAATTTGCTTAACAGATTTCAAACAAATTTAGTGCCATTATCTTGAATAAGTCTATCAATATAATGTAGTCTAAATGTCATAAATGAAGGCATCAATATACATGAAAAAAATTCGAACTTATGCCTACGTGATATATAGTATATGATATAGTAAAAGCTCAGAGAACAAATGTGCCAGTAGTAAAATGAATTTTTGAAGCTTGATCAAAGATGTATTAGCTCACATTTGTGATGGTCAGATCATCAAATGTGGTTAAACATGAAATGTCTTTGGGATTTTCCATGGTTTAGTTCCTTTTGTACCTTCTGTTGTGCAAGCATACGTGTTTATCTATGATGCAAACCTATTAGTAATTATAAATCAATGAGATAGGGAATCAACTTCCTCTTTGGTTAACCTCTGGATTTAATTTAGCTTCCCATTTCATGTAAAATGTATAATGATTATAATCATTTAAATTACAACAATACTCACTTAATTTAGTTTTTTTTTATATTTTGTTTTGGGTGCATTTTCAGTACTCGATAACACTATTTTTAATGATTCACATTTTTTTGTACTCATTATGCATCATATCAACATGAGTATATATGCTTATGCATGTTATTTTTGTGACATGCTCCATAGGTGGCACAATTGGTCAGCTGATGTATTTAGTCTTATAGTTCGGCCCACTACAGCATATTAGTGGCAGAACTAATTCTGACTCACGAAGGCCATTAAAAGGTTTACAAAGGTGTTTCATTCAAGCACAAGAAAAAAATCACTCAAGATAGATTTCTGTCATCATCCCAATTACACAACTTGTTTTCACCCTTCTTTAAGCAATTTGTTAACTCTAACTGTAATCTTCATTATATTTCAAAGATAATATCATTACCCTCGCCTGGCCCTTTTCAAATTTGCTTCTTTTTTTGGGAAATGCCTATCTTATTTTTCTTCTTTCATGAATCGGCTTAAACTATTTGTTATATAATGAGGTTGTATATCACTAATCTTGTCTTACAATGTTTTTAGTTTCTACTTAGCTTAAGGGTCCTATTGAATTAATTGTTAACACGGATTATATTTAATTGAATTTTCTAGGACATCCTTATCATACTGATGGGCTGACATGTTTATCTATAACCCATGATTCTACTGTCGCTGTAACTGGTTCAAAAGATGGCTCTGTCCATATGGTGAACTTAACAACTGGCAAGGTTGGTAATCTTAACTGGCGTTTATTTTTATTTCACATTATTTTAAGACCTCATTCTTTAACCCTATCTGAGTATATGTTTTAGTATCTTTAAAATACTTCCTAGTAATTATAAATGTTTGCACTTAATAAATTTAAACTGAATTGACATAACTCATGGTTACATTGATATACATATTCTATTGTATACCTTATGTTTATGACCATGATTCAATCTCAGAATTTCGCACAGTTCTATGACAACATTTTGTATAGGTCATGTTTGTAGTCATGACTGTTTATGTTAATATTCTTAAATAAACCTAAACTATAGGGCCCTGCATACTGGTTTTCTTCAATTGGATTGCATTCTATTTAATAAACATGAAGTGCTTCTTAGATCAGTCAGCATCAAATTATGGCATTTAGTGTCTTGCAACATACCTTTTCATTGAAGCTCACCTTTTTTCTTTGTAGGTGATCAACTCTCTGGTCTCACATTCTGACTCTGTAGAATGTGTTGGACACTCTCCTAGGTATTTTCTTATTTTTCAAGTTTTATCTATCCATTAGATTTGTTAGTTTTCATTTCTTTCAACTCAATGCTATTCTATTTTTAAATAATGTTTCCCGATAAGGCGATAAAAAGATTGAGGTTGGTATAAAATGCCTGTGTTAAATTCTACCCTGATAGTCCTGGTATACACACTTCAAAGATAGTGTAGATCAAAAATAAAATTTATTATTGTATACCCATTCAAATCATCTATTATAGATGAAGAGGTCGGAGCTTCCTTCATGTTCCATTCTTGGACTTTTATTTCTCCAGTCTCGTGATAAGATGATCACAACCTGCAAGGATGCCTAGATTTTCAAGTGTGGGAAGTATCCACTGTCCTTTGCCAAACTCTTGTTCTAGGTAAAATAGAACACTTAAATGCTAGAGTTTTGTTCATGTTTTCTGAGTCCGTAGAATGTGTTGGACACTCTCCTAGGTATTTTCTTATTTTTCAAGTTTTATCTATCCATTTGATTTGTTGGTTTCCATTTCTTTCAACTCAATACTATTCTATTTTCAAATAATGTTTCCCAATAAGGCGATAAAAAGATTGAGGTTGGTATAAAATGCCCGTGTTAAATTCTATCCTGATAGTCCTGGTATACACACGTCAACGATAGTGTAGATCAAAAAGGAAATTTATCATTGTATACCCATTCACATCATTTTTTATAGACGAAGAGGTCAGAGCTTCCCTCATGTTCCATTCTGTCACTCTTGATTATCTTCAGTCTCTTGATAAGATGATCAAAACCTGCAAGGAGGCCTAGCTCTTCAAGAGTGGGAATTCTCTACGGTACTTTGCCAAAATCTTGTTCTAGGTAAAATAGAAGGCTTAAATGCTAGAGTTTGTTCTTGGTGTTTTCTAATGCCATCATTTTATTGTTGTTTTGTGTTAGTAATATGGATCAGCTACTTTCTGCTTCCTATGGGCTTAAACTTTTCTTTATTAAATTTATAAAGCTGCTGTAAGCTGTGCTTTTCTTTGAGAATTCAATAAATTTGGTGTTTCATTCAAAGCTTCCATAGGCATATTTGCATGATCACCGTGTTATGCACCGTCAATCTACATGTATGTTGATTTGCAGCGGCTACAATTGGAAGAACACTTATGATTTTGGGTCTAGCTTAGGAGATTGTTTTTGCCGGTCACTCTATCACCAACGCTTTCATAGATCGTTATTATGGCTGGAGCCAGCATGATGGGAGGTTACATGCCACGGCCATTATTTTATTCTTGCATTTATTTTACTTCTAGCACTTTTGTTATTTCATTATGTGGCATCTATTTATGCATTCGGTTTAGTTGGGACTACACTTAAGTCATCATTTTGGACTTCACATTTATACCTGGGCTTGACTTGTGAATCAGGTATATTGGAATTAATCTAATTTAATTTTGTATCAAGAGGTTAGGGATCCTTCCTATACACCCTCGGTTTTCCCTTACCCGCTCAGCTACTGCATCCCCTTCATTAGTTTGAAAGAAAAGATTTATTTAAGTATGCACATATTATAATTACATTTTTTATTAAAACGAAACTAAAATATAGACTAAAAATATGTATATTTTGCTACTCATCACTCCACCTAGGTGCCACCCATTCCTATCCTGCACGCGTCGCTCCATCTTCAGCCGCAAGGGTTTCCGTGGTGGCTGCGCCTAGCACTACTTGTAGGCTGTAGCTACTGGATGCGTCCGGGCTTTCAATGCTCATCGTCGGCTTCCAATCTCACTCTCTCCCGCTCCGCCTCACTACTCCTTTGACTCCCCCTGTATGGACACCTCCAAAAGGATCTAACCCTTGTTCACCATAGGTCATCCAAGGGGATCTATGATCTGGACCCCTGACGTCGTCTTCCTCCATCACATCCCACACAATAACCCAATCTTTCACACAGATTTGTGACAACTTGTATGAGAGCCGACCATGACTAGATCGACCTAACCCCAAAATCTCGTGTGAAAGGATGCACAAATTGATGTTTGAGAAACTTACCATGTCAAAAAGCCGACAACAAGCCACTGTGTTCGATCTCTTGTCCCATATGGAGTATTTCACCATATCATAGGTCAGCTTTGGTTGATCATCCATGTCGTGATTATTTAGGCATATATCAATTGTAAATTATATCTTAAACAACTCTTGTATTGTTGGGTAAATAAAATTTTACCCGCATCCATCTTACAGTGCTTCCTAACTCTATGACTCCAAGCCCTTAGTCCAACTGAGTTTGTTTAGTTAAGTATGCCCGAATGTTTGACAGTTGGATATCATAGTTATCCGATCACACCTCACTTAGATAGATTGGTGCACTTTTCTTTGACAAGCCCACACTTCATCATCAAGGCCTTGATGAACGTCATTCTTTGGAAGACATCCAAATACTTAATATTATATTTAAGGGTATGATCAGTGATTTACTTCTAAGCTTGAACATATTATTAAATTATTAAATAATTATAACATTCACATCGATCAGTTCATCGATGGTCAACAAGTATGATGGTTCTAATGTCAGAAAGCGCGTCTAAGAATAGATATATCCCAGATATACACAAAATGCATTACAAAATACAATACCCAATTCAACGATCGAAGTTCCTCTTTCCCAGGGCAGTAGACATGCTCGTCTATCTATGAATAGCGGTCAACGATCAACTTGTTTGGTGTTAAGGCAATTTAGGCTCTAGTTTCCAAAACTAAAATACCGAGATAGGCGGTTACTACTATGAGGAGTGGACAATTTTTGAAATAGTGATTTCACAAACGCTCTAGCACTGCAGGGGTTCTTGGGCATCAAGTGTATAGCGGATTAAAGAAAATCCTCGCCAAGGATCCATGCGAAACACAACAAATCAAGAAAGTAAGTAAATACCCGTGACATACAAATTTTGTGAAGAGCAAGATGATTCTGAGAATCAAAATGCGGAATGAAATCCATGTCTCTATCGACACCACACGAATGCTAGAAACTCCATAAAGTCCGTCCTATAGTCTTGTGGATGAAATGATGATTGTCCGCCAATTGCAACAAAATACTAGTTTCGGTTCTAGTAAAGACTTTTTCCTCTCAAGTTCTCTTTTCTCTCAATTTCTCCAAAGAAGAATACAAAAACAAGGATGCAGTTCATTCTACTTCTCGGACAAATCAGAATTTAACTAATTGCACATCTCTCGAATAGTTTCCAAAACTCTTCCCTTTTATGTTATAGAGGATTTCAAAAATCCAGGACGAGTGAAAATTATGTTAAGTGGGAAATGACCGCTTCGATTCTTAGCCGACATACAACCAACATTGATCCATATTAACATTCGACAATTTTTCCAAATCAACATGTGTCGAGTGCTGAATGCTGACTCCCAAATCCACCACTTCGAATCCCATTTTATTCTCCAAGCAAACCTTATTCGACGTTTTATGATCGCAGATCGTACACCGAGCAAGCGGTCGTCGATTGCCGATCGAGCTAGCAGTTGCCGATGGTCGACCGATGTAGTGGTCACCGACCGAGCTAGTGGTCACCGACTGAGCTAGTGGTCACCGACCGAGCTAGTGGTCACCGACCGAGCTAGTGGTCACCGACCGAGCTAGTGGTCACCGATCGCCAACCAGAGGAGCATGACACATATTCTCACTTAATTCATTCTCAAATCTTGGAGGGAACCAATGGAGGACTCATGGGCATCTAGGCGGCGGGAGATGGATGGATTGGCGAGGAGTTGCGCCACAGGAGTGTCTGAGGTTCCATTGAGCGAAGGTGGGGCATACGAATGTTGGTTGTGGTGGACAGAGCGAGAAAATGGCGGACCGGAAGGACACAAGGGGCTCGACAGGCGAAATTGGAAGACGGAGGGCGGGGTCGTGCGGTTTGGCTGATCTAGGAGATTCGCGAGTGGCGAGTGGAGATTGGAGGCGGTGCGGGCTCGGTTGCGGAATCGGTGGTTCGGCTCGATTGTGGGATCGACACAGGACGAGATGTAAGGAATCCGAACGCACAGAGCACGCACTGTCAGATTGGGCAAAATTGGAGGCGTCGGGGCGAATTGGAAATATCAGTACCGATTCAGTTACGGAATGGTTGGAGCTACGAAAGTGGGTGCTGGATCTATTCGGTTGGCGGAAACCGTGGCTTAAAGATGGCAGGTCAGACCAAATGTTACCTAGTCGGGGATTCTTAGAAAGAGTAAAAAAGGGAGAAGTGGAGAAGGATAGGAAGAGAAAACCCATGGTGTTCCATTTTCATCGTACTTCCAAGATAATCCGAATGAGAGAAACACAAACTTATATAGTGCCTAATTTCGAAATACGCAAGGGAAAATGGTAAATAACTCATGACCCGAAATACATGTGTGATAATAAAAAGATAAGGCTGACGAGTGCGCTACTTCGTGCGCTCCACTAACGAACGTACATAGTCGAATTGGGATTTGTATCCATGTTGCCTTGGTCCCGACGTCGACATATACATCATCTCTTTGCCTCCTCATACCTTGCCCTCTTCCGCCTTCGTAACAAAGAAGGAAAGCGCAATCCCATAAATCTTGGGGATTGCTAAAATCTCTGTTGCAGCAGCTCTAGTTTTCAACCCCAAGGAAGGTCTTCTTGCAAAAAAAAAACATGCTTTATGAAATGATGATTTCAAAAAAATTTAATTCTGTGTGAATGATGAATTTTTTTAGAGGGGTTGAGAGTTAAATGTCTGTGCAGATTTCTAACTATATCTAGCCCTAAACACTAAAGTAACAACCTTCATCAATTGAAAACATTATTTTTATTTAAGTGTATATTCTTAATATAATTGTGCGAGGCCAATGCTCTGGATGCTGAATGAGGGAAGCATGGTTATGTGCACATAAATCAAAATGGATTCTTGGGTATGCTCTCTCTGATATCTTTGGCTTTGATTTGAGGGCATGATTCCGCAGCAAACTTGACTGTATAGGGAGCCACTATTTCAGTGGTATCTGTGAGCAACCACTTTGTGCATTTATTGTCAAAGGTTAGGTCTTTCTCCTCTGAGAGAAGCCACTTTGTGCATAGTGCCAAATGTTAGGCCTGTTTTCAATCTTCCCCCGCCCATACCCCCAATGATTGGGGACTATATAGGTTTTGTTGTTACTGTTGTTGTATATTCTTAATATAATTTGAGGCATCAGTGAGATTATGACTAAAGATAGGGCACAATGACAACAAAGTATTCATATATCCGACCCCACTATAGTGGGATAAAGGCTTGAGTGTTGTTTAATCTTAATATAATTTTGTGTGTACTTTTTCTTATCACGGTGCGTTTTTATATTTGTGTATCATATAATATATTGCATATATGTAAACCTTATTTCATTTGCTTAAGTGTATAACTAATAGTAATAATTTAAGTAGGATTTTCAACTTGGCACATGTAACTGTGATGCGGAGCAGAGTCGAGGACGCGCTTTGGGCCCGTTCGGGGCTGATTTGGCAACTTTACATATATGACATGCCCGGATCGACGACCTGACTCCGCGATTGCGTCTGCAGCCTCGCCACGAGTCAAAATCTTATATTTATTTTTTTTTGGACTTTTATTTCATGTATTTTGAGGCATCTCCCACCGGCCAATCATAGCCGTCGAATGGGATGCCCTAGTGCTTCTTTTATTATAAATAAGAGTGGTAGGGGGCTGAATTCAGATCATTGCAGAATTTGGTGAAGAGCATTCCCGGATTCCCGCGATCCCGCCACGGTGCCGACTCAGTGGAACCCTAGGTGATGACTCCTAGGTGGTTATCTCGATCCCCATGGTATTTCCTAATCCTAACCTCCATTTTCCACCTCCTAACCCCTCCACTGCCACCCCCATAGCCTCCCAAAACAGCCGCCTCACTGTTTTCCTGCAGCCGCCTCACTGTTCTCTCATTTTCTAGTTATTGTTCATTAATGAAATATACTATTCACAAGCTATAGTTTTGTTTGCTTGAAAATTTCCGCCTGAAAGCCTTCAGGAACCCTCCGCCTGCCTGCTGCTACCCTGCAGCCGCCAGCCTACCGCCAAACCCTCTCACTTCCGCCCCTTCCTCCCCCCAGTGAACCCACCTCCAGCCCTTCCCCCACCTTCCAGCACGCCCGCCGCTCAGCCCTCCTCCCGCCAGCAACCACCCGACCACTTTTAGCCCTGACCGACCGCCCCTAAGTCACCCCTACGTGGATCCACTTCCCTACACCCCAAATTCACAAGATCAATACAGATCTTGAAATTTCTGTCCCGATCCATTATTTCCACCTTCCGTTCATCACTCCACCGGATCCGATCCCAAAATATCGGATCTAATCTCCCCCACCCGGAACTCCCTCTTAGTGTCCGGATCTTTCCATTTCGACCCGATGTCCCCACTCGCCGCCGAGGACAGCCGCCGCCACCATTTCCATGCCGTCGATTCCATCTTCGATTACCGTTGTACACGTTCGGATCCATAATCTTCAGTGCTTCGGTTCAGCCCTCTACTTTGTGAGTTCTCTTGTGGTATTGGTTTATGTGATTTGACATTTATCATTGGTGAATTAATATACATCGCTTTGATTCTTGCTAGTAGAGATTTGTTTCGATACACTACTAACTTGCAGGAGGAATTATTCGCCGCGCGCTTGACCTTGGCCCTCTGAGCGGAAGAACGACATATAAAATTGCTATATTAAATAATTATTTCACTCTTGATTATTTGCGTGGTGTTAAAAAAATTATCATTGCTCAATTTATTCGTCGTCACTTCCGACAGTCACATTGCATGTGGTTTAGGACTAGCGTATCACATTTGCATTTCGTCCATAATAGCCTAGGTTTTGTGCACCCCGTAGCCTACCCCTACATCAAACTGATTATCAATAATAATGACATCATAAATCTGGGAGTTTTCCATTGTTCAAAATTGTATTCGTTGTCAATGTAGCTGACAGGGATTTTATCCCAATAATCACAGCCAGTCTCTATTTCATTTTGCACAGAATACTAGAACAGAGCAATAACACAGAAAAAAGGAAAAAAAACCCATAGTGAAAGATACTGACCACATCACAGATAATGTAGAGGACTTAACAAAGTTATCTAGAGATTATACCTGAAACAAGCTATGCAAATGTCCCACCCACGAAGTGAGTTCATGATCAATGTGTAGGTGTGACAGCGTACAATGCGGACACAAACCTTCCTGATTTCTGCAAGCAAGATGAAAAAGCTTTCAACCTAGAATTGTCATACTCTATCGTTCTAAGATCCTTCGGCAGATCAGTTTCAGCACGATGGAACATTCGGGATGGACTCTCTTCTCATCAAAATGCCGAAGAGAAAGGACAGGAGAAGAAAATGCCTCTTCTTGGGGATCAACTGAAGGTAGAAGCCCTTAAGTATCACCACTCACTCATGCAGTCATGCCTAGTAGCTCTTAGACATCCACCTGTTGGCAGTTTCAATTTTGTTTGGCTAATAATCGAATACCAAGAATATGAGATGTTTTTTTTGCATGTAACACTAACTTTAAAGTCTAATCTGATGAGTTTTTTTTTCTTTTGTTAAAGAGTTTTCCATCTTTTAGCTTTCTGTGTTATTGTTTTTTGTTGGTCACACATTCATTTTAATGTATGATTTGCAGTTCCCAATGGGTTGCTACTGGGAGCTTGGATAAGAAGTTAATTATATGGGATATCGAACGTTCTTCTCCTCGATGCACCTGTGACCATGAAGTCAGTATCTATTTTTGACATCTTCCTACTATGTTTTTTTCAATCATAAATATTGGTATTGATAATTATGAGTTAATAGTGCTAGAACATTTGGCTATTTGTGCTAACCTCTAGCACCTTCGTACAAAATGAACCCAAGAAAAAAACATAGGTCGCTATTTTTGAAGGAATGATGATAGTAATGGGACTTTTAGAGTTAAATTCAGGTGGATGAAAATGCAGAAGTAATTCTTTCAGTGTGCATAGAAATATGAAAATTCTATGGAGTCAATCAAGTGTAATTTAGAAAAACTATGATTAGAGATACAATTTTTATGAAATCTGTTGGAATAATTTATCCAGCAGGCCATGTGTATGCGGGACCGCCCTGGCTTTTCCCAACGCGTTTCTGGTCCGGTTCATGACCCCGGTGGGCCCCATCTCGCGGAATATCCCAACGCGGTCCTGTGGTTGGCATTAGTCCCACATCGCTCGTAGCGCTCGCTCCTCCGCGTCTTTGTACCCCGCTCCCCTCCATCTCAATACCTGGGTTTTGAGATGCGATGCGAGGCGTCGGGTTCTAACATGGTATCAGAGGGAGGTTGTCCTGCTGCGGGGGTGTGTTGGAATAATTTATCCAGCAGGCCACGTGTATGCGGGACCTCCCTGGCTTTCCCCACCGCGTTCCTGGTCCGGTTCATGACCCCAGTGGGCCCCATCTCGCTGAATATCCCAACGCGGTCCTGTGGTTGGCATTAGTCCCACATCGCTCGCAGCGCCCGCTCCTCCGTGTCTATGTACCCCGCTCCCCTCCATCTCAATATTTGGGTTTGAGATGCGATGCGAGGCGGCGGGTTCTAACCGAATCAAATGCTAGGCAATACAAAATAAAACTAGAGAATACCGTGGAAAATAACTGAGTAAGGAAATAGGATTAATGTGGAAGAAGGTTTGTTGAGTAGAGTCAATACACCCCAAAATGGTTTAAAAATCGCATACGCTTGATGCTGATGATGTTGATGTTATATGTTCCCCAAACAACTTTTATACCAGTTCAGCATTTCAACCAACCGGGCTTTCTTTGAACTAACCATTTTGGACACAGGATGGAGTAATATGCCTGTCGTGGCTTGGCATGTCTCGATATATCGCCACTGGCTCTATGGACGGAAAGGTGCGGATTTGGGATAGTCTCTCAGGCAGCTGTGTGCGCTCATTCAGCGGCCATCACGGTGCGGTTCAGTCCCTTGCTGTGACAGCAGATCAAAACTCCATCGTATCAGTTTCAGATGATGGTACTGCGCGTGTCTTCAGAATCTCTGACTACAATTAAACAGTCTTGCTTCCGACTTGCCGTAGGTGCATGAGTTTGTTTTGCTGGTTTCAAAGAGCGTAGTCACCGTTTTAGCAAGCCGCGATGCTGCTATTTATTGATTATAAATAGCTTCTATTTTGTAACTTATGTTCAACTGCGATGTTTATGTAAATTTCCATATAAATAAATATTTGTGTTGTTTATTTCTGAATAATGTTGAATAAACCACTTACTCCCCTCTCGATTGTTTCGGAATTGTTTTGCTAGTATTTGTTAAGTGTTTGCTGACCTCTCTTGAATCTCATTTGGTCTTGTGGGAGTCTTGCTGATCTTTACTTGGTGAACAATGAAAATATCAGAGGGGAAGTGGAAGAGAAACAATATATAGCATAGAGATTAGTGGCTCAATTTCTTGTATTGCTCACTGTAGCTACTGAACAAGGAAACATCTTTCCTACAGATCTTGCAATTTTGGAGTTCTCAATAGTTTTTTTGGGATCTAGGTCCTCAGATTTGCCGTGTGACATTGAGGTCACGGGTTGAGTCCTGAAAGCAGCCTCTGTCAAAAATGCAGTGTAAGGTTTGCCTATATTTCACCCTTGTGGTGGGTGTACAACCCCGTATCCCGCGAGTGGTCGACAGGAGTTGAACCGGCCGGCTCAGACCAATTTGGACCCAGCATGCCGAGCCCGAACTCGGCAATAGTCGAGCTGAGCTCGGCGATGGCCGAACGAAGCCCAGCATGCCGAGACCGAGCTCGGGTGCAGGAACAGGGCTCGACGATAGTCGAGCCAAGCTCGACGATCCCCGTGCCGAGTTCGGTTTCTGTTGGGGCTCGGCGATCGTCGTGCCGAGCCCGAGCTCGGCAATAGTAAAGCCGAGCTCAGCGGTAGTCGAGCACAAGTCTGCCGAGTACCTGCCCGCCTAGGCCCAAGGCGAGGCGAGTCAGGCCTCCTGCCGAGCGAGTGCCCCCTCAGGTCCAGCTCGCATCTTGGCCATGACATACTTTTACTATGTGGCCCCTTTTGGTTTGCCTGTAGTTCTCGAAAACAGTGAAGGTTGTATATTGGCAGGCCATCTTTTCCTATAAATAGGACCCAAGGGGTACCTCAGAAGGCACGCTGACTAATTCTCCGGCCTACTAGCGCTTTCTGAGGTACCTTAGCCCGACATTTGGCTAAGGAGGGGAAGCGCTCTAAGATCTTCCGGGTGTGTGGTGGGACCTCCCCGCCGGGCCCTTGGTCTAGTCCTTGTTTCTTCCCTTTTCTTTGTCATTTTCTTGCAGGAGTGAAGTAGGTGCGCGGCCACCCCTTCCCCAAGGGTCGAACTCCACAAGAGACCGGTTTTCCGGTTTCAACATTTTGGTGCGGTGAGCGTGGAGAGTGGTCAGCAGAGAAAACCTCCTACAGGCTCGATGACTGGAGATGAAGGACAAGGATCAGGCAGGGGCAACTCGCCTCCCCCTCCCCCACCCCCAGCGGCGAGCGTGCCGGCGGAGCTTAGGGAGGAGATCCTCGGGCTCGTCAGGACCGCCCTCGGCATGCGAGCTGAGAGTGCGACACCGGCTGTCCCGGTGGTCGCCGTTCCCGCACTCGGCGACGACGCACCGCTCAGGCGACCAGGGAAGGAACCCGCCGAGAGGGGCGAGCGCGAGTTCCAGGGGCGAGTTCTGTTCCCCGGCTCGGCCGCCGAGTACCACTTCGGCGAGACTGCAGGGAGGGAGTTCCCGACTCGCCCGGCTGAGGGGGGGAGCCCCTTCAGCGAGTTCGTTTCTTCAGCCCCAGTTCCCGAGGGGTTTCGCGAGCCGGAGATGACTTACTACTCCGGGAGAGGAGACCCGGTCCACCACATCCAGTGGTTCGAGGACATGGTCTCCATTCGACAGATGTCAGACGGCTTCAAGTGCCGACTCTTCGTCATCACCCTCAGAGAAAAGGCGAGAGAGTGGTTCCACCAGCTCCCGACCAGGTCCATTTACTGCTTTGAGGATCTGCGACGGGCTTTCATGCTGAGGTTCACCACTTCTAAGAAGAGGAAGAGGGAGGCGGAGTCTTTGTTCCGCATCAAGCAGAGGGTGGGAGAGACCCTGGAAGCTATCTGGACAGGTTCCAGGAGGAACTGTCCCAAGTTCAGGAGATGCCAGGGCACACCATGATGGTGGCCTTCACCCTGGGTCTCCAATCCGGGTTCTTCGCGATGGAACTAAAGAGGTCACCTCCAGTGTCTTTTGAGGCACTTCTGGAGAGGGCGGCCAGGGAGGCCGAAATGGAGGCAGCACATCCAGAGTTTGCGCGAAGGTTGGCCAAGTGGGCCATGGAAGAGGAAAGGCCAAGGGGTGGCCGAATTCAGGAGGAGAGGAGGGCTGAACCTCGGCAAAGTGAGCAGCCGCAGCAGCAGCCGCAACCCAGGTGGGTACGTCCAGAGCAGACCCACCGTTTGGGATGGAGGCCCGAGTGGCAAGACCAGGCACCACGAAGAGGTTATCAGGGAGGAGATAACCGCCAGGGTGGCCGAGGGCAGTACAACCCCCAGGGGGGTAGGCAGGGTCAGAGACCCCCTCTCCCCGACCAGGAGGAGGCAATGGCGATTGCCATGAGGGAAGAAGGAGAGGACAGCCAACCCAGAGAAGGAGGGAGGTCAGGGTGGACCTGCCCTATTGTGACTTTCATCAGGAAGAGGGGCACCTCACATCCACGTGCCCGGAGTTCCTCGAGATGAGAGGGAGAAGGGAACAGCAACAACAAGACCATCAGGAAGTTCGGATAGAGGAGATCCGGCCTCGGGAGGGAGGGGGATCGGTGTAAGACCGGGTTGATTGGGCACCCAGGAAGGATCGGAGCGATCCAAGGGGGGGGGGGGGGGGGGGGGGGGGGGGGGGGGGGGATCGAGGCCTCCCGTAAGTCAAGCCTCCACACTATGTACCGGAGGAGCGTTGGCTCCACATCCCAATCCCCTCCCCCGGAGGAGAAAATCACCTTCTCCAGAGAGGACTTGCCGGGTCACGAGGACCCCTTCTGCGATGCGCTGGTTATCCAGACAGCCATCGAGGATTTCACTGTCTCCCGAATCCTTGTGGACAATGGGAGTTCGGTCAACGTCATCTTCAAGAAGGCGTTCGATGCGATGAAGGTAGAGGCCAGGAGGGTGTTAGCCTCGGACGGGCCTCTGTTCGGCTTTTCAGGGGAGAGGAAAGAAGTCGAGGGGGGAGTGGGACTCCATGTCACTCTAGGGGGCAGTCACGCAACTGCAAGTTTGTTATCGTGGACGCCCCTAGCAGTTACAGCGCCATCTTCGGGAGACCCCTCATCAGCGCCTTCCGCTGCGTCCCCTCGTCCTTCCACCAGTGCCTAAAGCTTAACGTCGAGGGGGTCCCGATCCGGGTTCGGGGAGACCCTAAGGAGGCAAGGGAGTGCTACGTCTCGGCGGTAAACTCCATCTCTTGGCTGGAGGGGGCCGAGGAGATGGGACGGAGGTTGGAGGAGGAGGAGCAGGAAGCTGACAAAGAAATGGAGGTGGAGTGCCGCGCTCGGGAGGAGGTCGCGGAAGAAACTCGGGGGTCGGCCGAGGCCATGGCCATCGAGGAGGCTGAGGAAGAGGTCCTCGCCCCCGGAAGGGGAGGTATCGAGGAATGGGAGGAGCAGTCCCGTCTGGAGGCGGCGGAAGAGGTGGAGGAGATGGAGGTCCTCACCATTGGAGGCAGGGTGGAGAAGGTCCGCGTCAGCGGAGGCCTGACCCCAGAAGCTCAAGGCAGTATGCTGGAGTGCATCCAGAGGAACGTGGACATCTTCGCCTGGAGCGCCGCGGAGATGCCAGGGATCGACCCCGACGTAGCCTGCCACCGCCTCAACCTGGACCCGGAGGCTCCCCCCATCCAGTAGAGAAAGAGATCCATCACGGACAAGCTCGCCGAGCCAATCAGAGAGGAAGTCGCCAAGCTCCTCGAGGCTGGCTTCATATCTGAAATCCAATACCCCGACTGGGTCTCCAACGTTGTAATGGTTAAAAAAGGAGACGGCCGGTGGAGGATGTGTATCGACTTTTCTCTTCTTAATAAATCATGCCCGAAAGATTGTTATCCTTTGCCTCGGATCGACGCGCTGGTTGACTCAGCCGTCGGTTTCCCTGTAATGAGTTTTCTGGATGCTTTTTCAGGTTATCACCAAATCAGGATGCACCCCCTGACGTCAAAGACGTCTCGTTCATCACGGGAGACGGATGTTACTGTTACAAAATGATGCCCTTCGGGCTAAAGAATGCAGGGGCTACCTATCAAAAAATGATGGATAGGGTCTTCCGAGAGCAGAATGGGAGGAACCTCGAAGTGTACGTGGATGATCTCATGGTCAAGAGCTTGGATGTCGACTCCCACATCCAGGACTTGGAAGAGACTTTCGCCACTCTCCGCAAGTTTAAGATGAGGCTGACCCCTTGAAGTGTGTCTTCGGGGCGAGCCGGGGAAAGTTCCTAGGGCATCTTCTCACCCCCGCTGGGGTAGAACCTAACCCAGATAAGGTGAGGGCAATCCTGGAACTAAGGTCGCCACAAAGTACCAAGGAAGTACAGCAACTGACAGGGAAGTTGGCAGGGTTGAGTAAATTCCTCTCCCGGGCCGGGGAGAGGTGCTCCTCATTCTTCAAAACCTTGAGAGGGGGTCGAAGGTTTGAATGGACCTCGGAGTGCGAGGAGGCATTCCAGGCTTTAAAGAAACAGCTGACTCAGGCCCCCCTGCTCCAAGGGCCCAAGGAGAGGGGAAGACTTATTCCTATATCTAGGGGTCGGGGCTGAAGCCTTGAGTTCGGTTTTGGTTCGGGAAGAAGGGAAGAGGCAACTCCCCGTCTATTATGTGAGTCGGATATTGAAGAGGGCCGAGCTCCGTTACCCCATCCTGGAAAAAACTGGCCTTCGCCTTAATCATCTCAGCCGGAGGATGTTCAACACCCGCCCTCAGGCTCTCACCTAGCTGATTGGCCCGGTGGTAGCACCCGGGAGAGGCAAAAGTTTCTAAGTCTTCTCGCTCTGGGGTTAGGTCTCGTCACTCCCCTGCCAGGCTCCCACCTAGCTGGCACGGCCGAGTCTCGATGGACATCGCTATGACCCTGGGGCTGAGCCCGGAGGATGTTTAACACCCGCCCTCAGGCTCTCACCTAGCTGACTGGCCCGGTGGTAGCACCCGGGAGAGGCAAAAGTTTCTAAGTCTTCTCGCTCTGGGGTTAGGTCTCGTCACTCCCCTGCCAGGTTCCCACAAGCTGGCACGGCCGAGTCTCGATGGACATCGCTATGACCTGGGGCTGAGCCCGGAGGATGTTCAACACCCGCCCTCAGGCTCTCACCTAGCTGACTGGCCCGGTGGTAGCACCCGGGAGAGGCAAAAGTTTCTAAGTCTTCTCGCTCTGGGGTTAGGTCTCGTCACTCCCCTGCCAGGCTCCCACCTAGCTGGCACGACCGAGTCTCGATGGACATCGCTATGACCCTGGGGCTGAGCCCGGAGGATGTTCAACACCCGCCCTCAGGCTCTCACCTAGCTGACTGGCCCGGTGGTAGCACCCGGGAGAGGCAAAAGTTTCTAAGTCTTCTCGCTCTGGGGTTAGGTCTCGTCACTCCCCTGCCAGGTTCCCACCAAGCTGGCACGGCCGAGTCTCGATGGACATCGCTATGACCCTGGGGCTGAGCCCGGAGGATGTTCAACACCCGCCCTCAGGCTCTCACCTAGCTGACTGGCCCGGTGGTAGCACCCGGGAGAGGCAAAAGTTTCTAAGTCTTCTCGCTCTGGGGTTAGGTCTCGTCACTCCCCTGCCAGGCTCCCACCTAGCTGGCACGGCCGAGTCTCGATGGACATCGCTATGACCCTGGGGCTGAGCCCGGAGGATGTTCAACACCCGCCCTCAGGCTCTCACCTAGCTGACTGGCCCGGTGGTAGCACCCGGGAGAGGCAAAAGTTTCTAAGTCTTCTCGCTCTGGGGTTAGGTCTCGTCACTCCCCTGCCAGGCTCCCACCTAGCTGGCACGGCCGAGTCTCGATGGACATCGCTATGACACTGGGGCTGAGCCCGGAGGATGCTAACCCGCCCTCAGGCTCTCACCTAGCTGACTGGCCGGTGGTAGCACCCGGGAGAGGCAAAAGTTTCTAAGTCTTCTCGCTCTGGGGTTAGGTCTCGTCACTCCCCTGCCAGGCTCCCACCTAGCTGGCACGGCCGAGTCTCGATGGACATCGCTATGACCCTGGGGCTGAGCCCGGAGGATGTTCAACACCCGCCCTCAGGCTCTCTCCTAGCTGACTGGCCCGGTGGTAGCACCCGGGAGAGGCAAAAGTTTCTAAGTCTTCTCGCTCTGGGGTTAGGTCTCGTCACTCCCCTGCCAGGCTCCCACCTAGCTGGCACGGACGAGTCTCGATGGACATCGCTATGACCCTGGGGCTGAGCCCGGAGGATGTTCAACACCCGCCCTCAGGCTCTCACCTAGCTGACTGGCCCGGTGGTAGCACCCGGGAGAGGCAAAAGTTTCTAAGTCTTCTCGCTCTGGGGTTAGGTCTCGTCACTCCCCTGCCAGGCTCCCACCTAGCTGGCACGGCCGAGTCTCGATGGACATTGCTATGACCCTGGGGCTGAGCCCGGAGGATGTTCAACACCGCCCTCAGGCTCTCACCTAGCTGACTGGCCCGGTGGTGGTAGCACCGGGAGAGGCAAAAGTTTCTAAGTCTTCTCGCTCTGGGGTTAGGTCTCGTCACTCCCCTGCCAGGCTCCCACCTAGCTGGCACGGCCGAGTCTCGATGGACATCGCTATGACCCTGGGGCTAAGCCCGGAGGATGTTCAACACCCGCTCTCAGGCTCTTACCTAGCTGACTGGCCCGGTGGTAGCACCCGGGAGAGGCAAAAGTTTCTAAGTCTTCTCGCTCTGGGGTTAGGTCTCGCCACTCCCCTGCCAGGCCCCACCTAGCTGGCACGGCCGAGTCTTGGTGGACATCGCTACAACCCTGGAGTTGAGACTGGGGGTTGGCCGAGGAGGAAACACCAGGGCGCGAGCCCGCCAGTCAAGACGGCGAGCTCGGAGTATCCTACCCCCCCCTTTTTTTTTTCTTTTCTCTCTCCAGCTCGCGATTAAGGAAACCCTGGTCCCGTCCCAGACCAGGGGAAGGAAAGCGGCTCCCGCCAGCGAGCCTAGCCTCGCTCCAGTTAACTCGGCGAGAGACACGCCCTAACATCTAAGGCGGATGCCGGCAGCATCTTGACCAAAACATGTCTTCACTTGTCTGAATTGTCGAAAAACCGAGGCGAGATATGGCAGGGGAAGGTGTGGCGCGAGTAGGATGTGGCGCGACGCGCGCGTCCTGGGATTCGCCGCGAGCACCGCGGGGGCTGGTCCTAACCCAATACATTCTACAGGCGAGGTCGCTCTACCAAGCGCGCGGGTATGATATCGCAAGTGAGCTTAAAAAGAAGATAGTAAAATTGTGCAAAATATCTTTGATTCATCATTACAAGTTTACAAGGCCCGCCTCGGCAGGGTACAAAAAAAGAGAGAAGAAAACAAAAGTTAACTCTCGCCCTCCCCCTCGAGTGACGGTCCTCCTCGTCACCAAGCCAAGCGTCCTTCTCCCTCACCCCCGCAAAGAGCGAGTCGAAGCTATCTTCCTTCTCGCTGAGCGGGCTGGGCGGGAACAGGGTTGGCAGGAGCTCCCGGACGGTGACCTCCTCGCAGCCTTCCGCCAAAATTCCCGTCCCCCTCATGGCTTGTAGAAGACACTCGGCAGCCTCGACGGAGTTGACTCGCAGCCGCTCCGCGACGTCAGACTCGCCAACACCCGGGGCTCTTGAAGGGGAAGCCGGCTCGCTGGCGCCGGGGGAAGGAGAGCGTCGGCTTGGCGGAGGACCTCTCGCAGGAGCCCCTTGTTCTTCTCTTTCAATTCCTCCACCTCCGCCCCCAGCGGGCGGCAACAGCCTCCTGCTCCCGGGAATATGTCTTTTGCTCGGCGAGCTGGGCTTCCCGCTCAGCGAGCTGAGCCCGCAACTGAGCTACCTCGTCTCGCATCGCGTCAGCAGCTTCGGCGTCCTGCAGGGTTAAAAGTTCAGAACACGCGAACCTTGATGAATGACCCGCCGAAGTAGGCGACCCGTCGGGGGTAGCCTTGTAAGAGAACAACTTGCGGAACACCGCGAGGTTGAACTCAATTCGCTCCCGGCGGAGGAAGCAAGCGAACGCCACCATCATAGCAATGGCGTTGGAATTCAGCTGCGCGGGCACCGCGCCGTAGTACTTCAGGATCTGGCGGATTTCTGGCCAGAGGGGGAGGCGCAGTCCCACCTCGAAGTGCGAGATGGGGAAGGCGAGCTCACCCTCGGGAAAGAATTGATGGCTTCATGCTCGGCGGGCCTGCGAGCCTGGAAGCCGGGGGGGACGAACGCCGCCGTGAACTCGACGAGCTCCTCCTCTGTAATGTGCCCCTCAAAAAGCAATGATCAACAAAGTGCTGGGCGCACTTAGACCGACCGTCCGCGTCAGGGTTGGTCTTGACCATGGTCGCAGAGAAAAGGGAAAATCGCGAGCTCGGGAAGACAGAGACGAAGCAAGGATTCGAAAGCAATAAAAGCGTGCCTCGGGGGTAGGTGAGAAGGTCTATTTATAGAAGAAGGTAAAGAAGGGCGAGAGGGAGGGCGAGTCGGCCGATCGGTCCGGTCTCGCCGCGCCACCTCGCCACCCTCTCCTCGCAAGTCCTGCGAGCCGGCCAGGCCCCCGAAGGGGGAATTCGAAAAGACTCACAAAATATTGAAAAAGCATCTACATATACAAAGTGGTTGAAAAGTTGTTCCAAGTTATTACAAGCAGACCATTCAGAGCAAATAAAAGAAAAAATATATAAATAAGGGCGCGAGGACCATGCGAGGGCGGGGGCGAGTACGGCCGACTGACAGAGGAGCCGTTTCATTCTCCCCGGTCTCGCCGGCCCGCCGTCGCAGGCTGTCGCGCATGAAGTTCGCGAAGCCGCCCCATGTTCCTATTTATCACCCGCAGGTTCTCGTCAATTTCGTCCATCAGCACCAGGGAAGACGGCCTCCTCGAACGCCAGGCTGACTCCAGCACCGTCCGCGAGACGCGAGCACTCCCACTGCAGCCTGTTGTTGTCCTTCCGCAGGTCGTGGAGCTCGCGCACCAGCTTCTTGAGAACCTTCCGCTCCCGTCTTGCGCGTTCAGGGGCTGCCCACCTCGGAGTCCAGGAAGGCGTCCAGGGCGCTTGGAGAAGGGAGGGGCGAGTAAGGAGATCGATCCACGGACTCGCCGTCCTCCGTCCCGCCCAGGAAATTCTGGGTGAAGAACTGAAAGACGGTCAGGAAGCAAATATCCACGGAACAGAAGAGCAATGCCGGAAACTTACCGCGCGAGCCTGGCTCCTCCGGGTTGACGCGAGGAGAGAAGTGGCGCAGGTCCTTGCCACGCCCCAGCAGTTCTTGAGGAGCGAGTTGGTAGCCGGGAACAGGGATAATCCCGGCGCCTCTCCCCACGACCAGGGATCAGGGGAGGGTTGCCGGAAGGGAGGCGATTCGGCAACGCCAGTTCTTGCG